>OX246740.1:48905352-49221234 GCA_945910005.1 Isoperla grammatica
TAGGCCTATACTTAATTATATATACAGTAGTAGGTTCTTTATTGTGCTGACGTTGAAAGTACGTCTGACAGACGGCTCGCCTGCAGTTGACAATCACTGAGGACCTTCGTACGAGGGCCACTCCGTGTACATTGAAATATCGCTGCTATTATTATTAGTAGTAGTAGTCTATATTGTACAGTATCGTCGCACTTGGCCAAAATTGAAATACGATTCGTTGTTGTGCAGGAAAAACAATCAAATCAAAATTATGTTAACAGATCAACAGCATACACTATTTCACGCTTCAAGTACTGACAGTTTTCGCATGTCATTAATTTGGATGGTGTTTTTTTTTTTTTTTAATTGATCGTAGAATTGATTGTGTAATTAAACAGCAATTGTGACACTCGGAAGTATAGCAGGATGTACAAAAGCGGCGTAGTCAGTGAGTTTGCGGATATAGGGTGTATTCACACATTGCGCATGGTGGCCATACTGGAGGCCACAATGACATGTGATTGGTACTTCATTGTTACAATGTTTCAGCTGGCATTTTGGTTGAAGTTCAACCGTTCTCTAACTAAAAAACAACATAGATAAACTCTCTTATTTTGGTCACTCCGTTTGTTGTTTACAATGGCACACATAAACATTCCCGTAAACTTTATCTGGGGATATACGTGTTCAAACTCTCATATTTCCCCGTAAACAATATGATTATTCGTTTTCTGTTGAGAAAAACTTGAAATCGTGTTGAAATAGTACTACTATAGCTGGCCTCCAATATGGCCGATGTGACGTCACGTGAATACTCCGTATTGCGTCGTTTACCACAGAATGAAGAACAACAACAACAGTAGTTGTCTTGTTCGATAATTGACGCCCCGAAGGTCTCGCGCTTCAATCTCGTCGTCTGACACTGTTGCCGGCTGACAGGGAGAAAAATACTGACTGACACGGCCGACCTGTCGAAGGACGTCGTCTATAGTTAATGCGTATTTAATGCGTTTTTTCTTAGCTTCACGATCGAGTCGCGCGATGGGTGTATAATCGTTATTCATTCCTCGATGTGACATTCATTTCATTGATGGATGGGATGTGGACAAAACGTCGATGTGTCCGCATGTTCTACGCGCGCGTTTCGTCAGGGGGACGTTTTAGAAAACTGCTCTTTGGGACAAACTTGACGTACCTGAAATTTTGTAATTGTTAGATCTCGATGTCTCGATCGATTCTTTGTCTAAGTCGCAAACAAATATCGATATCGATTCGGTATACGTCGGCGCTCGAAACTCTAGATCGGTCCGACCGCACGTGCTACGTTTGTAATATCTTTATGACAGTTTTGTTTTATTTTGAAAATGATTCGAATTTTTCGTTTGACGTCGATTTCCAAATGTTGGTCGAACGACTGCAGTCCTAAATTATTTTCTCCTACTTATGTGAATAAATCTTAACAAAATGTACATCACGTTTAGTAGCTTCCATTTGGACATCGCCCGAGACCTGTGCAAATGTTGGCTACTAAATGGCGCCGTGTTTATGGAGAAGTTGACGTCACAACCAGCTTAATGTTTGGAAAGACCGTTCTATGCGACCATAAGCAAGACCCATAATATCATTGTATCATGAGCAAGACCGATGTGTATAAATAAATAGCAATATCCCTAATGAGTGTGATGTTGTTTCGGTTTTACCAATGCGTTTATACCGTGCCTTGTTTCTATTCGCTCCACGTATTTTAACGCAAAACAAGTAAGGGCTTCTTGATAAAGTTTGGTAATCTGTATAACGTTGAGAATTAACAAGTTTTCAAGTCGCTAGAAAATCGCATTGCGGTGTTCGTTTAAGCTCGGCCAACCACAATTGTCGGCATCGTGATCGCAAGTTAACTCTTTCACGATTTCCGAATTGCGATTGCGATCCCGATACCGACAGTTGTGGTTTGGGACTCTGTTTCAAGTTTGTAGTATGCGTAATTCGTAACGTTCTTCGAATGTTATTTATTTTAGTGACTGAATACGCACAACCACATTTATTTACTTAATCTGATTTCCGCTTATGCGTGTAAACTGTGTACTTAATTTTAACTTTTTCCTCATAAAAGCGTCTTGCTCATACATTGCGATTATAGCGTTACTTGTATAACTAAACGCTCACAATCGCCAATCCTGTATTTTATATGAAAGAACTCGTTGACCGATTGGGTATTAGTCAGGCTCATGTGTTAGATATCAATATATCATATGTCACCATGTGACTATAAGCTCAGCCTGCATATTAAATACCTTCCCATGTTGAAAGTATGAGTATATCCTTTATCATACATCGTCTTGACTTGTCTCGTCTCGTCTCTATGAAAACACAATGCTATCATTCTCTTTGATGGTTAACTGCTGGACAACCGTGGCCCACCCTAGCGCCAATGGTATTTTTTTTTTTTTTTTTTTGTAAAGAACAATTTAATTAGCCTACCTATTTAATGTCGATCCTATTCAGATATATAACTGATTTACAAATGAGGGAAAAAAATGTATTATGAGACAAATAGGAAAATACCGAACAATATAAATACAATTTGAACAGTATACAAAATTACATATACAGTGTGTATAAAATTATACATGCACAGCATACCTCTGTAATCCTCTGTTTAAGTTATACAAAAACATAATCGATAAGGTTATTAATTAAAAAAATAAAACAAACATATATAACATGAGTGAAGAAGAAACCCGAAGCGATGGAAGCGAAGAAACTCCTCAGAAGCCAAGGGTTGTGAATTTGATTCTCGCGTAAGTCACTACTCATTACCCTACGAAATGGTCATCATCTTCAGCGCCTTGGGATACCGTAAAGCAACACACATTACTCCTCGCCGCCTCTTGTGCGCAACACTACGTCAGGTAAATTTATGTATGCAGCATTAAGCACGCGTGCGCACACGTGAGCCGGCATCAATCATTCACGTGGAACAACCCTATCTATATAGCGCCGAGTATTTGGGGTAATGATATAGATAGTTAAACCGTTGGTTGGCGAAAGTATATCTATACCTGCTATAAATCGAAACATTTCTGATGATGGTAATCATTCAATAATTCACTAAGTATAAGCGCCCGCGCGCGCGGAAAGCCTGCCTAGTTCTAGCCCAGTAACTGATGAAAGTGAAATTACTACGATAGCTACTCCCGTATACGGATACATATTGAAGTGTAGCTCATTAGCACTACCCACGATGTGCGCAAGGAATTTATATTGCCGCTCTTATTAGGTTAGTTGGTGGGTATAATTATTTCAATTATTATTATTAACATCGTTGTTTTGGGTTTCTTCGTATAGTGAGTTTATAGTAGTAGTAGTAAAACTGTGTTTTAATTAGGCCTAACCTTCACGTGGGCGCGTGTTACGAAGGCAATGTTTTCTTCAACACGACTCATTCATTAACCTAAACAAACGTGTATGGGCGATCTACGGTGTGACAAGCAAACGATGAAGACTAGCGGTAGGAAAAAAAAATTACCTCCAAGTCTCTAACAATGCGTATAGTTTTTTTCTTTTCTTTTTTCTTTTCTTTCTTCTTTTTTTCTTCTTTTTCACTTTTATATTATATATATATATATATATATATATATATATTAGTTTTCAAGTTTTCGCGGACATATGTGTACTTGTTGCAACTTTCTGGGGATTGTTGCCGCGAACGCGCTTTCCCGAAACGTCAGGAAGGGAAGGGTAAGTCAGTGCCTCCTTCTTTAGTACATTATTCGCGGCAACAATCCCCAGAAAGTTGCAACAAGTACATATAAATATATATATATATATATATATTTATTTTTCCCACAATTTTTTTTGTTTCTTCATGTTCTTCCTTATTTGCATACTTCTACTTTTATTTTTTAATATGTTGAATTTCCACTTCATTTGATTTTATTTCATTTCTCAATTATATTTTCTTGTTCTTGATTATATTTTATATAGTTCAGTAGTTTGTTTTGTTTTTGTTGTTATTGTTATTTATGATTTCATTACTATTCATTGTTTGCATAGCTTAGTTTTATTTAAGGTCCTCCTTTGTAAATCAGTTTTTATAACTGAAAAGGATAGACATTAAATAAATAAATAAATAAATAAATGAATACATTCTTGTATCTCAATGATATCGGAATGTGTATAGTCAACATGTGGTAATAAGGAGTGGCGAGTTCCAATAATCTACTAAAAACATGCCATTATAGGGATGATTTTCGACCTGGAGTTGGATACCTAGTAATTCTGAACTCAGCGGGCGTGGCTAATGACTAATGAGGCGTGTGCACTCTCTACGTAGCACTCTCTACGGGAGACCACCTGTACGAATGTGTGGAGGAATACCAAGAATCGGTTGATTTTCGTTAAACAGTGTGCATGAAAGGGGAAGAGGTTACGGATCTGTGGTCGGTATGCGACTGTTTTTAGTTACGTTGAGGCTTATACATTAGATTACACATAGCATGTATTACATTGCTTTAGTGTTTTGCACTTGTCGCAATAGGGAACACGCGTATGAAAATTTTAATCGATTTTTAAATACCTTGTCTCTCATTTAATAATTTTGTGTCTTTGAATTTTGAAAAACGGATCAGTCTATGTCTCAAAATAATTGGTTTAGTAACGATAAATAAAAGGGCGCGAAAAACGAGCCGCCGCCATGTAGAGTGGATTTGACGTCATAGTTTTGTTCTGCGTACGCTCACCGCCTCAGCGATTGGTCTGTTCTGCCACGTCTACAGAACCATTGCGTCACAGCCACCTGTACGCGTTCAGATCCCCAGTTTAAACTTCAATAAATGCGACCACATTAAACCTATATTTTAAAATTTCTTTTTTACGTGCGACTTGCATTAATATACTTTTTGAATCTAATACTATTAAACTAAGTGTTTGGTTTAACAAAAAAATCGTACGCGTGTTGCCTATTGGTGAATTGAACCATGTCAGGCAGGTTATATCCTAATAATTGAATCGAGGAGACGTCTTCAACACAACTTGTTCAAGTGCAGCGAGCATGCGACATGTCCATCCTCGACATCCAGGAAGCAAAACCTCGTTGCAGCCGCATGCATTCGTCATCTTATCTCATCACCCTTCCTGTTGCTCACGAACCTTGTTTCTTTCTGCCGTACTCTTCTATTTATATAGTTTTTAATCTTTTCTTGTGATTTATCTGCGCCACCTTTCCCGCTAACCTTCGTCATCAACGCCTCCTCCCACGCTCGAACCGTCTGTGACCGGGTCTGACCAGCATAGGCTTTCCCAGGAATCTGTTTTCGAGATTTTCCCGCGGCAATTTTATCTTACTCGACGTATTAAGATTTTCAACTTAATGCGAATTTGCGAATTGATTTAAAAACTGTACGTTTGTGCAATAAAGTGGTCCGAGGGCTGGTAGTAGGACTAAATCCCAACGTTCGTCTTAACGATTGAGGAAACCTCGGAAAAGCTTCAGTCAGGATTGCCGGTGGCCGGATTCGAAGCAACGACCTCCCGAATTAGAGTCTCGCGTCTTACCGCTGATCGAGCTACCTCTGTCGGTCGGTTAGAGTACAAGATGTTAGTGTGATGTAACGTAGCCGAGCTCGAACCCACGACCCGTCGCCTTGATGTCGAGGACATGCGGTTTGGCAGTGTATCATGGCAGGCGGGGACTGGCTGGCTGGCGCAATATGCCGCATTACGTGGGTCGGCCGGACGCCAATCACACCCCTGGTTCGACACCAGGTCTAGTATGTATATACATACTCTCGCAGGCATAAGTGAATCAATTTTGGTTGAAATACGCAGAATATTGGTCCATCTACTCACAATCACCGAATTGTTTTCGATCGACCAATTTAATTCTAACTGGGTTATGAAATTATCGCAAAATGCATCGTAGTAAGTCGTGAAATTATCACAAAATGCAGCTAAATAGTAAGTCATGAAATGATCACAAAATGCAGCTTTTTGTAAAGGCTGGTCCACACAGATTTTTTAAGCGTAAGATTTAAGGTTTTAAGACGTTGTTTTAAGAACAACAATGAAAACAATGCCTTAAAACTAAAACTTTGTGTGAACGCCAGTACGTGTTTCCGATGATCCAACTTTACGACTACGCGTTAAACCTTAAATCTTATGCTTAAAAAATCTGTGTGGACCATCCTTTAGTCATGAAATTATCGCAAAATGCAGCTTTAGTAAGTCACGAAATGATCACAAAATGCCATAGAAAGCGGGGATCATTGTTGTGTTACTGTCTAGTATTGCCCCACCAACCGGAAATATTTCAAGAAAAGAAAACAACTGTCCATGCAGGGAGAGCTGAATTATTCATGTGTATTTAATTTGGGAGTGTGTTTAAATGAAGGTATATATAGTAATAAAACGGACGGTATCATAGCGCAATAAAATGTTACATTTTTATTATGTTTGATCACTGAAATCATCTACCGTATACTACGATGTGACATCGTCAGGGAAACCGCTGTGTTTGGAACCCTGTTAATAATTATGGTTGTGTTTCTATTTTATCACTCTTGTCCGTCTCTCCCCTATTCCAACCGTCCTTGGGACAGTCACACACTATAATATCATCCCTCCTCACGGGTAGCCGCGTGAAATAAGCATCACTTCCTCATATGCCAACGACGGTCTCACGTAGGCACTACCACTTCTGGGCAAGAGAATTTAAAAATTTAAAACTAATTCATAAAGTGGCACCTTAACAATTTACCAAGTAATATCGTTGATGCATACATAATATGCCAAGGGAACAACGACATTATTTGACTACAATTTTGTTTGTTATTTCGCTCACAAAAGTTATTCAGTTTATTGTATAGTTGAAAATTTAGCAGAACGATAAATAAAACCGCTTACGACGTGTAATTCGCACAATTTAAGCGTCCCTCCCTTCTCGTTATACACAGGGCCAACGTTACAGCCTGACCACATCCACGTCGCTATAACCCTACTTTATACCGAGGTTTGCGGCTACACCCTCGCCCGATATACCGCGGCACATTGTGGTCGCGACTCTCGACCCCCATATAATGACGTCATGTGGAAGAGCTCGACAACGTGGTATACGACGCCGGGTATAGATTCGGAGCGAGGTTTGCCTCCGCCGATTGGCGATTACTTTTAACGAGCGCGCGCGGTGTAAGCGAGCGATCGACAATCGATCGAGTTCGATATTGGCAAGTCGGTGTGCGGACCGCCCAAAACGATGGAGCCAATATACGTCACGAGATATGTTGAGTGGCGTCGTTTGTTACTGCTCGAGATCCAGAGAGAATACTATACCGGCGACGCCGTAAGAAGCAAGGTGTCCCCTAAAATTATGAGAAGAGACGGTCGCTCCACACGGTCTATTTCAACGGTATTCAACTCGAGATTGCCCGATGGCTGCATTGTTATTGTCCACTGTATTGACTGCACCAACCGTGAATGGAATGCGACCCCACCACGTCTGACAACATGCGGGCGATATTATCACTACAATACCGGAGGCAGGAGAACGGAATGCAACTAGATTTAGGTTGGTAGTTGTCACACGCGTCTTTTCACTATTACATAATCCGTGACGACAACACCTTGAAAGTTAACGCGACGCGACTACATATATAGGTGCATGGTGCACGTGTACAATGCCAATATGGCCGCGAAATCCTGGACATGGCACATATCAATCAACGCACAATACAACATTGTTGCTTCATCACCTGTCAATCAAATGTACACGAATCCTTTACTTTGTCCTCTCTATAGCACCGTTGCTTTGACTCGCAAATACGTATTTGCCCATTATAGAGGATTAGAGGTCAGATCAGATCCTTGCATGTATGCACGTGAATTATTGATACACTGTACTGTTTTCATAATCGCTATAAAACGGAGCTCTAAATCTATGTGGAGAGAACGGCTCATATCCGCCGAAAGAGATAATGTACAACGTAATTAATGGTTGCAGCATGCACACATTTCCAACAATCGAAGCACTACCTTACAAAGTCCTCATTGTCAGTGGTATGCTACTGTTTTTTTTTGTTCACTTCGGAGGCGATAAAAGATCGTTGGGAAAAATTATTTCAAATCATGATGTAGCTAGTCCTTTATCAAATTGGGTAACTGCAGGTGCACTTGTTGGGGTTGGGTTGGTGGACAGTGTTTTGTAGGTATTTGAGAAAAGGCTGTATAATATTGTTGGAAATAGATCAATATAGATCATCCGATGGATTGCGTTAAGTCAATCCAGTCCACGGTAGGGTTCATTCCTCCACAAACACATGCATAGAGTAATAAATGATAATACTAATGATTTTTTCTTGGGATTCCCTAGCTATTAAATAGGGTGTATACTGTATATACCAGCTTTTCCTCAGGTGACTCGTGTATTTCGATAGTTGGGAATGAATGTAAGAGAGCTTTTAGTTGAACTCAATCCTAGGATTCGCCTCATGACAGGAAACCCTCGGGGGGAAAAGCTTCAGTCAAGATCACCGTCGGTTAGAATTGAACCAGCGACCTTCGGAATTAGCCACCCACCTCTATCGGTTATAGATACAGTGTATTGTATCGTATATACAACTGTATCGAAACATCTCGCATATTTACAGAACAAGTTCTTTGATGTGAGTCTCTGCGTGACGTCATGGGACGTGGAACCGACGTAAACAAGAGCGTCGCGGCGTCGTCCTTGCCGCTGCGGGAGACGCCCGTGGTGCATGACGGACCTCCGCATGGGTAGAGTGGAGTGGACCCCCGCCTGGTCCCGCTTCCGCGTCCGACGCGATTTATTCGCTTGTTTTCGCGACACCATTCGATGTATGTGTATAGACTAGATTGATGGCAGGGTGGAGAAAACCCAGTTTTATTGAGGAGAAGAAGAAGAAAACTGACCGTTTTGCGCATTGATAAAAACTGTATTACCATTGCGCCAGTATAGAGCACTCAATGATTGATTAATGGGGCTTAACGTCTCATATTTTTGCAACAAAGGCTAATCGAGACGATGAGCGGGTGATAATGATGATGAGAAAGATGATGATGAAGAATAAAGCCACATCCGAATCAGATCTATTGTACGTCGCGTGGGTCGTCATACGGGAGTCCAACAAGGGAGGGTAGGGCCAAGTGGGAGGAGAAATATTCAGTGGGACAGTGGGGGGGAAGGGACAAGGTCTCCTTTTGTCGCCTCTTACGACTAGCAGAGTCACTCTGGGCCTATTCTTCCCCGGGCCCAGACGGGACATAGAGCACTCAAAATAGACTATACGTAGATGCATTCTGGTGGCAAGAAAATAAACTTTTGTTAGAAGTGGTTTAGCTGTAAATTTTCATTGTTGTTTTATTGTTATTATTCATCAATGGCGCTGAAAGGAGGTTGCCTAGCAGCGCTATCTATGTTAGTTTTGAGTCCTCTTTTAACGGTAGGTATAAGGCCTATGCTAGTTGGCTAAATTGGGGTAAAAAAACTAGATCGTTGGCGCAATTGGAGGATACCATCCATGGCGGGTATGTGTAAAAGGTGCAGTACTTGCTGACAAATATGAACGCTCAAGAGGAAAAAGTGTTTATCCTTTTCCAATCAGGCAGTAGCTTCGTCATAAGGGAGAGTGGATTATTTCAATCCCTCGATTTACTTATAAATCTTCCGTCCCCATTAGCCCAATCCGAAAGCCATTTCTCTCTCTAGTAAGACTTGCACTCTCAATTGTACCTTCTTAGCTCGTTCATCATTCGTCCGTCGCATTTATAGTCTGAGTAGACGAAGACTTGGGTAAACATCCCAATTACTTCTTCTTGCAGACCCGAGTCTTGGTATAACCCGACTCCTGTGTAAACAACGAGACTCTTTGATTAAGGCTGCCGAGTGGTAGGCCTAGCCTACTTAGGTGGGCGAGGCACGAGAGTACTGTGAGATACTGGAGTCTTTTAGCGCCAGACGAATGCTGTACGAAGATGCCCCGAATCTTGGCTATGGGGGGGAAACAAGAAGGAAATAAATATAACTCGACGCCGCGAACATGTGTACCCATGAAAGTGTGACGACTTGTTTTACAACTATTCTCAGCTACTTCTCTCCCTTTCACCCGCGTGTCTCTGTAGAACACTATATTGCTTCCGGAGCATGCTTTGTGATTGGTCCACTCGAAAAGTTGCCGAAAGATTGCGACAATGTTCCATGTTCTTATACTATACAGGTACCCGAAACAACCTTACCAATGCCCGCCCCTCATAGATGAGTGATTCGTGGCCAACCAGAGAGCTCCAATTTTAAATACCGATCGTTGATTGGTCAAGAGACGCCCGTTTATGCGAGCAAGTGTGTAGTGACCAATCGGCGATCGGTGTTTGGAAATTGGGCCTCGCTGGTTGACTACGAATCACTCGTCTGTGACGTAAGCGCCGGTAAGGTTCTGGGCGACTACCACATTAATTCCACCCATTAGCAGCAGTTAGGCTTAACTACTCTAATGTGAACGTAACTCGGTTAAGCTTAACCTCCGTTAAGCTCTCTAACTTAGTTTGGGGAACGTTATGGCTTTAAGTGACATCAATTTGCTGCTCATAAATCGATTCATATATGTGTGAACACTTGACACAGATGCAGCCACACAATCTCTTCACGATATCCAGCAGCTTCGCTAATTACTGTTGGCTAAGTTCTGTTTTTGTGGTGTTTAACGACGTACTCGACAACCCGGTCATGATATTACCCAACTGCTGTTAGTGGGTCCACAGTGTGAACATGGTGTATACATATACATATATCTTGTTCCCGTTTCCGTTCTCGTTACCGCGCTGTAGTATAGACCGCCACTTTACTCTCCAATCTTGGAGACGGTTTCTGTTTCCATCCATACTAATTTATTTATTTATTTATTTATTTATTTATTTATTTATTTATTTATTTATTTATTTATTTATTTATCTATGTATTTATTTATGTATTTATTTATTTATTTATTTATTTATTTAATGTCTATCCTATTCAGTTATAAAAACTGATTTACAAAGGAGGACCTTAAATAAAACTAGGCTATGCAAACAACCGTCAGTCAGGTAGTATAGTAAGGTTAGTGCGTGAGTATAATATATACTTGTTTGGCGCGCAATAGAATCGCATTCGAGCGTAGATCGATCGATAGTCGATCACGCGACGACGTGGATGATCGATGTCCGCGTCGTCGTCCTTCAAGGTCGCGACGCGTCCCTCCCCGACGTCTTACCGCGTGCCGTGGTGGACGACGTCGGTGGACGCCGACACGCAATGCTCGGACCGTGCGTGATTAATGATTGTGCCTCGCGCACGCTGGTTCGGGTCTATGGGTTGCGTGTATGGAAGGAAACGTTTAAACTGTTAAACGGTATAAAAAAATCATTTAAAACATTTTGTTAAGTAGGAATGAATTTATTGCCAATGGTAATTACAAATGCAATGCGATTATCATTTAGGGATAAATACTAATATGTTAATCAATGTGTAATTGACTACAGTGATTAGGACTTCTGACACGAAAACAACAGAAATATATTCTATTTTTAGCTGCTTCGCTTTCCTTTAAAAGAAAACTTTGGTTATCGTTATGCTTTTAACAAACGTCTAACCGCGACCACTTTATTTTTAAACGTTTTGCATTGTCATTTTATCTCGTACACACATACACAAGGTGGTTTTGTGTGTGAGTGTATGTCTTGAGCTATAGTGTAATCCTGACCGAAAAATGAAAGCGGAACTTTGACTTCGTAATTTTGGTTTTTTGAATTATTTTTTCTTGTATGTACTCGTTTAGGTATTAGGCTTTGTATATCCTTCAAAGAAAACGATTTCAGACACAATACTCCTCCCTCCCCCCAAGGCTAAAAGCGTACCTACCCTAGGTGCACCCTTATCTAACTTACAGCGTGGCTCCATACCTTGTTCGTTCCCGCCCTCTAGTGTTTTATGTCGTCATCACCCCTCATGTCTATATATAAATCACCCACCCACGTTATCGAGAGCAGAGCACCCCTACGACGGCAGATCACGACGTTGTAATGTAGACTCGCTAACGTCAAACACAAACTTAGTTTCCATGCTGTGTAGTGTCCTCGCACAGTCGCACGTAGTCACTTTCTGTGACAGGCACTCACTAATTCTACCGTCAATGTAGAGTAATTAGCTAGACGTGACGTGACGTGACGTGACGTGCGTTCTACTGGCCAGTGTGGGGGCTTGACCGTTGCTCCGAGACTGTGGACTTGGTCCACTTCGGTTTCGACCCGACTGTTATTGTTTTTGTTTTTTTGTGTTTTTTTTTTCTCGCAAATTCGTAGTTTATCCCCTCTGCCCTTTCCTCCCCTTTACGTTCTACTTGTCCCTTTCCTCCTAACATTGCCCAACGTCATATGATGATCCTAGATTATCGAGTACGTCGTTAAACAACGAATAATCAATCCATCAATCAATCATTCTGATAACTTCATTTTCAAAATGTACCTTATACATACAGTGTTGGTAAAGAAATATCTGGATGAGAAAATATCCCCAAACTATCGACACTAAAATTGAAAAAAAAAATATGTACCGCATTTACGGTGCTTGATTCTTTTTTTGTATTATAGTTTACGTGGGTTTGAACTTTCAATGTGTTTTCGACGAGAACTGAGTTCAACGTGAAAAACTGCTAGTTTGCTGCCATGCATAATATACATTGGAGAATCGCGAGCACCAATTTAATGTTGCACGTACAGTCGTAATAACTCTATGGCTGGCCCTAATTGTTTCACTTTTTACCATGAGAATGTCCTCGTATTGTCGTGTGTCATCTTGCCTAAGACGAGATGCGACGGTCAGCGTGTATATATAGTTATTGATTCCCGCGCAAAAAGAACTCGACCAGCGTCTCGTTCTTCACGAAACTCTGCATAATTCTAACGAATGGCACTCCGGGTATTATGAATCAATATTACGTGATCGCTTAGCGGCAACAGATGGAACGTGGCGCCAAAACTTGCGACGCCTTGAGGCCCCCCGGCGCCTTGCGATGTGGTCGGGGCACGGACGGGCGGCGCTCTGGTATACGAGGTGACCGAAGTGTGGGGGTGAAGTTAAATACTCGTCAGAAGTAATCATGTGAATTCGTCCCTTTAGTCGCCCTTGTACGGTAAACGACACAAGTAAATCAAGGGTACGGTGAGAACATGTATTTACTCGTATGAACTCTTCTGTAAGGAGTATAAGAGTAAAGACATGTTCCGCTCGCGAATTTACGAGCGGCAATTAAACCTATACCCTGGGCCCAAACGAGGGTTGTTAATTTATTAAACGTAAAGATGACTGGGCTAAATTGAACAAAAATCTACTGTCCAGCGTAGGTATCGAAAGTCTAAGCTCAAAGAGGAGTGGTCAACAAAAATTCGAAATTAAAAAACTTTGTAATTGCATGTCTGCCAGCAGTCAAGATTTTTGAGGCTGTATGCAGGGGTTCGATCCCCGACGCCATTGCAAGATTTCTCTTAGTTACAAAACACAAATTTTATAGCTTCATTCCCTAACATCCACCCTTGACGAGGGAGGGGCACACGTTGTTAGTGCACATCAAGAAACGAACGCGCGCGTTATTTGACAAAGTTCGCGAGTCGAGCACGATCCCCTTAATTAAATCACACGCGGCTCATACGATTCATTAAGCGTCAATTAGTTAATTAGTCGTACGTGTCGTTGAACGTTGCGTGGAGGGGAAGGGGGGGCGACCTTTCGCGACTGCCACCCAGCTTACGTGATATAAACCCCCCCCCCCTCTTCGTCTATTTGCGTGACTGTCCGAATGACTGAAAATTTTGGCAGAGTTGATTTGTGTCGCGCTGCTCCAGGTACGCACACTCGCACACGTACACACATATTTAGACAGCGGGCAGTGTTCTGGAAACGAGGGCACGAGGCATAATAATAATATTCGAGATGTGTTTACCGAAATACTGACCTAAATAACTTATCGGTAAGAAGAAAAAAAACTTAAGCTTGACATACATATTTTTGTGTTGTCAAACTTTTGCATCTCGAAAATTGTATTTAGACCGGGGGGGTAATTAAGTTTAGATTATCGTATAATATAGTGTGTGGGAAAAACAACGGATGTGGTTATTGGTTTTCCTCGAGTTGAGTGGCTGTGTATCGATCGATTGTTGATTGGTTTGGCCACGAGCTGGTGCAATTAACATGGAAGATTATGCATGGAAGTTATGTATACTGCATGGGCACAACAGGGAATGATATTTATTTTCGTTTTGATTAGCATCCTCTGCTGTATGAACCAGCGTCAATCGAGGAAATGTATGCGCAACAGTTGTGGCCGGACGCCGCGGTTTGGATTCAACAATCGGCGACATCAGTAAATCAAGGATCGGACAGAACGCGTTGTCACTCGAACCAACCTCGTGCACCCACCATATTTTTTTTTCTTTGGTTCAAACTGATAATTTTACAAATCAATAGGCAACATCGACGGCAACGATAATGCGAAGTAGAACAAAAAATCAGTGCGAAAGAGTTGTAAAGTCGTTCCACGGCAACCTTGTGGATGCTGACGTCATTGATCCATTGACCAATGAGATGTGAGTATTTCAAAAAGCCACCTCGCTGATTGGCTCCGACGCACTTATGTATATGACGTCACCATTCACAATGTTGCTGTGGGATCACTTTAGAGTAAATATACGTTTTTTCTCACCTGTACCCTTTTAATTTACTTACTAGCGTGCATATGAATGTATGTATGGTTTTACCTCGCACCGCTTATACGTGAAAGTGTCGCGAGTCTACATTTACTGTATCGTCTTGCGCGGTATAACATGTGTTGTTGTACACGGTCACCATGCTGCTATCGCCATCTGGGACACGATAAAGTGACCTTCACCGTCCGCGTGTGTATTATTAAAGGGCTCGTTCGATCTTCCCCCGTCAGTATATACACTACACAGTCGTACCTATATACCTTCCTACGTAAGAACACGCAACGCATCAGATTCATATATAAATAAGTTAACACTACCGCGGCCGGCCGGTATGTTCACGTATATACGTACGTACATTATGCAGTGTTTTGAGGTTGTATTCGGAGGGTTCGATTCCTGTAAGCTTTGCCATGCTGCATCCCGGGCGACTAGGCTAACGTTACGGTAGGTTAGGCGCACGACACTGCATTTGTTACAATGGCGTCTCCTCAATCGTACACTTGAGTGACTAAGGTCCAGTCTTACAATGTCACAACAACAACTTATTCGTCGAATAGCTTGTTTTCTCCATGGCAACGACCAATCAAAACCCTTGAAATCCTCCAGATAGCTTCATTGCTACTTATTTCATAGCTTTCTTATTAGGAGATTGTAAGACCGGCCCTAATTGAAATGATCGAAAATACTTTACTTGTAGCATCTGAAGAAAGCATATACGTTCTGGCTGACCTATACACGTGTGTGTGTGTGATATTCATATTCATAACACCCGTCCAATAGGGAAAACAAGATTCATTTGAGTATTTGGACGTGATACTAGTTTCGTTACGTTTTTCGTGCTAAATGAAATAGGTAGGCTACATCGTACATCTGATCATTTTAATTGTTTGCAAATTACGTTGTTTTTGCTAATTTTCACTGAAAACACTATTTGTGCCGATTCTTGATAATTTATGTTTAGTTATTGTAGGCTGTGTAAAATATATATATATTTTTTTAAATACAAATTCGCATACATTTGAGTTTGACGCAAGTTGGCAACGAATTTCTAGTCAAATGAAAAATGACGACTGGCGAGTCAAAATTTCTATTAAAATTGTTTTTACGAATTTATTTGTAAATATAGCAATTAGTGCTAATTTTCCAAAAATTAACGTTAAAGAAGACAAATCTCTGCAGCTATAGATAGATGTTCGTGGTGTTGCTCACACGTGTGGTGTGTGTCAACACTTTCAGTGTTATTTAATTACCAATAGCGAGCCAATTGCCCTCAATGTTCTGTTGAAACGTACGGAAATAGTTTACGAAAAGTAACACTTCGAGGACTACGACTGTGTCTGTCTGTCTGTCTGTCTGTCTGTCTGTCTGTCTGTCTGTCTGTCTGTCTGTCTGTCTGTCTGTCTGTCTGTCTGTCTGTCTGTCTGTCTGTCTGTCTGTCTGTCTGTCTGTCTGTCTGTCTGTCTGTCTGTCTGTCTGTCTGTCTGTCTGTCTGTCTGTCTGTCTGTAAGTCTGTCTGTCAGTCTGTCAGTATATTAGCACAATAGTAAACCCGTTAAACCGAAACCGATGTGAACCGACCGAGTCACGCACGCTCGTCACATCGACCGACTGAGTGACTTTATGTGTAGTAGCCCACCCATCATTACTGTTGTTGCAGCGATGTAAATAACCTGTCGAAAAGAGTTATCGATGTAGAAATCTGTATGTTTTAGGTAATGTTGATGTTATTATTATTGTACGGATAATTTCCGTCTTGCATGCGGTAAACGTTGACTGCTTTCATCGTTTTCATCGTCGCAATTAACCTCGTGGCTCGTTTTGACGAGGACATGATCGACATTGACTTAGTGAGTGACACCGGAAGTGTTCGAATATGCAGCGCTGAGCTAGCCTATAGTTGTCACGAAGCAACCTTGCCGATGCGGTCGTCATAGGTGACTGAGAGATTCGTGTGTGGCCAATCGGCGAGCTCCAATTTCGAATGCCGATCGCTGGTTGGTCACGAGTCACTCGTCTATGACAAACGAATTGTTAAGGTTGTTTTGGGACGAGTGAGTGCAAAAAGAGCTCTAGATCAAGCAATCTAGCAATTAATTATAAATAAAGCATCAATTCTATAAGCATTAATACGCTAATTATAAATAATTATTATTAATAAGCATTAATAAGCTACTAAGCATTAATTCTAAACAAAGCATCAATTCTAGATAAAGCAATCAATTCTAGTATAATGTGCACGGCTAGTGCGCTGACTAGACGGATCTAGAGAAACTTTTTCTCCTCTATAACTCAGCCAGATGGATTTACTACCTCTAGGATAATTACGTTTTCGTGAATATCACTTGGTCTTTAAGGTTTGGCGGTGATTTATGCCGACAAGTTGGACTTTGCCTTTGAGTGAGCACAAATTGGAATGAGTGCGAAATAGACCGATTGCGTGAGGTAATTTAATCAATCACTAAATATGGTTTTCTAAACAACGACAACTGTTAGCAAAAGAGTGCTCCTAATGTACTGAATGCATCAGTTGTCGACAGTAAGCCATGGTTTGACGTCATTCATTTTGAAAAACTGTTTTATTGTGCCGCATATTTATTTTGTATACTTGTTTCTGGCATTGTCCGTCCGTTACGTATGCCCATTGGCCTGCCTGCTAACAAGAGTTTTCGTCATAAAATGCAGATATAGTTCTAGCTATGACGTCAACAGTTTCGGCTTGAAACGCTCTAGGCACGTACATGTTTCGTTTTGTTTACAATCTTTTTGGGTGATGGCAAGAGTAGACGCACGATTGGCTGGCTGCTCTAGACAAAGACTGGACCAAAGTCCATGCAGGCACGTCGGTATAACATCCCTGAGGGACCACAATTTTTGCGTCCAATTCATATCTGTATAGGGAAAACACTAATTACGGAATGGCTGTGAAATGGCGTCAATAATTGATTAATTAATCGCATTCAGCACCAATGCTGTGTTACAAATTGATCGAGCGCGTGTGTGTGTGTGTGTAGTGGTAACTGGTAATGGTTGGGAATTAACGCGGATACGCGGTAGTAATGAGGCAGGAAGGAGGTCGAGTGGTGTGTGTGGGGGGGGGGGGGGGGGTGAGAAGCCTCCTGCCCCCCGTGACAAGATCCAACTGCGCCGCTGAGTGCATGGGCCGCACTTGGGGGGTTCTGCCCCCGGAAGGCAACACAACACACTCGGAGAAATCTTCTTGGCTCGAATCCCTATTATTCTACACACTTGTTTACGGCAACGACGACAACGTACTGGTTGGTTTGCTGATGTTTTATGGTAATAATCGTCGTCTTGGCAGCGCGGGAGGAATCTTGACATTTCCGTGATCGCGGCTATCTTGGATCTTCTATGTGTTGACTTAACTTCCTCTGTGGTACTGGAATAGATTCGTGAATGTGTACTTGTTTATTAAATGTATAGCTCGATGCGCACATTTGCCGTCAGATCGACGTTGTTAGTTATTTTCTTTGGATGCAACAATATTTGTCCGCTTTGTGGTTGTGGGTCACTGAACCACTTGTTTAAATGGACGCACGCGAATTTGATTTATTTAGAGTTCTTTGTGGATTGGTTGTGACGTCGGAAAAGAAGTCCCCCTCCCCCCTCCCCGCCCCGCCCACCACAATTATACTTCTGCATCAACTTTGTTTGAAAGTAAATAGTATGTGAAGACACGTCTGTTTTAAGTAAGTTCTCTCATCTTGGCTAATAGTGTTCGAGGAGGTACGTTTCAATGCTTTTTTTAGATATAATCGCAATTGTTTGTGGCCGCACAAAAAAAATAACGTATTTCCAGGACGCCTAATCCAAGTTTTTGATCGCTTCTCTCACGCGCTTCCATTACAATAGTTGTTGTATTCTGTTTAGTTGTATCTTTGTGAAGATGGCAGTCGAATAGACGGCTTCGCTCACCGAGTGAGCGCCAGACATACATAACGTGACTGCAGTGCGCTCACATTTGTTCTCGTTTGACGAAAACAGTCGAAATATATGATACCGAACATTCGCGTGCGAACGTTTGCTCTGGGCATTCGGTCGGTGCTCGTGTTGAATGATGGGTCTGTCTTGTCTGCTCGCCCATGAATGTGTGATGAGATGAGCCACTTGGGTGTCTCGAGACACGCTGGTCGTTGTATGGGATGCACACCCACAGCTTGGTCCCGACTGATGAGAAACGGGGGTGTTACATGTTTCTGACGTAGTGACAGCGCCAACGTTTTGCGGCTTTAGATGACATTCTGCGTATGTCACCTGTACACAGCCTTTTATAATGTTACTACCCTTCCCTCAAAGTCTACAGGATCTCCGCTCCGACTAGCGGAGGCTCGTCGAACTTGGGAGTTAAACGGGCCTCCGCTAGGCGGAGATCAAGTAGACCTTGTTGTGTAGCAAAGAGAGTTCAAGAATTCGAAGAAGTTCACAGGAACTATCAAAATCCAGCAAGCGGAGAACAGGCGGAGAACAAGTAGACCTTGGCTTCCCTCAAGGTCGACTCGATCTCCGACTAGCGGAGGCTCGTCGAACTTGGGAGTTAAACGAGCCTCCGCTAGGCGGAGATCAAATAGACCTTGGCTTCCACTCAAGGCACACTTGATCTCCGTCTAGCCAATGTCAATAAATCCCCTGGCGGAGGCTCGTCGAACTCCACCGAACTTCCGCTAGGGAGATTGACGGATCTCGCGCCTAGCCGAGGCTCGTCGAACTCGAATATGGATATCAGAGTCGATCAAGAAGTTATCTTCTCATCGGAGAACATACGTTGAATGACTGTCGGAGATAAAACGCGGCATTGTTTCGCGCGTTCATCAACTCTAGTTCGGGCGTTGCTGTGAAAACAATCTGTTGCTTGTTTGTTTGTTGCAAGTGCATGAGGTGAGAAGTCTTGGCCCGAGTTCCGCTCGAATGTAGACCACGCTCGGCCGCTCCGCTCGGTAAGTTTCGTATTCGGTTTCCGCGCACCTTCCATCGCACCTTTCAACGTTCGAGTTCACACGAGACGGTTCGATCAATGGGCGATAGATATCGGATGTATGTAGTTGCCAATCGAGTGTCTTGGCTGTCTGTATATCTGTTATCAACCTTCACAGACTGGGACGGTACTAATGGTAACATGCTGTCTACTCTACCAGACGGTGGTGTTCGCAAACCTGATAAAAACTTGACACCTCCACTCTAAATGCGTCTCTATCGCTTATTAGCACCAATGATTTATTCCATTGTGTTGGTGCTATTTTTGTATCCAATCAGGATGCGATAGATTCTAGATCTCAATTACAGCATTTAAATGAGGAAAGCCTGCAGATATTATTTCGTCAATATTGCTGGTATTGGTAATCTAACCCGCAACCTCTCGTTTTAGCATCTCGGCTGCTACCGGAGAGCCACCTCTATCGGGTTACAAACCAATTATCGCGAATAGACACTCCTCCCTTGACAAACATCCTTGGTTTGATGTACATGTACTATATATAGTACTACTACTTGCCCCGAAACAACAGTGTTCGTCATAGTCGAGTGACTTGTGACCAACCAGCGATCGGTATTTGCATTTGGGAGACTCGTTGGTGGCCACGAACCACTCTTCTTTTGACGAAAGCATCTGTATGGTTGCTTCGGGACAAGCATACAATATTATTACATGCTGATCTGCGAACGGCAATGAGTGTGCCTGCATGCTTACGATGCTCGTCATTGCACGTTTAACAGGAAGATTGGGCACTGGCATTGGCATTGAACATTCGGAATACTAATCGACAAAAACACATTGGCAACTAAACGTGTAGTATGCATAGTGACTTGTATGCGAGTCGTAGTCGTAGATATAGGTACACTTGATTTAAATACGCTAATGGTCAACCTCGGGAAGTGTTTTCTTGTCACGCTGTATCAACGCCAACACTCGGTGCACAATGCCAACATGCTGTGTTTGAGATCGGTGCAATCTAATGTAATATGCATGCGATACAGTTGTGCACGACACATTCGCTCATGATGGATCTCATCTTCGCTAGAAATACTAATTGAAACGTATTTGTCTATCGTGTAACGAACTTGATCGTGCCTAACCAATATGTATGGACAAAGAGAATGATGGATACCTCTAGCTGTTAGAGGATTTTTTAACACAGTTGAATGGTAGGTTGCTCTCCAGCTGTTAAGATGATTTTTTAACACAGTTGAACACATTATGACAGCTTGGTAGGTTGCTCTAGCTGTTAGAGGTTTTTTGGCACACTTGAATAGGTTGCTCTAGCTTTTAGAGTTTTTTTGGCACAGTTGAACACATTATGACAGCTTGGTAGGTTGCTCTAGCTGTTACAGGATTTTTTTGGCACAGTTGAATACATTATGACAGCTTGGTAGGTTGCTCTAGCTGTCAGAGGTTTTTTTGGCACAGTTGAACACATTATGACAGCTTGGTAGGTTGCTCTAGCTCTTAGAGGATTTTTTGACACATTTGAACACATTTTGACAGCTTGGTAGATTGTCAGTATTTCCCGCCGTACGATCACGCGTGTGTGCGAGTGCATGTCGACCCATCGTAAGTGCGGTGACTGTGTAACGAGTATATCGAGAAAACAATCGAGACCCGATTATTAATGGCATTGCTATGGAAATGATGGCTTGAAATGGATGTTGGGTTATAACTCACATTTTGACAACCGTGATTGAATAAACTCCAGTTTTGGAATGACCACTAACCGTCGTCGAAACTACACTGAGGCTAATGGTGCAGACACCAACGCTCAGGATTCTGTCTTCTTGAATCCCGCGACGGGCATCACCCCGAGGCAGACCCGAAGGCTGAGTAAGACAAAGGCTATCTCTAGGCCTAATTAACCTACTATGCGTGAGCACTAGCTGTTTACTACGTAGGTTTAGTGGTTATAGTTTGAGAATGAGCAGGGTCCTTGCAGGGTATCCTGAGGTAGCTGCTAAAACAAGTAGAGTTGTTAAGGGTTTAAGTTAGATAAGGCAGAGGCTGCCCACTGGTACCACTTCTGTGTTATTATTCACGTAAGATTCTCTTTACTTTGCCTAGTAGGTATAAAGGTATAGATTCAATTAAATGAATCGCTATACTACCTTCCTGTCAACGTAGATCTACCATTACAGTATATTGGCCTCCCCCTCATAGCTGTCAGATAGTTTGAGGTTATTTAACGAGTTAACATACATTTATTAGCCCTTGAGTATTGATATCGAAACGTTAACGTGTGCTAATGCAACAAGTAAATGTAGTCAACCTTGGTATGACAAGAGTGTGTGTGTGTGTTTGAACGTGTGCGAGGACGTACATACCGTGGTAGGTGACAGAAGCGCCGTCTGTCATCGTTTAGTTCCGTCGTTTCGCCACCAGGTGTAGGCGTCGCCGTCGCCGTCGCCGTCGCCGTTCTTCGTATACAATTATTCACGTTTTTCTTGCCAATTAACACTCGCACAATCACTTTGAATCGCTGCGACGAAATAGGTTTGTGTACCTCGTTGAAACCTCACTAAAACATGGAAAACACACGATTCGTTTGTTGTGATTGCCTGCGATCATAGTTGAAGTTCACCGCCTTTTAACATTGCTTTCCGGACGTCGTGTGGTGGTTTTTGATCGTGGCCCACCAATCGTTGCCCGAATGTGATGCGCCTACTTGATCTCCACACAGACGAGCCCCTCCGCTAGGCGGAGATCAAAATGGGTGGCGGGTCGACCATATAACTTGTAAGCGTTCAGAAAGGAGGCTCCCTCACCAGAAAGATCCTGTAAATTACGTGAACTCGGATCCATATGGCCAGTAGCGTAGCCAGGAACATATTCGGGGGGGGGGGGGGTAGAATGGTCACGAGCTAAGTATAATCAGGAAACCGCCTCCGCGCTCGATCCTATGGATGGTATCGGGGAGGTGTGCTCCACAACAGCGCTGCAGGCAAAAACTAAAAAACAAATAATGATTTTACTTCTAAGCATGTTTGGAACAGTACAGGTTGTCTGTTGAATGGGATAATTTCACTTCACCAGATTCTTGAGCTTTGTGGATATCGTGGGGGGTGGTTATTTTGCCTCGCATCTGTGTAGATCCCGCGAGAGCCGCCGTGGTATAGCAAGTATAGTTTCGTCCAACCTCACTTTGTGTCTTGTGTTACACTTAATGGACATGCATATACCCCTTGATGTAGTAAGGAACTCTCAACCCCAAAATCAATCAATCAATGTCCCTTTTAAACTTTCTCAAGCACCCCATTGATATCGAGAGAGAACGGTTCCCGGCGTCCTTTCAGAATATTCTCCCGGAAGTATTTAAAACTGCAAGTCTCAAAAACTTGGTGGAATTCAAGGAGTTCTCAAAATATTGGCAGTTGTGTTCTCTAGCGTTTCAAATGACAGACGCTCGTCATAATATAAGTCCTGATGTACTTTCGTCAGAATCGCCAGTTTGTTTCTCACAACATAGAAAACACTTTTCCGCTGGTCGATAGCTAATCTCATTTCGTCCGGCCGGGAAAACAGCGGGGCCCGAACATCTTATATATAGGTACGCGTGAAACACCTCCAAACTTGGATTGTTTTTCGCCCGCGGTTGGTACGGACGTGTTTGGACTGTGGTACGCAGAATGGGACGTGTTCCATCATGGGGTGTCCTGCATGCGCACAAATCAGAACACTGAACGTAATATTCGTTCATGTTTTGTTTAGCATTTGAATTCTGGTTAATGGTGGATTCCCCACGTGGAAGATGGAAAGTGCGCAGAGTGTCAGAACGCACACATCAACGCGAACCAATCAGATCTTGTGCTGCCGAATGCAGGCTTCGTTCTGATTGGTTCGTTGGTGTTGCGTTCAATGTTCTGCGCTCTTCGACGTCCATGTCTAGTACTCGCCATACGATGTGTCAGTACACGTACAGAGTTAGTATCGCTAATAATCAATAGGCTACCTACATTAACATGTTGAAATAAAAAAGGGAACATGTAAACCGCTAGTAATTAGGACCTACCTAGATGATTGTGGATTGTTGAGATATACTTTTAAAAGTACTGGCGCAATGTATCGGAAAAGGATCTCTAACGTACACTAAACCGATGCGAACATTTAGGCTGTATTTCTGGTCAAATGTATCTTGGTCAAATTTTAATTTAAAGTTTGTTTGAGCTCGCTTCAGTCAAGCCGTATGTAATCGATGGACGTTGATCCGAATCCGACATAATATGGCAAGGATTTCTCTTTAGTGTAAATGTTCATTCTCATAGTTATTATTAGGCGTATTATTATCGAATACGGCAGCATTACTTCATAATCGAGACGCTTCTTACATTTATGTAGACATTTAGGCTACTCGGGGCGACGCGAAGGCCGAATTAGGCCTGCAACATGTCGCTCATCAGGATTCTGCGGTAGCACGGCGCGGGTCCTAGCGGTGCGCCTGCAATCCCCTCGTTCTACACCCGCAATACACAACCATACAGCTCGGCGCGGGTTTTACATATCCCTCCCTACTCGTCAGCTGAGCTGTGGTAACTACGTGAGACATGTGATTTGGCTCATCTATTTTATGCGATATACCGCGCTGCATTGGAATGTAGGCGAATTAACCATCCTTGCAAGTCATTAGAGTGCAGATATTTTTATTTTACATAGTTTGAAGCTTCGCTCTCTAGTTATGTGACCATCACTCATCATAACAAACATGACTGATTATAAATAATAGAATATGATATGATTGTCGGTTTGTCACGGGGGTAAAGGGTGCTGGAGGGGAGCGTCTTTCTGGGCAGTTCTAGCATAGATAATTGATCATATCTAGGTAGAAAAGTCTTGGAAAAGTTATGCCTGGAAATGTCGACTTGACTGATGGTTGTCCCTGGAGGACACCAGACTTCACTACTGTGACTGAACGCGCGTCTCATTCTCCGGACGCGTCGTTATCTGTGTGAGTGACGCGCGTCGCGACGCGCGCGCCAAACGAGGTCATACGTCATCGTCCACGGTGACACCAACCACAGTGGCTCCTTTGTTAGAGGTGTTTCCATGCGGAAGTGTTCAACAATAATAATCGCGGTCTAGGACATAGGTAGTAGATATTGGACTCCATTGTGTTTTCGAGTGAACCTGCTGCTTTGTCTTACGATAAGTAACCATTAAATTAGTGTTTATTATGTGGGTGGCATAAGTCACGAACAGCTGAGAATAAAGAGCTTGACAGTATTGGCGTGTGACCTGCTTTTGTCGAGATATTTATTATCTTCCCTGCCTATAGTGTGAATGTGGTGTGTCACAAGTCACAAGCCAATGTCAATCATTGTAATGATAAACGATTTAATGTGGGCATGAATTTGATTAAAATGTCGGGTTATATTATTATATGTATAAATACATATAGAAAAAAGGCAGGCTCTCTATTACGAGCATCAGTTGTAATATCCAAAACAACCTTGATGCTTAAATCGTCATTCAGAAAATGCATGATGGCCCAGTAAGCCAAAAATGCGGGCATAGGAAAAGAAGAAGAAGAAAAGTGATTTTTTCACACGTGGATGGCGAATGCATCGCCGAGGTTGTTTCAGAGAACAAATATACAAGTCTATTGCTAGCCGCGTTATTTCACGTTATTTTAACTCGAACAACATCGATGACCCATTTCTGCGCTATTGTACCCTACTTTCTTCATATATTGTTGATTGTGGTACTCTGCCAAATGCCTCACTCGTCTCTTTCTGTCACATGAGGACCAAACGTAGTTCGTTTAGTTATCTTGTGTAAACCCATTCAGTTTGGATTGGACATGCTGTTTATTTCGTGTAGTAATTGTAGCCCACGGTAAGACAAGGGGATCGAATGTTTGATCTATACTTGTGAGAGGAGCCAAACATATGTGATGTTTTAGTCCACTCTAAATTCCGTGCGAGCGAAGTCAACTTGAAATCGGCTCTTTCGGGTCGTCTGTAGAATAGGAAGTATTGTGCACAAAGACTATTTGCGATAGGTTGCGTCACCCAAGCAAGATTCTTGGCACACGGAGTGAAACACATTTTGGGGTTTACGGATCTTTTCTAGCTCAGGGTTAAGTATACACCGTTGCACTTTTTACACGCTCTGGTGCAAACAAGATGAGCCGAGACAATTGGGTTCCGGAGTTTTATTCCATTTGTCTTGTCTCACCTGTGCCAAGTAGGTTACACTCGAATGTCTGGGAAGGTTTCACGTGCGGCTATGTTCCGGCTACTTTCAATTGAGCGTTGTAGCCATCTCTCTCGCTCCCTCTCTTCCCATTTAAAGGGTCACAACCTTTTGTCCCAGTTCAGACATCAATGAAATTAGTAATTACCCTCAAGTCAATTCATTCACAGCATGAATGATGAGTTTTTTTACTATAGAGTAGGCTTTCTGTGTAGTTTGTGTTCTACATTATGGTACATTATGTAGTATATAAATTGCGGTATAACAACCAGTACAGGCTCTTTAAAAGATGTGTTACAAATAAGTATTACTACTGCTTGCATGAGCTATTGTGAAGGAACCCATATTATGCATAATTGATGTGTTTTAACTTTTAAGTGATAGAACTTATGATATAGTGTAATGCATACCTTATTGTGTACATATATGTGTCCTTAACGTGGAATGAACACTGGTATAATTAACTTAACTTTTATAATACATCATAGAACCATAGTCCATACTTGAAAAAATGTCTGGCAAGAAACATGGCAATCAAAAATAATTTTTACTGTTAACAAAATATTATTCCAAACTTGCAATAAAAAAAACATTGGCTATTACAATAATGTAGTGGGAGAGTTTCGTTCTCAATTAATGCAATCGGGCATTGTCTCCGGGTTTTAGCTTTAAAACAGTTCTCACGCCAACAAATAAAGGCAAAAACCTAAAAAAAAAAAAAAAAAAAAACTAAAAAAAAGCCAGTGATCATTCCATGCAAGCAGTGCTGTTCAAGTTCCCACCGCGGTATAATAACACATCACGGTGTGCGTGCGCATGTCTTTACGCAGGCAAGGATGGCAGCAAGGTGACTACCGTGGTCGCAACGCCGGGCCAGGGGCCGGACAGACCTCAGGAGGTCTCCTACACGGACACCAAGGTCATCGGCAATGGGAGCTTCGGGGTGGTCTACCAGGCCAAGCTCTGCGACACGGGCGAGATGGTCGCCATCAAGAAGGTGCTGCAGGATAAGAGGTTCAAGGTACGTACGCAACGTGACGTGTGTAGGGGTGGTCTACCAGGCCAAGCTGTGCGACACGGGCGAGATGGTCGCCATCAAGAAGGTGCTGCAGGATAAGAGGTTCAAGGTACGTACGCAACGTGACGTGTGTAGGGGTGGTCTACCAGGCCAAGCTCTGCGACACGGGCGAGATGGTCGCCATCAAGAAGGTGCTGCAGGATAAGAGGTTCAAGGTACGTACGCAACGTGACGTGTGTAGGGGTGGTCTACCAGGCCAAGCTCTGCGACACGGGCGAGATGGTCGCCATCAAGAAGGTGCTGCAGGATAAGAGGTTCAAGGTACGTACGCAACGTGACGTGTGTAGGGGTGGTCTACCAGGCCAAGCTCTGCGACACGGGCGAGATGGTCGCCATCAAGAAGGTGCTGCAGGATAAGAGGTTCAAGGTACGTACGCAACGTGACGTGTGTAGGGGTGGTCTACCAGGCCAAGCTCTGCGACACGGGCGAGATGGTCGCCATCAAGAAGGTGCTGCAGGATAAGAGGTTCAAGGTACGTACGCAACGTGACGTGTGTAGGGGTGGTCTACCAGGCCAAGCTCTGCGACACGGGCGAGATGGTCGCCATCAAGAAGGTGCTGCAGGATAAGAGGTTCAAGGTACGTACGCAACGTGACGTGTGTAGGGGTGGTCTACCAGGCCAAGCTCTGCGACACGGGCGAGATGGTCGCCATCAAGAAGGTGCTGCAGGATAAGAGGTTCAAGGTACGTACGCAACGTGATGTGTGTAGGGGTGGTCTACCAGGCCAAGCTCTGCGACACGGGCGAGATGGTCGCCATCAAGAAGGTGCTGCAGGATAAGAGGTTCAAGGTACGTACGCAACGTGACGTGTGTAGGGGTGGTCTACCAGGCCAAGCTGTGCGACACGGGCGAGATGGTCGCCATCAAGAAGGTGCTGCAGGATAAGAGGTTCAAGGTACGTACGCAACGTGACGTGTGTAGGGGTGGTCTACCAGGCCAAGCTGTGCGACACGGGCGAGATGGTCGCCATCAAGAAGGTGCTGCAGGATAAGAGGTTCAAGGTACGTACGCAACGTGACGTGTGTAGGGGTGGTCTACCAGGCCAAGCTCTGCGACACGGGCGAGATGGTCGCCATCAAGAAGGTGCTGCAGGATAAGAGGTTCAAGGTACGTACGCAACGTGATGTGTGTAGGGGTGGTCTACCAGGCCAAGCTCTGCGACACGGGCGAGATGGTCGCCATCAAGAAGGTGCTGCAGGATAAGAGGTTCAAGGTACGTACGCAACGTGACGTGTGTAGGGGTGGTCTACCAGGCCAAGCTGTGCGACACGGGCGAGATGGTCGCCATCAAGAAGGTGCTGCAGGATAAGAGGTTCAAGGTACGTACGCAACGTGACGTGTGTAGGGGTGGTCTACCAGGCCAAGCTGTGCGACACGGGCGAGATGGTCGCCATCAAGAAGGTGCTGCAGGATAAGAGGTTCAAGGTACGTACGCAACGTGACGTGTGTAGGGGTGGTCTACCAGGCCAAGCTCTGCGACACGGGCGAGATGGTCGCCATCAAGAAGGTGCTGCAGGATAAGAGGTTCAAGGTACGTACGCAACGTGACGTGTGTAGGGGTGGTCTACCAGGCCAAGCTCTGCGACACGGGCGAGATGGTCGCCATCAAGAAGGTGCTGCAGGATAAGAGGTTCAAGGTACGTACGCAACGTGACGTGTGTAGGGGTGGTCTACCAGGCCAAGCTCTGCGACACGGGCGAGATGGTCGCCATCAAGAAGGTGCTGCAGGATAAGAGGTTCAAGGTACGTACGCAACGTGACGTGTGTAGGGGTGGTCTACCAGGCCAAGCTCTGCGACACGGGCGAGATGGTCGCCATCAAGAAGGTGCTGCAGGATAAGAGGTTCAAGGTACGTACGCAACGTGACGTGTGTAGGGGTGGTCTACCAGGCCAAGCTGTGCGACACGGGCGAGATGGTCGCCATCAAGAAGGTGCTGCAGGATAAGAGGTTCAAGGTACGTACGCAACGTGACGTGTGTAGGGGTGGTCTACCAGGCCAAGCTCTGCGACACGGGCGAGATGGTCGCCATCAAGAAGGTGCTGCAGGATAAGAGGTTCAAGGTACGTACGCAACGTGACGTGTGTAGGGGTGGTCTACCAGGCCAAGCTCTGCGACACGGGAGAGATGGTCGCCATCAAGAAGGTGCTGCAGGATAAGAGGTTCAAGGTACGTACGCAACGTGACGTGTGTAGGGATGGTCTACCAGGCCAAGCTCTGCGACACGGGAGAGATGGTCGCCATCAAGAAGGTGCTGCAGGATAAGAGGTTCAAGGTACGTACGCAACGTGACGTGTGTAGGGGTGGTCTACCAGGCCAAGCTCTGCGACACGGGCGAGATGGTCGCCATCAAGAAGGTGCTGCAGGATAAGAGGTTCAAGGTACGTACGCAACGTGACGTGTGTAGGGGTGGTCTACCAGGCCAAGCTCTGCGACACGGGCGAGATGGTCGCCATCAAGAAGGTGCTGCAGGATAAGAGGTTCAAGGTACGTACGCAACGTGACGTGTGTAGGGGTGGTCTACCAGGCCAAGCTCTGCGACACGGGCGAGATGGTCGCCATCAAGAAGGTGCTGCAGGATAAGAGGTTCAAGGTACGTACGCAACGTGACGTGTGTAGGGGTGGTCTACCAGGCCAAGCTCTGCGACACGGGCGAGATGGTCGCCATCAAGAAGGTGCTGCAGGATAAGAGGTTCAAGGTACGTACGCAACGTGACGTGTGTAGGGGTGGTCTACCAGGCCAAGCTCTGCGACACGGGCGAGATGGTCGCCATCAAGAAGGTGCTGCAGGATAAGAGGTTCAAGGTACGTACGCAACGTGACGTGTGTAGGGGTGGTCTACCAGGCCAAGCTCTGCGACACGGGCGAGATGGTCGCCATCAAGAAGGTGCTGCAGGATAAGAGGTTCAAGGTACGTACGCAACGTGACGTGTGTAGGGGTGGTCTACCAGGCCAAGCTCTGCGACACGGGCGAGATGGTCGCCATCAAGAAGGTGCTGCAGGATAAGAGGTTCAAGGTACGTACGCAACGTGACGTGTGTAGGGGTGGTCTACCAGGCCAAGCTCTGCGACACGGGCGAGATGGTCGCCATCAAGAAGGTGCTGCAGGATAAGAGGTTCAAGGTACGTACGCAACGTGACGTGTGTAGGGGTGGTCTACCAGGCCAAGCTGTGCGACACGGGCGAGATGGTCGCCATCAAGAAGGTGCTGCAGGATAAGAGGTTCAAGGTACGTACGCAACGTGACGTGTGTAGGGGTGGTCTACCAGGCCAAGCTCTGCGACACGGGCGAGATGGTCGCCATCAAGAAGGTGCTGCAGGATAAGAGGTTCAAGGTACGTCATTTGTCGGGGAGTGGGTCCTGGTAGAATAGGGAACACGCGTATGAAAATGTTAATCGATTTTTAAATACCTTGTCTCTCATTTAATAATTTTGTGTCTTTGAATTTTGAAAAACGGATCAGTCTATGCCTCAAAATAATTGGTTTAGTAACGATAAATAAAAGGGCGCAAAAAACGAGCCGCCGCCATGTAGAGTGGACTTGACGTCATGGTTTTGTTCTGCGTACGCTCACCGCCTCAGCGATTGGTCTGCTTTGCCACGACTACAGAACCATTGCGTCACAGCCACCTGTACGCGTTTCAGATCCCCAGTTTAAACTTTAATAAATGCGACCACATTAAACCTATTTAAAAATTTCTTTTTTACGTGCGACTTGCATTAATATACTTTTTGTATCTAATACTATTAAACTAAGTGTTTGGTTTAACAAAAAAAATCGTACGCGTGTTGCCTATTATTGTGGGTAAAACGGAGTCTGACTCTCAAAATGAATGTTCTTGTGCTTCAAAATATTAAAATAGTAATTCATAGCCAAGATTTGGTAAATTTGGTAAATTGTATAAGCTAAATAATTCGTTCAAATACTATTAAAAAAACTGTCATCATTAAAAAAATTTGGAATTAGTAATCACCTACTGAAATATCGATTATAACGGTTAAATTATTTGAAAGTTTTTAAATCCTTTGCTTAGCTGATACAATACCAAATCCCGGGTATGCATCACTTTTTCGGTATCTTGAAGAGTTCTCAAGAGATTTCTAAAATACCGTTTACTTTGTGTTGCTTGATATTGTGACTACCCATTGGCATTAACTGTTTAGAGATAAATATAGTCAAGACACCGGCTCCATGCAATTGAGTTGTGCAGGGCGTAGGCAGTAGTAACACATTATTAATGTTTACTTTCAATTGCACACTAGTAACAGAATTAGAATAGAATTAATTGGCAAAAAAGCTAGCCAACACTCGTTTTATTCAAGTTCAAAGCTATTTCATGAATGCAATATTCTACGCTGCATTCTCCCTCTGGCTTCAGCCATTGTCCTCTACATTCTGTTTTAAGATTCAAAATTCCTGATATACCTAATAAAATGTGGGTTTTTCTAAAAGAATAACTATGCCAGCTTGGGCCAAGGGCATTTAAAGTCAACAGGAATAAAGTATGTGCCAACAGTGTGGGCGTACGTACCAGCACACATACCGTTAGTTTACTATCATGTCTAATTCATTTCAAGTATATTATGATGTTACTTGTAGCTTTGTAAGCATAATGTAATGCCCAATGCCTTTAATGCCCAATGCCATTAACTGAATTCTATTTCTAGCATTGCGTACAAGCCCGCCGTATGTTCTGCTTAATGTAGTGCATTAGTGGTTGGTGAAACAAATCGCAATCCAATCCTACATCTTTGCCCTGCCAAAGTTAAATAGTTTTCTTCTCACAAAAATGTATGCGTGTTCTATTGATTCTAACCGTTTGTGCGTCCACTGTGTGTTACAGAACCGAGAACTGCAGATAATGAGACGTCTGGAACATTGTAATATAGTAAAACTCAAGTACTTCTTTTACTCAAGCGGAGACAAGGTAAGTTACACAGCTACTTACATTGCTGATAACATGTGTTGTGCATATCCTGTGATTGTTGGTGATCTGAGAGATTGCTTTGTACTGCTCAGTGCTATGAATAGGGGTGTTGGTAAATAGTTCTATTTTTTCAAAAAGTAGTATATTAATTTTGAAATTGGAATTCTGTAGCTGTGTGACAGCAACTTATATACTACCAGACAACAAACACTGGAATGACTGATAACAATTTTAAATACATTCATGAAATAAAATACTAATTTTGTCCAAAGATGGGGTAATAGTGTTAATTTTGCTATTAACTAGCCTACAAATTTCGTTCTTAACACCTATTCCTATTTTTAACCCAATCAATAATTTAAAATGATGAGAAAGACATAACTTATTGCCAATATTTAATGACTAATAAATAGATGCTGTATAGTTATGGTAGTGCCAAACAAATAAGTTCATTATTATATGAAGTAATAATTATGCTTCAAAATGCTGTTTTTAACTTCAATGTACATATTGTTGATGATATTTGAGGTTTTATTGTTCTTTGAAAACCTTAGATCCTCCACTCGATGCATTAACCTAACGATGTCTTGTTTTCTGATCCACAGAAAGACGAAGTCTACTTGAATCTAGTACTCGAATATATCCCGGAGACAGTGTACAAAGTTGCGAGGCATTATAGTAAATCCAAGCAAACTATACCTATTAGTTTTATAAAGGTAAGTTGTTAACAATAAGCTTTTGAGATTGTAGTACGGTATAGTGGTATTGTATTTGCCGTTCAGTATTACTGTTAATATTGCAGAATGCACTATAAAACTGAGCGCTGTATTTTGAACTGTAAGGAGGAATAGTGTATCATGGTAAGCTGTCTAAAAAAAAAAAAAACTTGTTGGTACTGTAGAGAAAAATACATTTATGTAGGCCACTTATAGTTTTCTGAAAAGACCTGGATATCAAAGACATGATAATTTACTAAAAGATAACACAATTGAATGTTGGCCATTGTACATTATTAATTGGCCAGTTGTTATTGATGGGCGGGGTTTATTTCACTACCTTTTCATTTCAATGCATCTTGCCACATCACTCTTAAAGTATTTGTACGCCTCACACTACTTTCAATGATGAGTGCTGCTAGCTATTGCAAACATCGCATCCGGATTACTCTTCAAAAGGGCAATATTACGTGCAAAATAGTTGTAATTATCATTTGATGTTCTTTTTCTATACCCGCCTATATCTGTTTTTTTTCTTGCCACCATGTTGCCTCCTTGATGATGAGATAAGAATTTTCATGCGTCTGTTACTATCGTAATTATTTCTTTGTACATGGTAGTGAATCCTAAAAATGTTTCTTTCTTTTAAGTGTTCACACTAAAACTACTTCTATTATTACGGTATTATTAGCAAATTAAAACATACAATCACCTTAAGGCTTAAAGGGGTTGGATGGAAATTAAGGTTTCGCTAGCTTTAATCCCGTCTTTTAATAAAATACCTTAATCAATCAATCAATCGTTCAGTTCGTAACGCTAATACCGACATGTTTGGTTTCCAGTTGTACATGTACCAGTTATTCCGGAGCCTGGCATACATCCACTCGTTAGGCATCTGCCACCGGGACATCAAACCACAGAACCTGTTACTGGATCCGGAGACTGGCGTGCTCAAGCTGTGCGACTTTGGCAGCGCCAAACATCTGGTCAAGGGGGAGCCGAACGTATCGTACATCTGCTCACGGTACTACAGGGCGCCCGAGCTCATATTCGGGGCCATCGACTACACCACCAAGATAGGTACGTACAATACAACATCTGGTCAAGGGGGAGCCGAATGTATCGTACATCTGCTCACGGTACTACAGGGCGCCCGAGCTCATTATCGGGGCCATCGACTACACCACCAAGATAGGTACGTACAATACAACATATGGTCAAGGGGGAGCCGAATGTATCGTACATCTGCTCACGGTACTACAGGGCGCCCGAGGTCATATTCGGGGCCATCGACTACACCACCAAGATAGGTACGTACAATACAACATCTGGTCAAGGGGGAGCCGAATGTATCGTACATCTGCTCACGGTACTACAGGGCGCCCGAGCTCATATTCGGGGCCATCTACTACACCACCAAGATAGGTACGTACAATACAACATCTGGTCAAGGGGGAGCCGAATGTATCGTACATCTGCTCACGGTACTACAGGGCGCCCGAGCTCATATTCGGGGCCATCGACTACACCACTAAGATAGGTACGTACAATACAACATCTGCTCAAGGGGGAGCCGAATGTATCGTACATCTGCTCACGGTACTACAGGGCGCCCGAGCTCATATTCGGGGCCATCGACTACACCACCAAGATAGGTACGTACAATACAACATCTGGTCAAGGGGGAGCCGAATGTATCGTACATCTGCTCACGGTACTACAGGGCGCCCGAGCTCATATTCGGGGCCATCGACTACACCACCAAGATAGGTACGTACAATACAACATCTGGTCAAGGCGGAGCCGAACGTATCGTACATCTGCTCACGGTACTACAGGGCGCCCGAGCTCATATTCGGGGCCATCGACTACACCACCAAGATAGGTACGTACAATACAACATCTGGTCAAGGGGGAGCCGAATGTATCGTACATCTGCTCACGGTACTACAGGGCGCCCGAGCTCATATTCGGGGCCATCGACTACACCACCAAGATAGGTACGAACAATACAACATCTGGTCAAGGGGGAGCCGAATGTGTCGTACATCTGCTCACGGTACTACAGGGCGCCCGAGCTCATATTCGGGGCCATCGACTATACCACCAAGATAGGTACGAACAATACAACTTCAAACCACAGAATGTATTGTATTGTATTCAAAATGCTGTTTTTAACTTCAATGTACATAATGTTGATGATATTTGGGGTTTTATTGTACAGTACTTTCAAAGCCTTAGATCCTCCACTCAATGCATTAACCTAACAATGTCTTGTTTTCTGATCCAATAAATTTAAATACATTACAATACAATATACAATTTAAATACAATACAATAGGGCAACTCTAAAAAAAAAATAAAAAAAAAAAAAATAGCACAGTTGCAACATTTAATATTGCCCCTATAATTTGACTTTCCACTACTATGGCATCTATCCACTCTGCAAAGAACAAGACCAGGACGCGGAACATCTTGCGACATGTGTCTCTTTGACAGCAGAAAGGGATCTAATGGAGGGGCAAAAGATAGCAAGGAGGAAATATGTGGCAAACCTTTATTGGGCAACTAGGCAGAGAATGGCATAAGTTCCAACTCTGGGTGTTCGAAAGAAGAAGAAGAAGAAGAAGGTAATATTGACATCCTATATTGAGCATCACTGTTGCTATAAATTACGTTCTAGCTTCGTAATGCGTATTGGATTACAATACCTTCCGCCGACAGCTGTGCTTCTTGATACGGAAAGAACCGTTTAGAAGGCATTTCGAATGCGACGATCGATCGAAAATTTGTTTCTTCGTTAATCTTGTTTTATGTAGAATTTTACGTTGTGTAAAAAACATCTTAAAAAGTACACGATTGATTGAGATATGTAGGATTATTCTGCTGTATACATAAGAAAAGCTCTACCGCTAACATAATCACACTGTGAAGACTGGGGATGTGGTTTGGCGTATTGAACACACCGACACGTTTGTTTGGTGTCCACTGTCTACTAGACAACATGTAGTCTACTTATGTAGTAACAGTAGGTTCAATCATTTGTATTGTTCTTATTCTCATTTCTATAGTACAGTAGTTTGTTTTGTTGTTTCGTTATTCTTGCAATTTTATGATTTTTCATTTTCATTTGTATACAGTTAGTTCTATTTATTGTCCTCCTTTGTTAATCAGTTCTATAACTGAATAGGATAGAGACATTAAATAAGGAAATAAGATCACGTGAAGACAGGTGGCTATTGCTTGCAGATGTGTGGAGTGACGTAGTGACAGTAGGTTCGATCAGGTAAAGACGGGCGGTGACAATAGGTTGCTATTGTTCGTCGATGGTGTTCGGAGCCTACAGAGTTGGTTTAGTCGCTTTAAATTAAAGTCCCCGACTGAAAATTAGTTTTGTTACTTAGCGGGTAGAATCTAAATGTGAATTTATTCTATTTATTTATTTATTTATTTATTTATTTATTTATTTATTTATTTATTTATTTATTTATTTATTTATTTATTTATTTATTTATTTATTTATTTATTTAATGTCTATCCTATTCAGTTATAAAAACTGATTTTCAAAGGAGGACCTTAAATAAAACTAAGCTATACAAACAATTAATAGTAATGAAATCATAAATAATAAATAACAATAACAACAAAACAAAACAAACTACTGAACTATATAAAATATAATCAAGAACAAGAAAAAATAATTGAGAAGTGAAATAAAATCAAATGAAGTTGAAATTAAACAAATTAAAAAATAAAAATAGAAGTATGCAAATAAGAAAGAACATTTTATTGCTTGCAGATGTGTGGAGCGCCGGCTGCGTTCTCGCCGAACTCTTACTGGGCCAGCCCATCTTCCCGGGAGACTCTGGCGTGGACCAGCTCGTCGAGATCATCAAGGTTCTCGGAACGCCCACCAGAGAGCAGATACGAGAGATGAACCCCAACTATACCGAGTTCAAATTCCCCCAGATCAAGTCACATCCCTGGCAAAAGGTATGGTTGGATGGATTACAGAACACACACTCGGGTTTAGCAATAGCAACTAGTAAGTGAGCTATCTTATGCATTATTATTACTGTTCTACTAATTTTAATAGCGTCTTGGTATGCATCGTCGATCTATTAAAATGCTTATTGTGATGAATCTAATTTGATAAGATTATGCTGACTGTCTTGGGTGAAATATTCAACAGTTGCCTAGTCACTCATTACTCATTAGTAATAATTTATAGCCAGTGTAGTGTAAAGATGTAGCATCTTCTTGATAGGTTTTCTTTGTTACACCAAAGATTACTGAGTGGAGAAGATGTTTCATCGCTGTGTTAAAATATCTGCGCGAGTTTTAGCGAAAAATTTTAAGTCTCACCACTAGTTCGAATTCTGACCGCAAGGAGCGCTAGCCTTGCACGTTTGACCAAGGTTCACTAAAGCCCCTGACGGCTACTAGCGATCTAGTAGACCTTGCGTTTGACTTCGTTACCGCTAAACAAGGTCTACTAGATCGCTAGTACGTCCCAGGGGATTCAGTGGACCTTGAGTTTTAAACTTTTGGAAGAGCGACTCTTGCGGTAAGAATTCAAACTACACGTCGAACTTAGAAGATTTCGCTCAGACACGCGCCGACGAATTCCCATATGGATGAACTATCTTCCCCACTCAGTAATCTTAGGTTATCTATGTTTTGGCAACAATATGGTTGGGAAACTGAACTCCAAACACTATCTAAATTTCAGCTAGACCTGCACACATCCCTCATTAATATTAATTGCTAATAATCAAGTCACTTTTAATGGTTTTGAATTAGTTTTATATGAAAACAATCTTGAGAGCATAGAGCCACAGACATTCTGCCAAAGATATGCATGAGTATGACAAAGAAACGAGTCTTCTGCATACGGCCCAAGTCCTTTTTAATAGCTTATCATTTTATGATAGTATTCTCAACACAAATTCCCTAACATGGTTGTTCCAATTTGTTTCAAACATGGTATTTTCAATAGTGAATGAATGGATGTACATTTTTGTATCGTGTGTGTTTTGTATGTGGGTATCCTGTGACTGTATGGATGTTGTGCGTACAGTAGTACATTGTAGAAGATTCGGATGAGAAGTGTCATTGTTCGCACATGATATCACAGCATTGCGATACAATTGCTTTAGGCGTAGCCTAGGACATTGGCAGATAGATAGTAGCAAATTTTTTAAAACTAAATTCTTCACAATTTAAAAAAAGTAGCAATATAAATAATAAAAAAATAATTAATTACAAGTTTACAACACATACCAATTTTATTTCCAAAGCATGCTGAATTTTCAAGAACTACCTTTTTTGTCAATAGCAATCAATAGGCCTAGGCTTTAATTGTTTCGTCATGGCTACATGCTCAAATTGTCGTAATTGAGCAAAGACAACAGCTTACTATACATTTTTTTTTTTTTTTAATGACTGGCACTGGCAGTTGTAATTTCTTTTTCTTCTCAGATAGACTTGATCTTGATCTTAACAGTACTAATTGCACATCGCTAGAAATTAGTATAGGCCTATAGTAGTTGATTGATTATGTACTAAACTAAAAACTTCTTTTTAAGTTATGAAAATCTGTTAATCTTGTTTCTGTTATCTTCGTAGCAACTCAATAGATGGTGACCTACATATACCATATTATTGAAGGAGTGTCGCTTACTCACAACTCTTGACGCTTTTGTTTTAACATACACACATGTGGAAGGACTTAAATATGTTTCCTGTTTGGTTGGTTTCTCTTCTCTTCCCATTAACGATCTGTTTCAAACCTCTTCTCTAAGTGTTCTAAATGTGCAATTCAATAAGGTTTCCACTTTGTAAACTGGTGAAGCAATTAAGTTGGACTTGGGCCTTTTCCTTGCAGTGTATGCTGCAGAGAATGTCTTTACCCAAATGTACGACCGACCATCAGAAAATTAGAGTAAGTTAGTTGAATCGCTCTTTCGATAACTCTTCTACTAACACGAGCGTTTTTCGTCCCACTAAACTTGCCGCTGCGGTAAAACACTTTTCAGCTTCTAAACAACGTAACTCGCATTTGTATACATACCAGTGTAGTACTGTATGTGTATGTGATGCAACCGAGCGTAAATATATTTATGTTGTCTTTCAATGGTAGCGTACTTGTGTGTGTTGTCTTGGATTGTACTATTTTACGTTTTCATAATGTGCTTTGTGTTCATACCCTGGGTATGCATGCGTATTTGCATCTTCCGAGTACTCAGTTGACTATCACTTTTACATAACCTGTAGACTACGCTTAACAAGTTACCGTAGCATAAATTTGAGAGGATTGTCTCAACAATATACGTACATACATGTAGGCAAAGCTTCAGGGTTGATGCTGTGATTGTCAATGTCCATAGTCATTGTCAACGTTATGCACCATATTTTTAGATACGTGTTATTAATTTGAGGAGAAGGAAATCTTCGGTCTACACTCAAAAGGTCTCTGAAACAATAGCATAGCCTAAGTGTCTATTATCATACCAGGATACTGATGTTATGAGATATGGACTATCAGCTGATTTTTTATCTGAAATACTAATCTGAACATTCAAATTTGTTTGTTGTGCTGATTGATTTCTAGGAAAAAATAATTGTGATTTTTCTGTTCGTTGGGTTGCGTTGCAACTGGGATTCTGAAAATTGGTTATGATTGTGAGGGTACTGGCCAACTTGTGTGGGTAAGCACAAGTAAGAATAGTAAATAGTGATTTCCGAGTACCGGTAGTCTATTTCAGGGTGGATGATTGTTTTGATTTGTTTGATATTAATCAACTTTTTGATTTAAATCTAATTTTAGGGCCTAATCTTTTTTTTTTTAATTGGATTTTAATTGATTTAAATCAACAATAAGAAGTGTTCCTGAACTGATCCCGAGGATGGAGCGCGCTCTCAATCAACTACATCTACTCTGGTAGCCACAATATGCAAACCGGTCAGTATATAGTACTGATTGGAAAGTGCATTTAAGGTGCAAGTGAAAAATTCTGCTTGTAAAGTTAAAAAAAAAAAAAGGTTATGAAAGTAGGTGCCAATCGGCTGGAATGGTATATAATATGAGGAAAGGATCCAACAGCTTACCTTCCTGTAGTAAGATGACGGATTTGCGAGTTTGAAGTACACATAAAAAACATAATACAAATATAACGAGACGTTTCGACGGAGGTCTTGCTCACTCGAGAGAAGAATAACTACTCTAGTCAACTGTTTAGTTGTGTTTAGTTGACTAGAGTAGTTGCAGTAGCCATTCTTCTTTCGAGTGAGCAAGACCTCGGTCGAAACGTCTCGTTATATTTGTATGTTTTTATGTGTACTTCAAACTCGCAAATCCGTCATCTTACTACAGGAAGGTAAGCTGTTGAATCCTTTCCTCACATTATATATTATTTAAAAAATAATGAATTCCACTGTGGTCTTTGTGTCGTGATTAGGGTGCGTTGGGTCGGGTCTCATCGAAGGTCTCCCCCGCTGTTTCAGGTGTTCCGCGCGCGCACCCCGCCAGAAGCGATCGACCTCGTGTCCCGACTCCTCGAGTACACCCCCTCTTCACGCATCACCCCCCTCCAGGCTTGCGCGCACGTCTTCTTTGACGAGCTGCGCAACACCAACACAACGTTGCCCAACGGACGGCAGCTGCCCCCGCTCTTCAACTTCACGGAACAAGGTGAGGTAATCTATCCCCATCCTTATCCTCGACTGTCACCTTATCAATAGATTATTATATAACCTCATATTTTAACTGAACCTGAACTTTTTTTTCGTACCCAATTTTAAGAAATTATTACTTGCAGTATTTCAGTACAATATGTAAAATAATCAATATATCATTGTTATACATATTCAGAGTAGCTGTTGTGTATATTTGTCGACATATGTAAAACAAGGGTACTAATCTAGTCAGTATGTCTTCTTTATCAATTAGCTGCTCAGGGTAGTTTGTGAGGTTGTGATTGTTTTGATATCTTATTATTGCCTACTGGGACTTTAAAATAGTTGGTTCAAATACTGTAATAGACGCTATCGCTTAATACGGGAAACTGGGCCCGTTTAGCATGCATGGCAACGCAATGCGCATGTCGACACAAGTTCACGTATTAAGTTGAACACCAAGCCGCTAGGTAGCCGCTAGATCGCAAGCCAGTCGATAACAAAATTTGGCAGCTTTAGATGCAGTGAGTGAACGTCGATCATTCACCTAGTTTAACTCCAAGCCGCTAGGCCAGCTGTCTCCAGAAATCGACAGAAGTTTCCTGTATTAAGCGATAGCGTCTATTACAGTATTTGGTTGGTTGGTCCTAGGTGTAGATTACATTAAAATAAGCTTTGCGTGTATTTTTGGCCTTGCTTAATGTGCTAAAACTAAATGTGCTTGTGTATAACTCGCGGTTGTCTTGTCGTGCGCAGAGCTAAGTATCCAGCCGACCCTCAACTCGGTGCTGCTGCCTCGCCACGCCCAGGAGGGTGGAGCCAGCAGCTCGACAGACGGAACAGCCCCCGGAGCTGCCAACCCCCCCACCCCCGTACCCGAGACCAACTCCATGTCGACTTCGGACGTTGCCGCCTCGACCGGGGGTGGAGCAACGGCCGCCGCCTCCAACATGGCTTAGGGGGGAGGGGCGAAACACTTTTTACACCTTGAATAAACAATAAATACAATTAATAAATTTAAAACAAACAAAAAAACAAACACTTAAAATAAACTTAGATTGGAGTAAGTTACCGAGTTCGTTTGAATGAAATTCGAAGGCTAGGAACTTAAAAGAAATTCTTGAGAATTATGATCTATAATTTAATACAAAAACCTTCAATACTTGACTTTGTCTAAAAAGATAGCATGTGGATTTGGGATGGGGACACTTTTCACGTCAAACTACGTTTACATTTAACCCATGGTCACTTAATGACAAAAGTTTTGTCAAGAGGAGTTAATCATAATAATTATGAACAAATCACGTTAAAAATGTCTATATAGTTAACATAGTGTACAGTTGAGAATGTGAGAATAGTCTTTTATAAATACGAAAGTGGTTGGAGCCTCCATGTACTCTATAATAAAGAAATAATCGTGTACCGTATTTAGAAAGGATAAGGAAATCTCGAAAAACTGCATATTCATAAGTAATGGGTTTGGTTCATGAGAATTGGCGGTAGCTGGTAGTTTTGCAGTAGGCTGTGTTGTTCGTGACCACTCACAATGGGGACATTGCAAAATCTTTGTAGCAATCGCATCGATATTTGTAGATATAGCCGGAGCCTATTGGACTGTTGAGACCAATAATGCAGAGCTTGGGATGCGACTGACGGTCAAGTGCATCTTCTCATTACGACTGAAAGAGCCGACGCCATTTTGTGTTGCTTATTCGTAAGGCAAATATGCTCAAGTCAGTAGGACCGAACCCTTTCAATCGGTGCGGGATGGCACAATAATGCATATTGTATTCTTCGTGTGCCAGATTTCATTTTGGAAGTAACCTGAACAGTTTGTTTATTGCTGTTTTGGAGGAGCATTGGTGAGTGGTTACTAAGTGATCGGGGTTTGCCATCGATGTGATTTCCAGTGATTCGTGTGCGATTGAAATAAGGCAGTACCTTCCCATGGTCAGGTAGTGCAGGAAGGTTTCACCGCCAACCTTGTCCCATCGCATCCACTCCAGATGGTGTCTGGTTTTTGACCCTCCATAATTGGCAGCCGTGTGGACGTGATTGTCTGGTACACTGTCGGAAATTTCTCTTCAAAAACTCGTGCGAACAAGGCCTTTGCAGACTAGTCTATTCTTGTGCTTTCAAATAGATCGAATCAAAGTATTCATTGAAATGGGAGGAATAGATTGGGCAATGCATAGCCACAGCCTGTTCTGAGTTGTAACACAATAACTGTGTTGTATCTCGTGCAGGCTGTGACAATCCATTGTCTGTAGCGTAATCTTATTATGTGGTCACAGTCTTCACATATCACACTTTTATTTTTTATTTTAATAAGAAATAAAATCTAATTTTTTGCCTGAAGTTTGTAGTACCGTAAAAGTATTCATATTTTCTTGTTACTTTATTCTTCCAGAAGAGAATTTTCCTTGACAGGAAACTTCTCACTCGGTTTAATTGATTGCGTGACGTGACTCTTTGAGTGCGGAACACAAAGGAAACAAGAGTGCTTTTCTTGAGAATTCTGAATTGGAATGTTTTTACCATAGAACATTTCCTTTTTGTTTTGCACCTTAATATTTGGTAAAGCTAGACCAAGGGGGAGTAAATTTGGTTGGTGTCTGTATTACTGACATTTTGGAGAAACATTTCTGGACTTCGGGTAAAAGATTACGTCTGCTTTCATTACTGAGTCGAAGGTAATGTTCACAGTTGATAGATAACATCTTCTAAAGGTATTTCCACGGGCTTAGTTGTAGGTTGATTACTTGTTGATATCATAAACCTTGGTTCTGCATTCCATGTTCGAATGCTGGCTTGGGCATGGATGTCATTTGGCATATTTTGAACTTCATGTAGCTTCCACTCTTTGTTGCCCAAATATGAGACGTAAAGCCCAAATATCACCATCATGTAGCATCTCGATTAGCGATGCTGCACGAAATCGAACGCCGCGATTCAATATTAATCGGTTCGGCTCGAAACCGAAAAGTTACTCCCGATCCCCAGCGAGCAACCATCCTTGTGTCTCGATCCTTTTTGTGGCTCCGAGTTCGACCATTCTTGGGATATATCGTTGTTTCTTTATTATGGTGTAAATGGAGTTGTAATTTGTGTAAAAATATAATTCTGGCCTTTAGTTACACACCGATGCGATACTCTTCGTGCATGTCAAGTACACCTTGGCGACAAGACATTTCGTTACCAGTTGGAACAATTGCTATTGTTTATGGTTGAAATCTTTTTTTATTCTTATCTTTTATCGGAGAATAACTTTTGATCGTTTTTTTTTGAGCAATCAGTTTGTATAGGTTATTAACATTTAGAACGTCGGTTAATTTTGCAATTAATTGGTTGATATAATGTTATGTTTCAGTTTGATTTGCTTGTAATGAATTAGTGTATAGTATTTAAAAGAAATCCTCTACACAAGAGTTTTTTTGAAGGGTCATTTTACTAGATGCCAAAAGGGGGAAAACAGCGAAAAGTGGGAAGCAAGTGTTCAGTACGGCATTTATGCCATACTTTAAATATAGTAGTTAATAAATAATTGTAATAGTAATAATTATCAATTAACCATACGAGTTTCTTGTATTTATTCAAAAATTTTAATTTAATTTTTTTATTTGAAATTGTACTGTATATTTACTGTCTTAGGATGTGATTTATATTCAGGCTTTACTACTATAGTACTAGGTACTATGTAGGACTGTGTGATTTTTAATCATTTTTTTAAAATTTGGTTTGAAATAGTACTGCATAATATCTACTCTTCCATAGAAAGATTTTTAATTTTAGGGAAGCCTTTTTACAAAACCATTTTAAATTATCTTTTGCTTTAGGGAATGAACCTTTATTTTCAAATACAAGTATGTACATCATTGAATTGAAACATTCACTTCCTTATAAGGATTAAGTAATGATCATTGTTAACACTCATTACTACTAAGACAATTTCGGTGCTGGCAACTCGGCGCTCGCTGCCCCAAACCAAGCGTTTGCGCTACGTGTGACGACGTTTTATTGTACGGACTTCTACAGTGTTGAAAGTTTCAAGTGTTTCAAGTTGTGCAACTCTCGGAGGGACCTTACACCTCAATGGCTTATCGAGTTATGTCTTTGTTTCCTCATTTTGTCTCCATGTATAAAAGTTAAATAAATAGTTAATACCAGTAATCGTACTAATACGGTTTCAGCAGGATAAAATGTTAATGTTATTTATTCAAAGCAATGGACACTGTTAAGTTGTTTTAAAGGTGAACCACTTTGTTTCTGTTCAGTTTCAATCAACAGTGGGAACATTTGTGTACCGTATTATCGGCTATCTAAGTAGATTTAATTGTATCAAAAGTAAGCATACAAATTGTACGATTAATCGTGAAAAGCTTTCCAAAAAGTAACTCATTGCACATTGTACTAGAATCAAGCACTCACTCAAGACGCGAGGACACGTTACTTGATCGGTGCTGTCTTTAGAAAATTTAGATTTTGGTGTGCAGTTAGCTTGGTAATGACCTAGTATGAATTGATACAACAATCTAGTTCTGTAATAGCTTGTAGAGTGCATACTTCGGCACCTCAGGAAGTTTTAGAGACCAGTAAAATTAAATCCACTAAATCTCATCAAATAATGCAGTAGTTTTTCACATATCAGGTCCATTTACTACTCAAACATTAAACTCTCGCTGCACCATTTGTTCTTGTTAACAATGCTTGTACTACTTGTAACTCTGTGTGGTTTTGTATGTGAGGTGTGATAGACCTGACTGAACTCTACTTTGAGGATCTGTTTCTATTTACAACATATATTGTAATACTATTATTATGAAAGCAAACCTGATGCGTTGTTACTTTGCGTGTATTTCAGAACAGTCTGGAAGAATGGTGATGTGCAACCCAAATGCTATGTCGTTGTTGATACTAAACATATAATTATTATAAATAAAAGCATAATGTGGACATGTGCATTTCTGTACAAAGTTTAAAATAATGTATTACGGAAAATTATTTGGGGCACCATTTTTCTATTAGATGAATAGTTATTTGTGGTGGTTAAGTGTAATTTTACAGGAAAATCATAGTTGGTTTACTTGTAAAGAATGAAGTAATACTTAAAAAGTTATATTATATTATTACGTACTAACTTTTACGAGAGGCGAGACGTTTTCCAAGCAAGGATTCGCTTGGTTCCGAATTCTGCCACAGCTAATTGTGTTTCACTTGTATTCTCTCCTGAAAGATTTTACTGCTGTATATATGTATGCTGCTTTATTGTCATTATTATTTTTTTCCTTGATATATATAATATATATATTTAAAATATAATATTCATTCACCCAGATGAAGTATAAAACCAGACCTAGTTGTTAGAGTATAATGGACTTGTGAATGTCGGGGTAATTCTTCAAGTGTGTGTCTCTGTTAAACTGCCTACTGCTGATAGAAATTTCTTAAAACTTAAAAACAACCAGACTTAGAAATGGAGAAAAACTTTTTAAATTTCCATCTCCCAAATTGCATAATATTCATACAATTACCGGTCTCATAAATTATAATTGTTATAATTACACATTGTATGTATGTATAAAATTAATGGAAAGTTAAAGGACGGATTTCTCCTTCTAAGTCATGGTGAAACAATGTTTTTTGCAACTTTAGAAAAGTACCAAAATATGCACGGGCCACTGCCTTGCCTCGTTCCAGCTGATGTATAAAATATACAAAATGCTTTACGGAAAAATAAAAAGAGGAAAAATTAAACAAGGTATATGCAATCAAACAAATCCATACAAATCTTTATTTCTCCCGATTAACAAAATAGACAATTTAGTGTAGTATTAGTAATTACATTATAGTCGAACGATATGGCCACCACACTTGGATGACTATGTAGCCAGTTGCAAATGGTGGCTTGTTGTGGGTAGAGAGTTCAACCAAGTAGAACTTTCCGCATCATGTTGTCGTTAGCATGGCCGCTGGTACCGACTTCCTCAACGTGGCTCTTGTTGCCTACGATACACTTGGACGAACACAGATATTGTAACAGCGGAATGCGGTATTTACCGCAGAAGTCGACGAACTTGATGTGTTCAACTCGATTATCGAAGAAAACTCCTGTGGAAGGAATAGAGAAGAAGTGATCAAATTTGTTGAAGCATATTTTCAATTATTTTTTATGGGGATTCAAGATTGCCATAGTATTGTTACTGGCCAGATTTTCTGTTTTTTTTACCATGCATCAACGTTGTAAGCTAAATATCGATTGGAGTTTCTCCCAGTTAAATGTTGACACTAAATTTTGCATCATCAAGTTTGTGTGCATCTACACTGTGCAAAACTCGAGTTGTGGCAAAATTACTTTTCAATGCTTTACAATTCTTGCAAGGTCACTCTTTCCTTTTTAAATAAAAAGTATTTTGTTTAAAAAAAAAAAAAAAAAAATTTCAAATGGTTGTGGAAACTAAAAACCAAAACTTCTATTTTGTAAAAGCACATTACCGGTATGTAATCTGCAAGAGAACTACATCCTCTTTTGATGGACACTGTCTTTCTTGCAACAATTATTAAGCATTGACTACTAACTCGTGTTCTGCAAAAACGGTAGTTGAAAACAGCCTTAAGTTATAGCGGCAAATGGTTGGCCAGTATTGAAATCAATGTTACATTGCAATTTTATCGTATGATTGCTATTTATAAGCCAAACACTGCTTTTGTCTTGCTTTCAGATGATATACATTAACAGGGAAGGATACACCTACGTCAAAAACCGCAACAAATTTTCATTTTTAATTTATATCACAAGAATGGGCTTTGAAATCAAAAATCTTAATCAACAGCGCACTGTGGTTTAGTAAACCCTACACATTGAATGCGCTAAGTCGTGACTTATATTATAATCAATATGTTTTTTATATATAATTAATTTTATTACTAATTATCGAATTATAATCAAAATACTACGCTAATGGTTATAATATTTTATTCAATCTGTAGGGCTTACCAAAGCAAAGTTCGCTGCTGATTTACATTTTCGCTTTCTTGTTGCAATCTTGAGATATTATTTAAAAATGAACATTTTCTGCGGTTTTTGACGTAGAGACTACCCTTTGCCCTTAACACATTCTAATAGGCTAATATTAGTATGCTTAAGTGAACACAATTTCGTACCGCTAATGCTGTGTATACAGTTTGGCACTGCGCACTAACTAAAGATATCTCTAATTAGTGGCTGTGTAAGCACTTGCTCATGTGAAACATGACTGCCGATTGGAGAATGCTTTTTTGCAAAGCTGAAATGTAAATCCACATAAGGGTCCAATAATCCAGAAATGTTATCTGAATAGTGAATATACAACATTTGATGTCAAGAAACCAAGTGAACCCAATATCAGCCACCATGAAGAATGTTAATGTGTATTATCGTTTTTATTGTATTATAAAGAAGAAAAAGAATAAGAAGAAGACAAGGTAGTACAAACTTAAAAAAAAAAAAAAAAAAAACGCAAATGTCGAGCAAATCCTTAGGCCTAACCGCCTAACCAATTTTAGAGAGAATTGACACATTTTATTTAACTTATCTTGGTGGGACAAAATGATCTGATTGATGTGCTTGTTGTGATTTCTAAACAAATAAGTAATTACTATAAAATTATAAAGGATATTCACTTTGAATAATATGCCCAATTCAACTTAATTTTCAATATAGCTGAAACCTGCAACAATGATGATATAATTATAATTTACCTTTGCATTTGGGATTGACACAATGGTGAGCGCAGGCCAGGTATTCTATTAGGTTCTGCGGAACGTCACCGGGCCCGTACGGAATGTTGTGGATCTTAACGATGCGGCCGGCGTGTTCCAGCAAGCTCGGAGGATTCAGAGACATGTTGCTTACGAAGCGTACAACCAGGGGATTCTCTCGAAGACTTAACTGAATTTCAAAGAATATTTCAAATAAAGAAACAGACCTATTATCTTATCTACAGGCTACCCTGAAACTTACAATCTATGTATATAAAATGTCAGTAAATATCACAATTATGTAATAAAAATAGGGTTTCCCTTTGGTTGAAAATGTCACTATTAGTTACTAATGTGCTAATTCCTACCTGCTACATTTTTTCCCTCAAAACTCTCGAGTTAGGTAAGTATACGATTTGTTTATGGTTGCTATGGAGTTTGTTCTTCTTAAATGGAAAATAGCATGTAATAGTACGTAATAAAATAATTCCATAGCAACAAATAATATACTTAACTTAGGGCCGGTATTTCAATGTCCAGTTAAAGTGTCAAGTAAATTTAACTGTCAGGTAAGCCTAGTTTGGTGTATTTCTATTGGCCGTTGTCATGGTGAAAACAATTTAACTGAAAAGTAGATTTTTAACTGGACATTGAAATACCGGCCCTTAGTTGTCTGTGCATCTGGCCAAAGTAAATCAATCAGTCTCAACTAGATGATACCAGGGGGATAATGGTCGGTGCACAATAGCCCGGGAAGGAGCTTCCCGTTACCGTTAACGGACAATGTTAAATTATAGCGAACTTTCCCGTTACCGTTACTCCTTCCCGGGCTATTGTGCACCGACCTTCAATATAAAATTTTACGTAGTTTAGGCCTATGTTTAAACTTATTTTTTTCTTGAAAGGTATTCAAATAACTAATCAATTAAACAATTATAATATTATTTATATTACAAACCCCACTAAGAATACTAGATAACATCAACTTATTAAATTGTTATTTTACTTTAGGTGAGTATGAATTAAACTTACCTCAGTCAGATTTTTCAACGCAATAATGTCTGTAGGTAAAGTTCGAAGTCTATTCTTGTGCAGAAGCAATGATTTGAGATTTTTAAGGTTAGCGATAGCTGCCGGAAGACTTTCAATGAGATTGTCACTTAAAACAAGAGCTTGTAGGTGCTTCAATTTACCAACTGTTGCTGGTACATCGGTAATACTATTTCCACCAAGGTATAATATTTGTAGAGTCGTCAATTTCCAAACGTCTTTTGAAATGTCTTCTATGTGATTACCACCAAGGTAAAGATATTTCAGACTTGTCACTTCTAGAATTTGTTCTGGGAATGCAGTTAGATTATTACCACTCAGGTTGAGTTCTTTGAGATTTGTCAATGATCCGAAAGATTTAGGAAAAGAGTCGTTGTCCAACATGTTGTTTTTGGCTATCAACGAAGTAAGTGGAAGTTCTGTAATCACTTCTGGAAGTCTAGCAAGAGCATTGGAACTTATGTCGAGTGCTTGAAGATTCTGAAATTTCGTAATGTTCATGGGCACAGTCGTTAATTGATTATGGTACAATAAGAGAGTTTCAACACTGTCGGCGGTTTTCTTGTCGGAATCGGTAAATTGTTCGACATTGTAGAAAAGTGTGTCTGCATCCAACATTAAATAGGAATAATCCAACGTTCTCACATTATCTGCATCACTGCTGTCTGAAGTGTAGTCAGCCATTTCCTAACGATTAATGAGAGAGGCTGTGTAGCCTCGACTTGGCCCTACTACTGATCCAGCGACAATAATTTATCTTGGTTATCCTACCTTATTGCAGACTCATTCTAGTAACAAAGAAGCATAACATCCAGACACCAGCTGACCACCACGAAGATAACGAAAACCCAATGATAACGACGTACAAAGGTCAACTTCAACGTTTTTAATGCAATGTTGACGTTTCTTATGCCTTCTTTTACGAAACTACGATCTCCAAACACAGGCTACAAGTGTGATAATGTCGATTTGCATAACACTGTGCTGTCACGTGGCTGTCAAAAAAAATAAACACAAGGTCTTTGGTTGGGTTTCGAAATACTTCTGATAAAATCCGAGAGATAGTGCTGCGATCGCTGGTGTACGAGTTGCGCTGCCGTCCGGTAGGTTGCGCTAGCGTCGACTTTTTAACCGCGCAAACGATGACGGCGGGATGGTGTCTTCTCAATTCAAACGGCAAGTGGTTCTCTTGGTGGCAGGTTCAAAAGCATTGTTGGGGTGACTCGTTCCGATACTAATACAGTGCACGTACTAATACTCGTGAGTTCAGGAAGAGAGAAGCTGCGTCTACTCAGCGCAAAGATCTAGTGGAGTTTCCTACGAGGTAAGAAGTTATTCTAATTATTTTCCGAACATATTTTAATCCGATCTTCGATGTGATATTCACCTCGTGCGTTGATCATGTCAATCTTGTATACAAGTTGTTGATTGTGCTATTTGGGCTCACGTTTCTTTTAAACAAGTAACGATGCTAATCGATAAGAATTGATCTATAAATCTAAAAGATATGTTTTCCTTAAATTTCAAAAACGTATTTGCCGCGTTGACATTCTAGAACGATGCGAATGTCACTGTTATAAATACAATATTGTGATATTTTAAATGTTTTGTAATGAGATGTATTTTGATTAATGATAGGCACCGAAAGTTAATTTGTCACATTGGAGCATGTTAATCTCTGCTAGAGCCTACTAGAACGAAACGCCGGCCTGTGGATCAACTTATAATTGAGTTGCATCAATTTTATATACTAAGCCTGTGATTGCCCCATGTGGTTAGGGTGGATATTGTTATTGCGTCTAGCTAATTGCTTTAAAAGTAATTGGCGGTTATACTGGGGAGCATAATAACGTTGTGTTCTACTTCTAGAATACAAGCTCAGGCTCCATAGATTACATGTAGCTACTCTACTGTCTGCTTGGCGCGCAACTCGTAGGGTTTGTAAGAAAACACTTTACCTACATCCGAGCTGCTTGAACAATTAATTTATCTTAAAACGTCTTTAAAATCAAATTAAATTACAACATTGGAAACGAGCATACCTCCTTCAAATCATTAACGTCTTGAGTTATTTTTATTTATTTTGCATGCTATTAATTTTTGCCCTATTTATTTCATCTATTCAGTTATAAAAATTATTTACAAAGGAAGACAATAAATACAACAACGTAAAGAATACAACGGTTACGTGTAACGTTTTATAAAACTACAGCTGGATTAAATATTATTAGAACATTCAGCAACAAAATCTACAAGATTTAAACAATCATGAGTAAACTGAGATTGGAGCGTAGAATATTCAATGTAGTTTACATGGTCGTCTCGATTAGCCTTGACATAAACATGACTACTATTAACTACTCTGATCGTAACTATAAACTCTCACGAATAGCCTTGAACTTGTTCAGTTTGTGGGAGTAACTCAAAGATGCGGGAGTAACCGAGTAACTCAAAGTTGCGGGAATAACTAAAAGAACGAACTAACGCAGGTAACTCTACATATGAACGGGCTTTGAATCAAAACGCTATCAAAGTTGCAAAATGCTTCACTAGCACAAAAATAATAATGTTTAAATAAATTTTTAAAATGTGTTTTATAGTCTACCCACTTAGCTAGGCCTACAAGAACTGATTTTTAGTGGGGCACACATATTATGTATTATGTTCTTCGTTGCTTCAACGGTTCCAAAGTCGTTAACATATACACCGCTATCAGTCATATAGATATTCAAATCAAATTCTAAAGTTAAAACAGGGGAATCGAACCCTGGGCCATTTGAATCGGAAGCAGGAATATACCGTCATAATGTTTCTTCTCCCTCTCTCTTAAGCCTGGTTTCCACTGAGGCAACAATAGGGCGACATGCAACAAGCGACATTGTCGCACACAGCAGTCGGTTTTCAACTGAGTCAACACGGTGCGTCATGTAGCATGCGGCCGTGTGGCCTGCGACGTGTCGCGACCTGTCGGGCCCACAATCACGCCGCATGCGGCAAATATTTGTTTGTCGATCAAACTTTACGCTGCTGCTGCAATAGTCTGCAAAGACATACGCGTCGGTCAGTCAATTATGTTGTCTTGGTGGAAATACGTTTGTGGTTTGCTACACGTCTCCACAAGTAGCGCATGCTACATGGGGCAACACGTGTAGCATGCCACACCAATTCTGACGCACTGGCAACATGCCGCATACTACAAAATAGCAACATATGGCGCATGCTACATGTTGCCCGTTGTCGCACGCAGTGGAAACATATACCTTTATAACCGGTCTTATGACTTCAACTAAATATTTTGATTAGCATGGTGAAAACAAGTCAAGATGTTGGAAAAGAACGAACGTTAATCAAAAAATTTGCATTTAATTTTTCTACAGTGCCCTAGTATTACCCATCTACATTGTGTTAACAGTCCTACTATGTATAATTTGATCCATCATGATTGGTTTACATCATCTCTAGAGTCACAGCTCTCGGATCCCGGCTCCACTCCAGTCAATCTCCTCTAATGTGTACGTGCATAGCTAATAATACACACAGGCTGCACAGTACACACGTCGCTCTGCAACAATCAGACTTGTAATTAACGTACACGTCATCGGCGACGCTAAACTTGATGAAACTTCTCAACTGGATCATTGTAATCACGCTTGGACTCACGTTATTTAGTAGGTATAACAGATTGCTTCACTAATATACTGATAGAGGTAACACGAGGCTCCATTCCGGGAGGTCGCCCATTCGATTCCGGTTACCGGCAATCCTGAATGAAGTTTTTTTCCCGAGGTTTCGCTAAACTTGATGAAACTTCTCAACTGGATGATTGTAATCACGCTTGGACTCAGGTTATTTAGTAGGTATAACAGATTGCTTCACTAATATACTGATAGAGGTAACACGAGGCTCCATTTCGGGAGGTCGCCCGTTCGATTCCGGTCACCGCCAATCTCGAATGAAGGGTTTGTCAGAGGTTTTCCTCAGTCGTAAATAAAGAAATTCTCGTCAACAGTGTAGGAATCTTATGACTGGTCAAAGTTACACAGTCGACGTAAAGTTGGTAGTCCCCTGGGCCCGGATTCACAAGAGGTCCTAAGTCTTTTTCTGGTCTTAACTCTAAGACCGGCTTAACTTTTCACCTCTTGTAAAACCACACTCAGATCACATGAAGAAGTTATTAATTCCTGGTGAAAACAGGACACAATGAGCTTTAAAATAATGTTTTAAAATCTGTTCTCAAATATTTTCCTGGATTCACAAGAGGTTCAAAGTTAGGCCGGTCTTAAAGATAATACCAAAAAGAGACTTAGGACCTCTTGTGAATCCGAGCCCTAGATTTTTTAGTTTCTATTTTCTACTCAAATATATATATATCCATCTTAGATAATGTTTCTCCCATGATTAAATCATTTGATTATTGCTTCAACATGGGTGGTTCAACTATTTCATTTACTTTGGCTGCCTGTTTCTCTGTTGTAACGATAATGTTCTGAAATTGGTGTGTTCTTAATAGAACAGGCCTAATGTGCAAGAAAATTATTCAAAATGTTGTAAGCTAGAACCGTTTTGTAGTACGGTGAAACGGCGATGTTACATGTACGGAAGACAGAAATTAAAATCTCTCACCTACAGGGTCTCGTTTGAATCCAGGTCTCCCATTTACCGAATAGCTTCAACAAACTGTGCTAGAGAAACAGTATAGAGAGAAGTAATTTAATTTCAGTCGCACAAGTTGAAGTGAACGAACGGTAGATTTCGCTCGTACAAAACACTCGTTACGTTGTTAAATACGTACGAGTACGAGTGTTGTTGTCGGATGAGGGTGGTAATTAGATGAAGCAAAAACTGGGACTCAGGTTTTATAATTTTCAACTGTCGGTGTAATTTTCATATGAAATAATCAAATTTACAGCTTGGAAACGGTTGATAGGACGTCTCTATGGAAGCAATTGAACGTCAGAACTACCTTGTTCGGTCGCTAGGGAGCACTAGAGGGTAGAGTTGCAAACTCCATTGGAGACAATCGAATTTCGATGTGCTATTTAGTTGAACATTGCGATTAATACAACTAATTATATTCTCATAGTGTTCTGTTCTGGTGCTATAATTCGGGTTTGAGCTACATTTATTGATGTCAGAATATATAGGCTATAGTTTTTCACAAAAGTTCCTGAAAATCTACATTACTACCTTTCTGTGTATTGCCCATCCATTCACTTACTTACGAGACCTGATTTTCAGTGGAACACATGCCATATTTATTACGTGTGTCGTTGCTTGCCATGACGGCTCCAAAGTCATCTATTTATTTTATGACAGTATACCATATTGATATAATCCAAAAGCTAAAAAAAGTATCCTGATTCGGGAATCGAACCCAGGATGATCAACAAGCCCCACCTGACACAATGTTGTATATCAGTGGATCAAATATCTCGACTCGCCTGTGGTTACATCGATCAGCATAGGCCTGGCAGTAATCTCCAAATCGCCATCAATCTACAATTTTATCCGGTGGCAACGCTCCCGTCTATAGTTCAGTGTTATAGCAAGTCTAGCCATTCTTAAGAAAACAACCGGCTTTTTACACAGAGCTTAGCGGGAAAGAATTAACACTCTGAAGGTTTCATTTTATAAACGTGAATAACATAATAGCAGGATTATTTTCCCAAGAACAATGACACAACATCAGCTCAACTGCATGAACGCGCTCTTAGAAAACTCCTAAACGCCAATGCGCGCGCATTCTATTCGTTCGACCGCCAACTAAAAGATCGTAAAAATAACGACCAACGAGAATGACAGTGTTCAATTCCATCTCGGTTATTGAAACATCAAGCCGACCTAGGACTCCCCACAGCGTCCACCTTGGAAACTAGCCTGTTGAAATCTCTCAGACCCTTTGTCCGGGCGCTTACAACTTATTCACTCATGGACATGCCAGCCAGGGAGGTCCTCTTTAATTAGTCGTCTACGGTCTACCCTACCTGCGACGACCATAGATTCTGCAACTGCTCATTAACCAACTATAGACCAGGTATAGAGTTGAGGGGATCTTCGGTACCACCGCAAAATGCCTTCCATTCCGTTTTAGGTCGTAAACTGGCCCTATTGTCTTTGAAGACAAACCACCAGGATTATGGAGTTTAAAGTCGTTCCTATAAACCAATACAGTTCCTGTTTCATCCCCTGTTTTGTACATCCCTTAGACCACACCCCTCGCGTTCATAAGCTAGAGAATGTAATCCTCCCTATATAGCTAAAGTCTCTAAAGTTCGTCTCAAATCAACATAGACGCCAGCAAAATACGAACTAAAAGGAATTGGTTCGTATTGTTGGAGAGCAAGGATGTCAATCGTTCCCTTTATTTTGCAAATCACTAACTTTTTAACCTAGTAAAGACAGCTAAAAACCACATAGACCTTCAACGCTTCTGAGGACTTCGCTATAGCACAAGACTCAATTGAGGTGGTTGTGACATCACAGGTGGACAAACATTGTGTTGCTAGGCAACTCCATTGTTGTGTCTTTCTTTGATTGGTGCATGTATAATGTTTGTCCGAAACAAAACACGGCAACACGGCTATTGTGAAGCGGGTGGCTTGGACCCTTGGAAACCCGTTTAGCACTTTTTTTAAGCTGTGCATCCTTTCCGGTGACAAGCTTGACGTTTACAACCTTGTACAGTGAACGGGAAATAAGCCTCCTTTGAGGAGTCCGCTTTATAGGTGTGAATGTTGCTTTGAGACGAACTTTAGCTATCAATTCTAGAATAACATCTTATAATTAATATTTCATAATGCTCTTTATCTGCGTAGTCATAACGAGAAGGGTGATTTGTGATAGGACGTGTATCGTGTGAATGCACTGGTCCACTCATTCCTTGTGCAAAGAATGGGACCCGCGCCCAGTCTAATTATACAGCATTGTAGTTAGGTGTCACTTAAATACCTTCACACCATTCATAATGTCACACTCGAAGAAAGCGCGGGCGGTATCGTTCAAGTTGTAATGCTGGCAGGGGTCATGGGTTCAAAGCCTACCCCACCCTGTCTCGCCGGGAACTAGGCGAGTCTTAAATGTTGAAGCTGCGCAAAATCAAAGTTTATATTATATTCAAAAAGTTTTATAAGAACTTAAAACTGGAGTAATAAAATTTCAAATAGTGCGATCAACGTTGTCGTTTGGGAAACCAATTAATTGGCTCTCAAAATATGAACCGTAAGGAATTAAATATTTTTAACTTGTTTTATTTAAAGTTCTTACAAAACTAAATGTTGGTCAGTAACCCCTTTTTCAATATTTTGTAGAGTTCTAAAGATTAATAGACTTTACCCATCTCCGTTAGTAGATAGTGTAATAATCATTAAGTAATAAACAAAATAAAATATAGTTACCCTCTCGAAGAAGCCATCTCAAAAAAAGTCTAGGTCTCAAACTGAATTGGCGAGTAGCAGCTGACGAGATCCCCGACTAAACAGCTGACACACACCACACCACACTACACACAAGAACCGAATAGCCCTCCAATTTACTCTCTCCACTCTCAAGCCAACGTTGCTGCCCAGTTGCGGCTAGAAAATAATATTTATTTTCGTCGACTTTTCATTACGATTCCCACAAGGTCGGCTTGTGGTCTGCGTAATTGCTTTGCTGCAAGATCTGGTCCCAGGTCGAACTAAACGTACACAACCCCCCCACCCCCTTTTACCCGCAATCCATCCCCCCCTCCCTTGACATGCGTGTAGTCTCTCGGGTCGCCTGTGGCCAGCATAAACTTTTTTCTTTTTCCACTTCGGCGGTGTATTTGTGTATGTGTGTGTTTTCGCGGGTAAATCTGTTAAATGATTTGTTCCTTGTGTTGTATGGGCAATGTGTGCATCTTTAATTTTTTCTCGGCCCGTCTGGGCCCGGGGAAGAATAGGCCCAGAGTGACTCTGCTAGTCGTAAGAGGCGACAAAAGGAGACCCGTCTCGGCCTGGGGTAGAATAAGCCTAGAGTGACTCTGCTAGTCGTAAGAGGCGACAAAAGGAGACCCTGTCCCTTCCCCCCCAGTGTCCCACTAAATATTTCTCCTCCCACTTGGCCCTGCCATCCCTTGCTGGACTCCCGTATGACGACCCACGCGACGTACAATGGATCTGATTCTGATGTGGCTTTATTCTTCGTCATCATCTTTCTCATCTTCATTATCACCCGCTCGCTCATCGTCTCGATTAGCCATTGTTGCAAAAATATGAGACGTTAATTAAGCCCCATTAATCAATCAATCCTTTAATTTTTTCTCACCCAACGTAAAACAATAGTTTGAAATGTTATATCAAGGTTCATTGTTGCATACAAGATTTGCATCTATTAACTTATTTTGTAGCTATATGATAAGAAAGAACAGATTTCTTTTTTTTTAGATTGACCATAGTGACTCAGTGTGTTTTTCATAATGTATTCTTGGTATGAAATACGATCATTTATTTGTTTTCAACAATACAAGCACCAATGTCTGTGACGTCATGTGAGTGTCAAGAATTACACTTATGAAACTCTGGTCTTGATATCAATAAAGATTTCATAAAATAATTAATATTACATCGGTGTTTTAATTTCCGTTCCTGTCAACACGATGTAGAACTCATTACTAATATGTACTAACACTGGTAACCGTGCAATGAGGGGGCTAACAAATGTAAGGACATCACACATTAGCATTGACATCTGGGCTGAAACCTTTCAATAACGTCGATAGACTTTCAATAATAGAATGAAATCAATTGTATTTATAGAGAGAGCGTAGAAGGGTTCTCGCGGCATCAGGGGATGCAATCCATAAAAAAGTTTGAAAACTCTGCCCTAGGATGTATGTACTTCATCATAGAGCTTCTAATTGAATTTTAAAATTCTATACACACACATTGTCCATGGCTGTACCTTTGAGTATAAACTAGAACTTCACTGAATTTAACATATACCAATCAAATATTCTATGCCGAAAAATTGGACTTCTGATATCATTGGACGTCGTTGAAGATTGTACTGCCTTGTAAGCTCTCTTTGAAAGAAAAAATATAAATTCCACAAGTTTTAATTGGCTCATTTACCAACGTAATTTGGGTTATTATAGGGTGGTAAAGATCTAATTTAGTAGCCCGATCGTCTACCGACGGAACCAAAGTCCTTCAATTACCGGGGGCGGGAATCTTGACCTCTTAGCATGACTTTAAATAGAGACGTTACATTACCATTAATGTCGATCTGTCAAGCGGAAGATCTTCGAGTTCTAGTCCCGGTCGGGGTTGTGTTTTCTCACCCTGATCTTACATCATCATCTTACCGCCCGTTTCGTGGACGCAGTTTGCAGAAGAAAATCGACAGACAGATTATTTTTGTTGTTTCATACATTTCGTATAAACTAAAGCTGAGCTTCCGCTTATTTTTAGAAGAGTGCACAAGCTTAATAAGCCACGCCCGCTTTGTTTGTTGATTTCAAACTTCCAACATAGTATTTGATGTTAGCAAAAAGAAGAAAATTTAGCAAAAAATAAATAATAAACCTAACCCAGCCAATCCAACAAGTATAAAAATAAATTACAAATTTCAGAAATATAATAATAAGTAATTAGATAGAACTTGGTATGTCTGCTCCTTCGGAAAGACTATTGCCTATTTACTTCAATTCACTTCAACCAATGACAATATGTTATCTGAGCTTCTACTGTTTCATTTTTATATTTTCTGTGACATTTCTGCCGCGAAGTCCTCCGCCCTTTGATTGGGCCCTCCGACCTTTACGTGTTCATCCTACCTCGACGGCTTGAAGCACAATAAACAAACACATCTTTCCACTGCCCTCTAAATAACGAGGCGCACAGCTTGTTAGCCGACGTAGGGCGGCGGTGCGTTCAGGAGATATTAGGATTTGAGTCGACCGTGAACACGAATTGATATTGACCGTAGACAGTATTTACAAAACTTGCGAGGAGAGGATTTCTCGTGAGGTCCGGTAGGGATTACGTCAAAATGATGCTTGACCAAAACGACTCGTGCAGAATATCTTTTTCTAAAGTCTTTGCAAAAGATGTTAGGGAAACACACATATTATACTCTGCTCTCTTATCTTGTTTGTTTCATATTGTGCTGTTATTTATGTTGTATTGTTTGGTCGTGTGTCTAGAGCCCACTTTGACCTCACCACACCCACCATGTTTAGAGGTCATTCTAGAACAATACAGTAAGCTATCTATACTCGGAACGTGGCTAAGACTTTGCTTGTTGACCAGTAGCGGAGAGCCAAGGTAGCGCTTGACTCTTTGTCGCCCCAGGTAAATTGTATTTTGACCTCCTCAAATTGGGTAGGGTTATGCGTTCTTTTACGATGGGGGGGGGGGGGGGGCCATTTGGGTAGTAGATATGATATAGTTGTATGGATTTTGGGGAATATTTTATTTAATAAAGCGTCAAGAAAGTGCGTGAGCAAGTAAAAGCGTGTAAGCGTGTGTGCGTCATTTAAATATTATTTTCTAGTTTTATGTTTGTATCTTTTTTTTCTTATTGATGGTACTTCTTTTTTTTCAAAATTCTCACATAAATGTTTATATGTGAATAGTTTCAAATGAGGATCAATTTCAGACAATTGATATTGACAAAATTATTAGAGAGTTGGATTTATTTCAAATTAACGCGCCTTGCTTTGGTTTCCCTAGACGTTAGATATTTGAAAAGTATTTTCTACATCCTCATTGCATCAGCAGTATGTAAGAAAATCATGGGTTACCTTACCTCATTTAAATAATTACATTGATTAGATAAAAAATATGTTTCATGTTGTAATTTGTTAGGATTAATTTCAGTTTCTCTCTAAATGCACGATGTTCTTCCCGCTCCCTAAATGGCCAGTGGGCAGATACCCCCTCTCCCTTCCCACGTCACTCTTGTTGACCGTTCTTTTAACAAATCGACTGTCTTCTCGTAGTGATTGATCTGAGCGCTTTATCTTTGCATCTTTTACTTCGTTCTTGTCCGTCCGTTTGGTGAAGCCGCACAAGAAGTAATTCGCTCACTTCTCACCTATCTCGCATCATAGCCGTAGATGTAATAGAACGCTTACCTTCGCACCGTGTGTGGCCGCTATGTCATAAACGGGAACGCAGAATGTCAACCTGCAGAAACTCATCTACACGGAAGTAAAGGGAAGCCGCTATCTATCTCTGGTGCAGAAACTCGAACAGTAGGCGCGATACCTTTGGCGGTAAAGTCGATAAGATAACGCGCTATCAGTACACGGGTTAGGGGGTCATCCACTGTTGGGTTTCTGCAGGTACCCGTCATATACCAATGACACTGTTTGTCGTTCGAGTGCCAAATGGATATTAAGATACCCTGTGAAATTAACCGTTGTTCAGTCACACTAAAAGAAATCACATCTCTCAGATTTTGTTTTTTCTTTCCAAAAAGAAAAAACAGATGAAGGGTGGGTTTTACGTCACATATTTTTGCAACTTGGCTAATCGAGACGATGGATGGGTGAAATATGAAGATGACGGGAGTGTAGACAAGGAATCAGGTAGGGAAACGGAAAGGGGAGGAATAGGGAGAGGGAGGAAAGAAAAACAAAAAACACACCCCCTGAAGAGGGGAACATCAGGTAATTAAAACTGGTATGAACCCTACAACAGCAATTAGTACGAACAATTTTAATTTTCATACAAATTCTCTAAGATATGCGACAAATACCTTTGTTTTTACTGTCAGAAGAAATGATCTAATGATATTTGACAGACCGAGTAGAACTTTTTTATGAGGAATGCATATAATTTAATTCTGTAAATGGTAAAGAAGTATTCTACCTTCAAATTCTCGCACAGGCTGTCAATGTGGCGACGGTTCTGGCGCGGGTGGCGGAAACTATAACACGCTAAACTTACCCCTCTTCTATATTATAGGCGGGTGGACGTGCTGGTGTAGCTGGCCCCCTTATTACTCCTCGACATGAGATGTAGCTACGGCCAGGGAGGTATAGTCGCGTCGCGTTAACTTGCAAGGTGTTGTCGTCACGGATTATGTAATAGGGTAGTGACGCGTGTGACAACCAGTGATGATTTCAGACATTTTTCCTAGGGGGGGCTGATAAAAATCTGGGGTGTTGCTAAATTAGTAACTCATTTTATGTCTTTTTTGACGCCGTGACAAAAGGCAGGGGTGGAGGGGGTTACGGTCACTGTTGATGCCATCCTTTCAGTTTTCGAATATGAGGTGATTCCTATTTGCCATTCTTACCTTTACCTAACATCGTATAAATAGAAAATAAAATGTTGCAACATTTATGCAGATGATTTTTTCGTGGAAATCGATTTATTTCCTAGTCCTATATGAGGTGGAAAAATATACCTCATTTTCTTGTATTTTGCATTTTTTTTTGCAAATTTACATTACTTCATGTGATTTTTTCAATCTGCTAGGGGGGGCATTTACAACTGCCGGGGGGGGGGGCTCCGCCCCCCCCCCCCCTCGGGATATTCCTGAAATCATCACTGGTGACAACTACCAACCTTAATCTAGTTGCATCCCGTTCTCCTGCCTCAGGTATTGTAGTGATAATATCGCTCGCCTGTTGTCAGACGTGGTGGGGTCTCTTTTATTCACGGTTGGTGCAGTCAATGCAGTGGACGATAACAATGCAGGTATCGGGAAATCCCGAAGTGAATACCGTTGAAATAGACCGTGTGGAGCGACCATCTCTTCTCAGAATTTTAGGGGACACCTTGCTTCTTATGGCGTCGCCAGTATAGTGTTGCCCTTCCTACAGGTTTGCTCGGAAATATACTCCAGACAGTATGACAGTCCGTTACAGCGGGTAGGGACATTAACTTATACACAAAGTTGAATCAAAATGATAATTAATTTAGTGATAACACACTCATGGCATTGATGAATAATTATTTTCCGTTATTTAATATATATTTAACATGAAACTGCTGTACAAAACAAGACAATACATACTTAGATACGAATAATATGATTTTCTAATTGTAAAGATAAATGATTTTTAATATTTTTTTTTAAATCGATCAGTTCAGTTACAGTAGATTTTATTTGCATGTTTTGTACAATCATTCAACAGGTTTTTCAACAAGTAACTTTTTATTGAATATCTTTAAATGAATTTCTGCCTTAATTTAAACTTTGTGTTCAATATTACATTACATACAATTCATAAAAAATTCGAATAAGGCATAATTAATTTCCGGATTCGCAATAAAAAGTCATAGACGATTACAAGGACTGTAATAAACGAGAAACTATATTATCAACAGATCAGTGTTGAGGAATCTTGTGCAGAACCGAACATCAATATTCTCCCACCAAGTGAACTGATACGCCAAAGCGCCCCTACGAAACGAAACGACACACGTACAGTCGTACATGTCTCCTTTATTAGGGCGCGACAGCGGCCTTATAAGTTTGCCCCAGATTTATGTATGTATGTATGTATGTATGTATGTATGTATGTATGTATCCGTTCGCATTTCACGCGCGACAAGAAAGATGTATTTATTTGAAGTAGAAGATATTAACGAATATAAATGAAACTTGTCAATAATGATCTCAATAGAATGACGTATGTGTTTTGTAAATCTCAATATTTTGAGCCGGGCGTAAGTACCACTAAGTGCAAGTTTTGTAAGACAACAAAATTTGTTACTTTGCACATCGCTACGGTTTTTTAAAAAATGTCTGCTATCAATTTTGCGTTATCATTATGAAACTCAAACTTGACCTGAAGTAATCCTTTGACTTTAGAATGGCGTAATATTTACATTTCTGACATTTGTATTTGAGACGCTACGTGTTACAGAAAATTCATTCAATTTTAAATTGTGTTTTTGGTTTTACATTTTATGGCCAATCTGAAGTAATGTTTATGCATTGTTACGAAAAATACGCATTCATGTTGTAAATCCAGTCGTATGTGATAGAAAAAAACAAAATAATACATAAAATATTATCCAGGGGTGACTAAACAGGTCAAGTTTTGGCCCGCATTTTGGGCTCGGCAAGATAAATGAATTTATTTCTGGTTGAAGATTGCAACCCATATTACTGATTTTTTGCATGGCATTTGTCACTAAAGGAATGTAATAGTATGTAAATTAGCAATGCTATTGGTTGAAGGATAGATGAAAAATTCTAGTTTGAACGATCCTCAGCTCAGCCTCGCGCTATAAAGAACGACAAGTGGAATGCTCGTGTTTACGTGTGCGTGGACAAAATGTGGAATGACTGTTGTAGTACACTTACGCAAATGAGTCTTCCATTGTTAGATGCCCAATTACTATTATGGCAATGCAAAAACCGAGGATTTGTCCGGTGATACAAAAACAATGTCTGGCCCAGACCGTATGTCGCCATGCTTCAAAGCCGGATTATATGTTAGTTACTCAACGATGCTACCCTTGCAAAATGCATATGGCTGTTATTGAAAAAAAAACGTGAAAGTTGTAATACGGAAAACAATAAAACATGATATTAATATTACACAGATATGTATTTATTTGGTGTAGGCCTACACTGTAAAGTGTAGGCCTATATTACATACTAAGATTTTATGAAGTGTGTACAGTGTATCATTTTTTCTTTCTAATATTGGCGGGATGTACCCGATAGCGCAATTAGCAAGAGATTTGTATGTACGGCCGGAGTTAAAGCAGTTGCAACTTTGTGGTATACTTTCGTATGATACGACAGCGATTATCAAATTGGTTGTATTACGTTGAATATATTTATTCGTATGTATCACTGATTAATATTCGCAAGAAACCATGCACATACCTCTCGTAACCAGAACATCAAAGGACTTGTGAGTTTTGACTTGATGATAGTAGAACCTTCATTAACAATATCGGTCTCTACAGCCAAAGCTCTTGCCATTCGACACGGAACAATAACAAAACATTTATTAAAAACAAAAATTGAAACTGAAGCAATTAACACTTAATGTATGTTTTAAAAAGCTAATAAGAAAGTGATGCCTAAAAATAGAAATAGATAAACGTAAAATGCATAAAAAATATCTTCGGTGAAGCTTGCACTCGGCTTGAATAATTTTCGGGACGTCTCGAAAAACCAGGTTCTTCTTCACCTATCAACCATCATAAGACCTATTACTCCGATATCTGTAAGATTGTAATAGGTCGTATAATAGGAAATAGTCGAGTTATAGGTATGCTTCTTTATACGGTCCACTTTCTTAGCTTGTCCCATGTGATCCTCAAACCGGACAGTTGGATATAAAATAAACCCTTCCGACTTCCCCCTGTATGTATTTAATTAATTGAAGTTAATTGATATGTTGTGTGACGAAACGTCAGTAAACTGTGGCTTCACTGTAAAAGCACGCTGCCAGCTTATTGGTTAATGGCATCATGTTTAGTGGTAAGTGAATTATGAGGGTCTGTTTCACATCGGGGTCTGTTTCACAGAGGCGGACAGGGAGGGGGAATCTAACCATGTGTTTATACAAAAAACGGAACATGCACCTAAATTATCGTATAGCTCGCAGTTTTGACTGTGTCGCCGTGATAGAATTCATTTTGCCTATCTGGACACTGTTCGTCACTATGTTCTAATGCCACAACAGTATGTAGAAACATTATCAGATTATAAATTTCAGCCCTTACATGACATGCATAAAGAAATTAATATATTCATATGGTAGAAATAGCATTCATTCTCCTTTTTGCAAGTCCAATTAACAGGTAAAAAATCATAATCCTAATGATGTCGGGATTGTTTTATGGGAGTTGTGTCTCAGGATTCTAATTATTTTATTTTTAATATTATTGGTTCACCAATAATAATTATTATTTTCATAATTTTGGTATGTAGTACGTGTCTTGCCCAAAAGTCAAAGTATCAAAGCATTACGTTTTACTGAATTCAAATTGTTTTATCGCACTTAGAACAATATCTACGAAATCTGTTATATTTATTGTTTCATGAAGTTTATGATCATTGTGCAATATGATATGTATTGTATGATTTTTTTGATGCACTTGTTAGGCCTACCGATTTCTATGTTTCCTGGTATATCGTTTACGGATTATTGCCATGTCCTAATTTCCCCCATTTGTGTGGAATTTCTTGTGCTGTGAAAACAGATGCCTTGTGGTCCGCGTAAAATGGTTTGGTCATGCTATAATCGGTGGGGCTGACTGTAAGGATCAAATTTCATCTGGAAAGTGTCACAGAATTTGTGCCTGGCCGTGGCCGTTATGGTTTCCGATATTTATGTGGCGTGAGGGGGGTTGTTTCTTAAAATCAGTATGAGAACAAAATCCGTCCACATATGCAGTAGTCTTCACAGCGAGTGCATGGGTGCGTGTAGTTGACTTGTCCATGTGATTTGTATAATCGACGATCTATGAGTGTGCTATCAACATTAATGAAGTGATTATTGGATATTGCGTTTAAGGTGTTCACTTCACCCTTGTGTGTGTTATATTTATTTGTCTTTGTTTGTGCACGTTGTATGAACACATGTGTAGGCCGTGTGATCGTAAATACTTGTGCGACGCTACGTGTTACAGAAAATTCATACAATTTTAGAGTGTGTTTTTGGTTTTACACTTTATGACCAATCTGAAGTAATGTTTATGCATTGTTACGAAAAATACACATTCATATTGCAAATCCAGTCGTGTGTGATAGAAAAAACTAAATAATACGTACAATTATTATTCAGGGGTGACTAAACGGGGTTTAAAAAATATTGTTCGTTTTTTTTTTGATCGCGATAGCGGTCGAACGAAAAGTCCGATCAATTTGAAATTTGGACCATCTACAAGCCTCGATGTGGATTTAACGTCATTAGTTTTGTGGACAAATCTGTTGAAAAGTTACAAAGTTACAATTTAATTATTACAAAGTTATTCCCAAACACAATGGCGGCAAAATGTGAGATAGCCATGTTTTAGTAAATTTCTAGCCGGTCACGAATATACAAATTTCAACGCGATCCGATGAGAATTGTAGGTACAAATTACAATTTTGTATTGCTGAATTGTAGTGAAGTAACTATGACAACGAAACATCCAAGCTATAATTTATTATGGACAATCGATCTTTTATTGAACAATGGCAGGAAGTGTAATAACTATAACAGTAAAAACCCAAATCTTTCCACATTTTTGTCACTTTCATTGAACAATGACGATGGCTTTGAGAACTTTTCGCCAGAAAGTTCGTGGACATATGGACGCGCTCGTTTATCAACGCGTCAAACAGAGCGTTTTCCTAGTGTGAGTAGTCCATAAGTGCAGTATGTAGTTGAGACAGGGACTTACAAAGCCTGTCTGGAGGACTGGAGTTATAAGTAGTTCGGTAAATGAAATGGTGTACAATTCAATTTTATCCTTACATATTGTCAATATGCGTAAACATTTATAATGATTATCTTATCACACTTTTTAGTTTTTATTATTGGTTAAATGGCAATTTAAAATCATAGCAGAAGACCGTTTTAATATTTTAAAATATGATTCATTTTTAAGAAATGATGGGTCCTATTTACGTGTGGGGAAAATGAGCTTCTATTGTTATATACGTTCCAATTCCATTATATATATTTTTTTTAAATTGATCGCGCCCTACAGTAAATGGCATAAGTCCATTTACAGATAAAATCATAATCCTAATGTTGTCGATATAGTGTTGTAAGAGTTGTGTATCACGATTTTAATTAATGTAATCGAATCATCGTATCAGCAGGTTATTTTTAATCTCGTGGATGTTCTTTTAGAGCTAATATTACATCACCCTGGTATCTCGGAGGGCGAAATGTGTTTCTTTCAACTATTAATTTTTTAAAATATTTATTTACTTCACGTCGTTTTATAAATTATAACAAGTGACACTGTCAGTATTTGATTAGTTTGTAACATATGCCCCGGAAATGACTGGCGAGGGAACAAGGTCGCGCCAGCGACCTTGTTATTTATACACCTATCTAGTAGATCCCTTTCCGGAAGTCGTCACTACCTCGCTCGACGTGAGTTGACTACGTGCCTTGCCTCGAGATGATCCCCAACAGTCAATCAAGTCAGCACTGAACACATTTTGCGGGCTACTAGCAACACCAAAAGACAACAATGAAACATATGAATTGAATCGATGGACAAACAACAAGCTGTCCAAAATAATTTCTTCTGATTTTGGAAAACAAAACAAACAAATACACATACAAAACTTGCACTTAGTCCTTGTCTATCATTAAAAGTTTTAAATGACGTGCAGTTACTATTGCTACACTTGTTTTTATTTCTATGGTTGCAATTTTATTATTTTGACAGCTGATTGTTTGTCCATCAGTTCAATTCATTTGTTCCATTGTTGTTTTTTGGTGTTGCTAGTGCCCTATATCCAACACCGACAAACACGAACAATATGATAATCTACAGCGGAACGAATAATAATTAGCAACAATCAATATTGTATAAACAGCCGAAACTTAGCCTAGAACAAGTTCATTCACCAAACCCTAAATAAGACGCTTTAACGTTCATGTTCGGATGAAGAGATTAAAATTGATCAATATGTTCCATCGTTTAAATTTTCATATTCAAATTGTTTGTGTGCCGTTTTGTGCACGCTGTGCCTAAATTAGATTAAATCACGGTATGGTAGGTATTATGCATGAGAAGAGGTAAATATTACGTCGAAGACTTAACGTAACGTAACGCACAGCACACACTAATTGCTTTTATATGTCGGTTTTAACGATCTTAATTGCTCGTTCAGAGTGTTGGGAATAATTTTAGAACGGTGGAATCGCCTTGATTTATGTATACCTACCTGGATAGGTGAGGTGTGTTAGTTTGTTCACGTAATCACGAAATTAAAGCAAAAGTTAAATCAATGATTAGCTAATGGTTTTTTTCACCCTCCTCAAAAACGATTATACAGATATTTTCATTCCCTTTTTCAATCGGATAAACTACATTTAGCTTAACTAGGCTTTCAGATTGATTGCCGGATTAAAACGGATGTGACAAAATGAATGCGATAAGGTCTCGAAACAAGAAAATTGCGAGAAACTATTTTATTTTTAAAAATATCAACGAATTTTCAATGACCGAGATTCTAGTAAAACATTGACGTAATTCATTGATAAGACTCCATTGCGGTTTCATATATGAATGAATGTCAATCATGAAAATGACTGGATTGCATTGAAATAGTTTTTTCTTGTGTCATCGCGCCAGTTCGCACATTGCATAACTGCAGATGACTCTTAAAGCGGAAAGGGATATGTGTAAAGGAACGCCGCCGTGTTGTAATGCAAAGTGCATCACTTTACTTTGCAATCAGTTTTTTTCCTTTGAAAACTACACGACGCTTGAATGTGTGACCAAGCCGCATGATAAATTTCAATTTACGATTAAACTCCATGCCTAATAATATGTAAAAAATAACGAATGTCACAAAACTGTCCTTTGTAGTAAAACATGAAATAAAAGAGGTAGCGGCTCGTAAATGTTTCAGGATACTAATTTGAGAGATTGAAGGTTCGATTCTCATTACAACCAACTTTAATTGAAAGTTACGTACACCGAATACTCTGAATTTATCTTATTCCCAACTATTTTAACAGTCACATTTATAAAACAACTTGCAAGCGGGATTCTTATGATATTTCCATTCGAGTATAAAATTGTTTGCAATTATTATATCTCTACATGAAACAATATAAGGAATGAATGTTACTTGAGCCCCGATTGAGCTGTTTGCAAGAAAACAGGAAAGTTCTGAAAAAGCCTGTCCAAGTGACCTCATCAGCGTTTTATTTGCTCAGAATCATAATCGATTAGTTTGAAACGTCTCATCTATTAAATTGAAACCCTTTGAGCGTAAATTGTTAATGTCTGAGGTGATGTTCATCAATTTTCCATAATTATACTTAACAATTAAAACATGTTTTAAAGCCAAGTTCACAAAAATAACCAACCAAAAAGTATTATTTCAAAAATCCTATAGTCAGTTTCGTGATGTGTTCCAGCTGACATTTGTACAAAGAACGACAATGCGTATTCGCATTGACTGAGTAGAATCATCAGTCAGAATAACTGAGTGAAAAAAAACGATCCCCTTCCACAATCATGCATGGCCGGCGCCATCTCTGCCTTTTCATTATAGACTATAAACCCACCCATGTAACAATAAACCTTTGTGTCTATTATTATTCGTCACCGTGTTCATATCCATTCAACTTGTCACTTCTGTGACAAAACTACATAAAATTTATAGATTTCCAGTGTTTGTTAGTCCATAAAAATGATGAATGACAGTAAAACGACACTGAGTCATTCTGTTTAAAGCACATGCACAGACGTAGAATATATACACCGCCTACTAATAGTTGTATAATAATTGATTAAATTCGCCAGACGGTTTGTTGCTTGACAGAAACCATGGTAACGCACAAACAACAATTGACTAATGGTCATATTAGAGTATGACAGTTGCACGCCTGTGGTTGGCGACAAAGACAAATCAAAGCCTATCAAAAAGAACGGGACGCACTATGTGCCATGTCGCAGCGACCCTAGTCGGCGCCCGGTATATAAATATTTAATACCGTAATTATATTCTACGCCCGGTTTACCACGATATCGACTTGGAGATCTATACATTGTTTGCGGGATGGTTAGTAAAACAGCGGTTGAAATGTACAGAGCAGAAAGTCGGTGGTTGGTCACACACAAGATATAGTGTGTTTTATGTGGTTATTGATTCTTTGACAGTTGTGTGATGTTGTGGTGATAATGATGATGAGGTATAAAGACGCGTGGAAGGGGTTTAATTGTGTATTCTGTAAGTTTAGATTCAATCATTGTTGTAGCTGTGTTTTCTCTCATTTTCGTTACATTTTTGGAGCGAAATATTGAATATTTTTGCAGAAAGTTGGAATATGCTATTTTCTGACTAATTCGACACAGTTGACATATAAGTACAGTTAGTTATATCTTAAAAATGGTATCTTTGAAATTTAACTAAAAACAAAACCAAAACTTCACTGTTGGTTTATAGGCGACATTTTTAATCATGTAATTATTAATTTATGAACCAGTAGATTTCCGAAATATGTCCCGCGGTGATAGCTCAAAAATTCTGAAGATACATAATCATACGACATGTATTGGGTTTTGATCTCGGTATTAAAAAAAAACTCACACAAGACATTTCTCTATCGTTGGCTACTAAGTATAAACATCCCACAAATTGGAAATTAAATTTTAAAACGCGCAACTGAAAACTTACAAGCAAATTTAATTTTCGCAACAGACTTTGTTTTGTGTCACTTTTGTGTAAAGTTTAGCGAGTTGTTAGGATGAATTATAAAAGAGAAAATTGAATTATACGGGTTAATGTGTACGTTACGAGGTTAGAGCATCAGTCTACGGTAGGATCTATTACGAAGGGTTGACCGTTAGAGAATGACGTCACAGTTTGACGTACGCTACCCTCGTCAGCTGTGACGTACGCGTTTTGATTGCGTTTTACGTAATAACGCAAAATTAGGCGCTTGTGAAATGACATGCTACGAATACTGGCTGTAATAATAATCAAGTGTATAAACATTATCGCAGGCTTTCGCGGCCACAGTCAATAATTTACCTTGGCTTTCGGGTACAGCCTTGTAATCTTTGTCGATAAAAGCCAAGTTCAATTAATCAAAATTTTTTAGAAAATGAATAAATACACATTGTATCTTGTTTGCCAGTGATATAAAACCATTCTCTGTGACTATATACTTGATTGTATTGGTCTGAGTTTAGAGAATGTTTACTCTCTGTAAAATAATGATTTTGTTTTTCAGATAAAATCACATTATAGCCCACCGTTAATTATTTCATGATGTGTTTATGTTGTTTGCCTTTGTGTTTCAGATAACATCAAATTATTTCAGTTAATTATTGTATGATGATTTTAGAGGCATTTAATTTAATAATTAAACAGGTAGATACAAATCGTGGCCGTGTATGTTGACAATTCAATAATTGAACCCCTCATCAACATGTGCGTACATTTGTCAATGTAATGTGTAACATAGTGAGTGAGTGAGTAAGACATATGGTCATCTTCACTGTCACAGCTTAGATGATTTATGCGTGGTGAACTGATTGATTAATATGCAACGAGGGTAATCGAGTGAATGACAGATGGAGGGTGATGTGAATGATGTATTCCTGTCCTGCTTTGTAGCTAGGGTAGCACGTTTCAGTCTTCCTGTTACCTCTACAAGCTACAGCTACAGAGAAGTCGACGCCTATCAGGCCTATGTATATATATCAGTACTCACTTATACATATACATGCATCTAGGACCTGTTTTTCTTTAATTACTTTGATTTGTCTATTTATTTCACCCAACTGTTGGAATTAACTGTTGGAATTAACGTTAAAATATGGAAGGAAAAGTAATAGGGTACAAACTTGAACCGTGGATAGTTGTACGTGTAGGGCTATACAAATCTTCATAGTAATAATAATAATAATTGTTCGTAGAATACCCGTTATACTGTTATAGGGTGCACACCAGCTTTACCCGATGTGCCCCTCTTCAGGTGACTAACTTAGGTTATTAGGGTGTTTGGATTGCTGAGAAGGAATGTCCGAGGGTTGTTAGTAGGACTAAATCCCCGCATTTGCCTTTACGACTGATGAAAACCTCGGAAAAAAGCTTCAGTCAGGACTACCGGTGGCCGGAATCAAACCGGCGACCTCCCGAATTAGAGTCTCGCGTCTTACCGCTGAGCCAGCTCTATCGGTAATCTTCATAATAGTCCAAGATAGTTTTAAGGTTTGCAGTGTTAATGTGTTGATAGCCTCTGGCTTGTTCGTCACTTCACATAACGATTATTATCATATATGAGCACATTCGCCAACAATAACATATTATATAAATCAAGGTTAGTAAAGATAACTTCTCTATCAACACCACTTCGGGTTATTCCGTGAGTTCTGGGTTTTGTGAAACTAGCACCCTTGCCTTGGGCACTTCAGAACACGCAATTTGTAACTTCTAGACTTTAAAGTTAGGCTGCGCTAAAGTTCGAGCGCAAAGCTAATAATGTTTGTATGCTTGTAGCTACAGTATTTAAAAGTTTCAGAAGTCAATACGATATCAAAACAATCACACGAACAGGAACTCACGAACTTGCCTGAAGATGTTTTTACAAAGAAGATATCGTCACTATGCTTGCTTTATAATGTCGACGACTGTACATTGTTTATATCTCGACAATCTGATCAACCACCATCTCTACGACTGTCGGTATCTTAGTCGCTTGCATCGCCGACATAGTCGTTCATTTAGTATTTCATTCACATAAAATCTAGCATTCTCGTGTGAATTTTACTAATGTTATGTCTCGGAACCTTTGAGGTATTTGGTATTTCTTACGTAGATTCCATTCCGGTCTACAGTTCGTTTTTGTTGGAGACACCGGTCTATCGAAATCTATAATATGTGAACGTTTTACCTACACCTTACTCCTTCAATTGTTTCGTTAGACATACACTTAATTAGGTGGGATAATTGAAGCAGCCAGACCATCGAATTGCTTTGTAAAGGCTGGTCCACACAGATTTTGAAGACATTATGCATAAGGTTTTAAGACGTTGTTTTAAAAACAACAATGAAAACAACGTCTTAAAACTAAAACTTCCAGTACGTTTCCTATGATCCAACTTTACGACTACGCGTTAAACCTTAAATCGTATGTCTTAAAAATCTGTGTGGACCAGCCTTAAGAGTAAAAATTACTTAGCTAATATTTACACTTGTGAATTTCGTTGTTATCGACATAAAATTACAAATTAAAAACCGGTATTTGTATAATTTCAAGATCAGAGTATAAAAATGTTCATATAAGTCCAGAAAAAGTTTTGTTTACTGAAGATGAAATTTGTTTGCCATGTCTTCACACCCTCACCCTTCACAGCGGCTGTACAAAATTCTCTCTACCTGTTGGAGAACGAACTGTAGTGTTGTTGTCTAATCAATTCTTTGGACATCCTTGATCTAAATATACTGGAGCTGTTCGTTTGTACGTGATTGCCCTGTACGAGGAGTGGATTTCTACCGTGTTATACGGATACATTCTATCTAGTCCTTCGCCTTCGAAGAGATTCGTGATGAGATTTGCAGTTTCCCGCGTCAGTTTGGTAATCGTGCGTAACAATTCTCCTACCTATCAGGAGAAACGTGCGCGAACTAGACTCGTACTAGAGCCAAAGAGCTTCTAGAGGAAAATATCACATTTTTTATCAGCTTTGGTAATGGTAATGTAATGAGTGTTATCTTTACGATCGGAGGGTTTTCACGTTTTTGGAAAGCCGAGGCTAATGTGGTTAGATGAGGTTGATTATACGATTAAACATTTCAGGTTCGTTTTAGTTTGGGAATGTGAGATGGTGCTAAGTTTTAACTAACTTGAAAGGGTTTTTGATCTCTAGAAAGAAATTCTCGGTGGTGGTTTTAGAAGTTCGGATATGAAAACGGTTAAACATTTTTCTTGAGTTATGTATTGTTGTTTCTATGTGATTATTTTCATATTCCGTTGAATTAAGCATCAAAAGTACCGTATAATTTATTATTTTAATAGTTCAGTTTTAAATATAAAATATCAACGTATAAGTGTTTTTCTATTTTACATTTTTCAATTCTACGTGATTTTTCCATATTCTGTTTAAGGTAGTATTGAACGTATCATTTGCTATTTTATTATTTCAATTTTAAATATAAAATAATAACGTATTTATGTCTTTTAAATATTATTTTTCAATTGTAGCCATTTATGTAACAAAATTCATTTTATGGTATATTTAATTAGTTTTTCACACAATTTTCAAATTGAATTTATATTTTCCTCGTGTAAAGTTAGAAGTAAATTCTATTACTTTTTCATTCTAGTTTATTCTGTTTATTTTACACTCCTCTTTGTGTGATCGCGTCTTTCATATAAAAGAGCTAAAATAATTCAAATATTATCCACAATGCATTAGCAATTTGTTGAATCAACCGGTTTTTACAAAATACAAATACCAGTTCATTCTGCAAACGTATTTATAACTAACAAAACACCACACAGATATTTTTTTTAAATCATGGTTTACACGTACTGTAGCAATTTATATTAATTCAATGATATCTTTTAGAAGGATGTAGATGTGGGATGTGCACTGAAGGACTAAAAAGAAGATAAATGTTCAACTGTACTTCTCAAGATTGATATCGATCTATGACGAACCAGTGTGGGCAACACAACGAGGTATAATGTTACACTGTCCAAGGACAGTTCTTAGTCTAGTTATTGTTAGTTTCAGACATACTTGAAGACACAAAGATGCTGCTATAGGATGAGTGTTTGACACAGTAGCTTGATAACTGTGTGAGAATTTAAGATTTTGAATTCATATCTTCAATATCAAATTTTGGAATGATGTAGCGCGAAATAATATCATGATCTAATATATTCTCAAAAAAGGATGTACAAAATTGATTGTTTGCCTAAAATTAAGCTTCTTTAATGATATCTCAAATTTTCAAATTTTATCCAAACCTGATAGGTCTATTTTTAATATCGGTAGATATCTATAACCACAACTTCTGAAGAAAATGTTGGTATTTAAAATAATTTTTAAAGAATACAACACGAATATTTTAAAAAAATGTATCTAATGTGATTTTAAAGTTCATGACAGAAACCCTTAGCAATTTATGTCAAAAAGTCTAAAATTACCAAAAGTTGGCGACCTATTACGCCTATCACCTTGTAGCTGTTAGATCTTGATCACGTATGCTATGCTATGCTATGCAGCGTGCATCGGCCAACATTCAGTTAAATGCCAGTATATTCTATTTGTAGCCAGCCAGACCGTTATTGTTTTAAAAGTCGACGATCTAAAAGGAGAGAGTGCTTATCAAGAGGAAGCTACATACGAGCACGTCCATATAAACTTCCCATTAAACTAATGATCGTGTCTCAAGTATTCGCTATGAAGATAATCGAGACGATGAGTTCATAGGCTAATGGAATCGAAGGATAAATACATAACACAACCACCTTTTAGGGATTTAATTTTTTTGAAAAATTGAAGTCGAGGAAAAAATTTCTTTTAAAAAAATTTCAAATTTACATTTTCCGACCCTTGGGGGAAAAAACGAAAAAATTATATTAAAATTTGTGAATTTCAAGTAACAAAATGTACGTTGATACAGGTGACGCCGAGATTTCACGATTGCTGCACGTTGATACCGAGTAATGTTTGAGCACAGATAATATATTAACAGACTTTGGTATGGGAGAACTGTGAGAGCTCAGGCACATGAATAACTAATGTGGGCTTCTAATTAAGAAGGTCCCGGGTGCGATTCCCGCCTCGTGCTGGGGTTTTGTGAATTATATATTGACAAGTCTATCGATACGATACTGTGGCACACAAGTAAACGGTGAATTTGGTCTAGCAGCAATGCACATAATACACGGTACAATGCCTATATTCCCCACTGAAAACCAGAACTTCTGAGTTGGTTGATCATTTGATTCATTTTTTATTTGAAAAGGGACTCTTGTCCCACTAGTACACATTTAATGATTGATTTAACGATGACGAAGAAGGAAAGAGGAGAAAATCTGGTGCCGGCACGCAGCCTACTCCTGTCGAAAAGTGACAAAGGGGCAATCGACTTCACTTACCGTCCGAGAGGACGGTGTAACTTTGACTGGTCAATATAGGTTAATTCATATAATGTAATATATGAATACTAAAAATAGAGTTATATATGTGAAATTTCTTAATAACTATGTAAATCTTGTAATCTGTTATTCTAAAGGGTATATAATAATAAATATGTAGGTTTATGCAATTTTATTGATCTGTTTAATTAAATGTGTGAGTAAAAGAAACTGGTGCAATGTAAATGAGATGATAGCCAACACAAACACAGCCACGACAGACGAACAGTACAAAGAAAGATACATTTTCTTCTTGCTAACCCCGGTCACCGCGTGTCGTTTGGTTACTGTGACATCGCGGGCGTACACTAGTGGGGGGGTGATCGTTGTCTCTCTCTTTGGCGTCCGTTTACGCGGGGTCAAATGCGTGGAAATCTCGTAAGCTTGGATTACCGCTCGTTTTCCTAAATTGATGCGTTGTCTTCCGACATTACCGAGAATGTATATTGTATATTGTTTCCTAACGTCTCTAGGCGAATGCGTATAGTTCAAGCTAACCGAGAAGAACGCCGGCTGAAGATAATAGTTCTGGATCGGACGTGAAAGAGTATAGGCTACTACTTTATGCAGGAGTTAGCTACATGCCCGTGACGAGTTTCGGAACGTGAAACTGGGCAAAACAGAATAATAAGAATAAAGAACATTCATGCTGTTAGAAATTGTAGTCTTTGACAAAAGAAAATAATGTTATCAATGTAGTAAAGTAATACATAACAAAAATTAAAATAACCTCACCATCACAACCATAGATTTTGATTTTGGGAGTATTTTTTAAAACAATTTAAAAAATAGTGTTTTTAATAAATTAAAAACTATACCTTGTTTCATACTGTTGATCTGAATTATAAATATCTTGTCATCAGCACTGAGATGGCTCAGCAGTGACACGTGAGACTCATATCCGGGAGGTCACCGGTTCGATTCCGGCCACCGGCAACAATCACGACTAAAATGTTTCCGTGGTTTTCCTCAAGGCATAAGGCAAAATCTGGTACTGCTGTTGAGTGCATACAACTTAGCACTCAAACATTTCCAACTATTTAAACACCCTAATGCATCTAGTTAGGTCGTCTAGTTATCTAAAAAGGGGCACATCTGCAGGATAAAACTGACGTGCACTCTGTAGCAAGGATTCCTAACAGAAATAATAATTAATTATTGTATATATCACTGCTTTAGTTTTTAAACTTGTTGAACCATTTGTCATAACACTTTCACTACTTACTATAAAACGTTGACTCTGTAGTGCTCATGGGGGTTGAAGGGGGGATGTTTTGAGCCACCCCACCACAAAAAGAGAAATAATAATAATCATTAATAATTTCTGTATCCATCGCCATTTTAGTTTTTAAATTTGTTCAACCATTTGTCATAACATTCGTACTTTCATTACTTACTATGACACGTTGACTCTGTAGTGCTCATGGGGGTTGAAGGGGGATGTTTTGTGCCCCCCCACCACATAAAAAAGACAAATTACATTCGACCACTAGCTTCCATCGAACCGTACAGTCTAAACGCTGCACTGACATTCCATGCGTGATACATACAAGCATAAACAATGGTCGTGGAAATAAGAAATAAAAGTATGAAGTGATGTAACGGGCGCGGTTTGCATTCCAAACATGGAGGTACCTCTCCTCGTGTTGCAGCGAAGACATCGACGCAAATATAACACACTTGTCACGATGACAGAAGACTTGACTTGACTTTGGCAATCGGGTCATCGATGACGCTTACGATCGTGAAAACGTAGGAATCGTAAATTTAGAATTATCATATTTCCTTCCTTGGACACTTCACGCGCGTCATGCAATGGAAATAGATTCTGACAGATTGATTCTGGTTTTGATTTTAGTTTTTTTTTTGTGAGTGTATTTTATATTTGTAAGTATGTAAATTAATATAATAATACATGTTTATGTTGTGGTGATAGAAAATGATGCAACTTAAATTGAATTGATTTTTGGACGAATCTCAAATAATGAATTTCTAACTTTTTTAATGATGTGGAACAAGGAAATGCTGGGTTGGATTAAAACAAAAACCTACTGCTTACATAGCTGTTGGATTTCCGGGTGGTTATTACTTTCACATTATCTGGCAGATGCGACTGAGAAAGAGGAAGCTATTCACCCGAAATTCGAAATTAATTGTCTAGCAGTGACCGAAGCAAAGACTCCAGTTGGATGTTTTAATAAGTTTTCAACTGTCATTTCTACTAATAAACGGATGACAAATTTTGTATTACTCGTGTATTCGACACTCATTTACATTGTCTCAAATACTCACATTTTTTCTTGCTCACTGTATTTCACTAACTTTCCAATCCGTTCAATCCAAACTTCCCCGCCGTTTTCCTTTTGCAATATCTCTCGGTCAATAATAATTTTGTACAGCCAAAGTTGAACGTAAGTTACTTATGTCTGGTGTTTTAACTTCCAACTATCCGTTAGCTTGTTTTCACAGTGTAATCACCAATCACAAGGTTGAAATAAATCTTTTACTGATAACCAAATATTTAGTTAGTAGTTATAAGAGCGGTTATGAGTTTAAATTATTTTCTCCTTTATCGAACATATTTATTTTACTCATTACTCACAATATCCATGCGAGGCCATTACACAACCCCTCAGATAATCCATTCCCAGCGGCGTCGGAATCGAGGGGGCCTCCCCCCTCACCCCCGGGGGAAAAAGCGAATTCTTAGTGATGTCAAGACTTGAGTCATTTTCCGTTCACTTGAGGCAGACAAAACTTCAAACAATCTTCTCCTTCAGTGGATGGGACTTTTCTCCAGACCCCATCTTCATATAAGTTAATCCTAAGTATAGGCATAGTTATTTCTCTCCCCCTGTAGAAATCTTCTTCCGCTCCGTTACGACGCACCTACCATTCCCACTGTCTTTCAAACCACTGTTTTACTTTGTATGCTGTTAAAATGTTTTGAATTGTTCAGTCCAGTGGCGTATACACGGGGGGGAGTGGGGGGGGGGGGGACAAAACACCCCCTTTTTGCAAAGGAAACATGGAAAATGACCGTTTACATTTCAATAGACAGTATTTCAATAGACAGTATCAAAAGACAGTAGGCTTATTTCAATAGACAGTTAGATGTTTTACTTTATAATTATTGTATATTGTTGTAATTAAAAGCAAAAGCAATACGAAAAATATGCAAATTATTGATTGAGGTTCCATTTATTAGCGGTGCTAAGGAAAAAATGTGTTGCCAGAAACTGAGTAATCATTTGCACTAAAATAACCTTGACGAGAATTTTTTCGGGCAAGCCCCCCCGGAACCCCAATTATGTTTCGGCTCCACTCTCTATAATATGGGTTTAAAACCCCCCCCTTTCCCAATTCCTGGATACGCCACTGGTTCAGTCGATCAAAAATAATGAACACAAAATAACAAAACATGTTTCATATTATGCATACATCACGTTGTGGCATTATAAAATCTTCACAATGCAAACATGAACAACTTTCTTTTGTTAATACGCAAACAATGTATGTATAGCTGTGAATGGTGACCTGTCGAGTCTGCGTGCGGTTGTGGTTGTTTCGTTAGACGAATCGTGGGTGCGGTTAGCTGGTTGGTCATCCGTCTTCGCTGACACAGCACAGGAAGGAAACTGCCGTGATTCGCCGCTAGTTATTGAATCGAAAGTAATTAAAATGGTCTTATCGTCGGTATCCGGAGTGAAACAAGTTGCAATTATTGTTCGCCCGCGCACACCCTTCTTGTAGATAGACAGTGGCGGCTCGTGAATCTTAGGGTAGTTAGCTGTGTGAGTACGAGAAGGGGTTGATTTATTTTATATTTGCACAACAGGGCCGAGGTCACACCCGCACTGTAAAAACCGCGCCAAATTAAGGGCAAAGGATAGTCTCTACGTCAAAAACCGCAGACAATATTCATTATTAAATTATATCCCAAGATTGCAACAAGAAATTGAAAATCTAAATCAGCAGCGCACTTTGATTTGGTAAGCCCTACAGATTGAATAAGATATTACAACCATTAGCGTAGTATTTTGAATATAATTCGATAAATAGTAATAAAATAAATGATTTATAAGAAAACATACTGATTTTAATATAAGTCACGACTTAGCGCATTCAATGTTTAGGGCTCACTAAACCACAGTGCGCTGTTGATTCAGATTTTCGATTTCGAAGCCCATTCTTGTGATATAATTAGAAAAAGAAATTTTTGTGCGGTTTTTGACGAAGAGTAGAGGGTTTAGTTATATCTTGAGAACGCTAACACAGTTTTGAAAATATGATATATGATCGTGATATGGTTTTGTGAGAACTGAAAACTGGATTTAGTGTGAAATGTATTTATTGGTAATGTCAATTAATTACAATGACTGACTTAATTTTGTATGTAAAGATACAAATATATGAACCATATTTAATTAAGTTTTTGCGAAATCACATTGTGTGCTTATTATCACTTCTTCAAATTGTGTAGCGTTTTCAAAAACGTTAATTTGAAGCGGTTTTTTTGTTGTTAGATTGCCCTTCCGCGGTTTTAGTAGCAGTATTTGATTAGATGTTGGTTGTGGCAAAGTCGTATTTGGAATTTGGATCGCGTTTTATTTTCAAGTATCTTTAATTTCTTTTAAAATCGTTCACAACTGTACTTTTATTCAGTCTAATTTAAACGATCAAAATTGTTAGATTTACATTTTCAAATTTTGACTAAAACTTGGTTTGGCTTTCGGGTTCGTCACATCCATTGAATTTAAAATTCTGTCGATGTGATACTCCACATCCAAGTTTAGTCAAGACTCAAGACTCGGTCCACAACGAGTTTTATTTTCCAATTTGATCGAGGTGTCCAAGTTGCTACTTTTTAAACCCTACTAATTCTCTAACGAGTTTGATTCCCACACAAATTCACCAACAGCTGTCATTACAAAATATACGCCGAGTTTGAAATCAATTTGTCCGTGAAACTAACGACTACATGTTCTGAGCAAGTCAATAATACCGTGAAATGTAGTTTAAATCCCTAAACATTGTGTTGGTGGCCAATGTCATAGATTGATTGAAATCAATAAGGTTTTTGGAGCCCGTGTATCTACTCGGACTTTTAATTAACTTTCAGTCGGTAAATTAGTATGTTGTTTATGTGGGCATAACAACATGTTTTTTTCAGCATGTGCGAGATGTAGAGTACACATTTTCCTTCTTGTTTTGTATCCCAAGGTAGTGTGCTTGGATAATTGGAGCCAGTGGTAGGATTCGAAACTAATCACAGAGCTACCACATTCTGTGTATTTGGCCCGATGTGCTACAGGCACAAGTTTGTTATTTATTGTAGAATAACAGGCATTATATGGCTGTACGTTTGATATTAGTTTCATATTCAATTTAAATGAGAACATGTAAGGGTCAGTCATGGATTAGCCTGCCTGGCGTGGGAGGGGAAAAACTCACCCATTCCAACTTTGGAGAATTCCGATATTGGAAAACTATATATAGTCTACCTACCAAACTAATATCTGGTCTGGTAAATGTTAAATTTTGAGTATAATGTTGCCTGTAGAGTATTTATCAGCTTACTTGCTAAATGCTACCTTTCCATCTTTAGATGATGAACCACAGTTTATAGGGAAGCTAGGGAGTTTTGTAGCTTTATGAGTTATTACTGTATTGTTTATTTTGGGACTATATACTTGCTTTCATCTAGGATTGACGGTAGCAGGAATCAAATTCACAACTTCCTGAGTAGGTTTTGTGAACATAACTGCATATCCAAGTCACTAAAGCCACAGCCTTCTATATACATTTTGTGTTTGATATGTTTATATATACTGAGCCGCTTGGGTACCTACTTTTCGGCTACATGTATGAACTATGAATCGGGTCTCTTTCACACCTGTTTAGATATGACCACGTGATAAGAATTAGCCTTGTTAGGGAGACGATAGTTGCATCATTATGTTGAGAGACAATACCCAACATCGGGCGGGGGCTCGTCTTTATAATAATATATACAACCGAGAGACCGTCTCAAACCAGGTATAATGATATAATGGAAGCATTAACAATGGATAACCCGTAGGTCAGGGAAGTCGAAAGAGGTAGGGTGTGCTGGCTAGCTAGCTTGACATTACCATAACACATATTCCCTTGATATTTAGTAAAGTTCATATCAAAAATTCAAGTTCAAGTATATTATTAAAGTATGCCGTTTTAAGTCGAGGTTATCACCTTTTTTCTCGCTCCCCCGTAGACAGACGCAGTGTCGGACGTTTGATGACATTTCCGAGTCACATAATGTCGGAAAGTGCGGCTATAAAAGTGCACTTTGCAAATACCTCCTAGTTGACCGGAATTTCTTATTAAAATGAGTCATAAACGCACGGGTACCCTCATGAAGTATCAATTAAGACTGTATATTATTATCATCGTAAGAATCTTAATCTTCTGAAACGTGAGCTGAGGCGAGTCTAGACCGGGGCAGACGCCCGCGGAGGGGAAGTGGGGGGGGGGGGGGAGGAGCGTGGGCGAGGGAAAGGTTCAATGACGGGCACACCGGGCTTGTGTCGTGAGCCAGCTCCGAGTCATTGCTTTCGTTTGTTTTGAATTCCTTGTGGGGCGTAATCTTTGGTGGATGACGTCATGGTTGTCACTGTCGACGATGTTGCTTGCCAAATCGTGGAGAGTGGAACGTCTTCGAAGTATCTACTTGAACTTGAACCCATCTCCCCCCCCCCCGCTTTCCAACCCTCCACGGAGCCTTCAAGATACTCTAACCCTCTCAAGTAAGCACACTAAATCTGTAAATGATGACGTTTTATTTTATTTAGCAGACTTTCAAATTGTCACAAGATAGAGTACATTGTACAATAATCATTTACGAAAATAGTTAAATATTAAATTATCATTGTCTATATAAAATAAATACACAAGCATATCACTCAAGCAGACAGAATTGGTAAATTTTGAAGTTTTCTCTTATCTAGCAGTCTTTCAAATTGTCATAATCGTATACAATAATTATTAAACAAAACAATTACACATTGGATAATAGTTGTGTATTTTGTGATAAGTGTGGGTTTATATTATAACATAAACACACACTTATCATCACATCAGCATAAAATAGCATGCATTGTTGGGAACAGATTGATATTTTCTTCTGGGTTGTTTCGTCGTGTCAGGAAAGAGTTTTCACTCGACGTTTCGCCACCCATGTTGGTGGCTTTACCTTCTGGAAACCAGTCTGGAAAAGCCACTAGCATGGGTGGCGAAACGTGGAGTGAAAACTCTGTACCGACACGACGAAACAATCCAAAAGAAAATATCAATCTGTTCCCATCTACGGGTCGTGAAAGCCTCCAACAACTCAGCATGCATTGTTGTTACTTACTTTTTTTTCCCAAATTTCAATCAGAATGCATGGTGGGCGTCCAGCCTTCCTCGTATAGAATAGGCAACATAATTTCAACAGGAGCTCCAAAGTAAAAGTTGTCACACTACAATCATATTATTATTGTTGTTATCAGACTCTCCAATCAATAGAGACAACAATTAAATCACGTTTTAGTGTGATGTCACTTCACAGTTATCACACAGACGATTCGTGAGTCGCCTGTTTGCATAATCGTGTATAGCTAGTCCACAGCCTCCCACAATGCATCAATCTATCACCGCGCGGTCACCGCTCCATCGTTGTAAAGCTACATCATCTGTGAAATGTGGTCACGTGACACCGACACACGCGCTCGCCCATGTGTTTCCCCGTTCCCAGCTGGCTTATCGTACCACATAAAAATCTTGTACAGTCCTGTACTTAATGTAATGAAGGCTATTTTGTACACTACTGTACCAAGTAAGCACACGAAATTTGTAAATTATGACGTTTTATTTTATTTAGCAGACTTTTAAATTGTCACAAGATACAGTACATTGTACAAAATGGTGGCTCAGCGGTAAGACGCGAGACTCTAATTCGCGAGGTCGCCGGTTCGATTCCGGTCACCGGCAGAAGTTTTTTCCGAGGTTTTCCTCAGTCGTAAAGGCAAATGCTGGGATCAATTCTTGTGTATGATCAGTTTTTGTAAACAAGTGGGTAATCATAAATTATTATTTTGTGACAAATCTAAATACAAACTATTACATTAGTAACTCCAGAAAGGAAAGTTTGATCTACATATTTTAAATTCTGATTACTTTTCGAAAATTGTACGATAGATAGATAATTCAATACGTTTTGGAAGTCTCCAGACAGTTTCGTTCTTCCCCAGACGTTGTTGTTGTGGCTCGGCGGGTTGATGGTTTATGCACTTGAGCATGCATAATCGTCGGCTGTCTGTCTGGCAAATAGTCTACGTGAAACGGTTGAAGCTGTCTGAAGCATTTTACCCCCTTCTTCGTCAATGATCGGTTTATCTTGGCAGCTAATGGCTTTGGCGCGACCGCACTATTCAAGTTGTTTGGAAGGCTCGATGAGTTTTGGGTTAATTACTGTGCCACACCTCAATACGTTGAAATACAATTTTACAGCCCAATTTCGGAATTTTATAATTAGTAATCTGAAATAATTTCTGCCTGAATTCAAACTTCTTATATTGAATTATAATGTAATATTGAGCAAAGAAATCATTTCAGGGCCCCTATTCGGTATAATTGTTGATTCCATGTCCTGCAATGACTTCTGGCTGAATTCAGACTTTATCGTTCAATATTACATTACTTTCTACATACAAAGTTTTATTTTAATTCAGACAGAATTCGTTTTAGGATATACAATGACGAAGTAACAGAATATGACTCTAAAGTGCTAAATTAGTGATTCAGTTTCCGCTCCAGACAACCTGGCTGAAGATTAACCAGGAGTTTTCCTAAAACTGAGTCCTGGAGAGTGAAACTAAGTGAAACATTGTACCTACCGAACAGATATCCTGCTCTTTATACTAAGTAATAACTAATAAGGTCCGAATGCAGAGTTGTCCCCTTGTTGGGAATCCCTGAAGTTGCTATGGGATTGTTTTATTGAATGTTTTCATTGAATATTGAACCATCTATAGAATATTTTCCATAAGTAAAACAAACTTCTAACCTAGGGGACTTGCTGTGCATCCGGGTCTAAGTTGTTGTTTTAAGTCAAAAACAACCTTGATTTCTAAAGTGTATCCATCACAAACGATTTACTCATAAATTACTTACCTTTTGACATTTTAACACATACGATCATATGATCTGACACGTACTATTATATTATGCACAAGACGTGTGAAAATTGTTTCGTAGGTGAAGAGACGGGGGGGGGGAGGAGGGGCGAGGGAGGGGAAATAGAGAGCACTTAATATCTCATACGTTATGCGAGCTAGCTCGCTAGAGCTTTCAACTGGCACCGTGTATAATTGCAAAGCAACAAATTGAATTTGATTTAATTAATAGCAGTTTCATGTAATTCATCATTCGTGCATGTTGTAGCCTAAGGCTTATGTGAGCATCTATGTACATTTCTAAAGCACACAGAAGATTGTATGTGAGACGGCGGCTATAGCTAATATTATCATTGCATGCATCAACTACTTGGGGGTTATTTGCCGCCATTTACTCAAGTGGAAAAGATGGAGGATTCAGGCAAGGAGAAACATTTGGCAACATGGCCAAGAAGAGCCCCGGGCGCCATTTTGAAGAAGGTGGAGGAAATTTGCGAAACGCCGTTTATAATTATTTTTTTAAATAGTGTTAAGAGGTGAATTAATAACGAATTTCATAAATGTTTAAGTGGTTTATAACGTAATTACGTAAAAGTGCGGTTTTAAAATAAAATTAACGAAATGGGTATAAAAATGAAACCAATTTTGTGTAGAAAGTAATTATTTTGGGGTATATAACTCAAATGCTAATTTAACGTTTGAAAAAAGTTTGCTGCCGAGTTCATATGTTTACACCCGGTTTTCCACTATACATACAAGTGAATGGTATGAACAAGCTATTCCTATTAAGGTATTTGGTATGAACGTAAACTTTTAGGTATTTATTATTTTAGCATTTTATTTATTATAAACATATCATTGATTTGCAATGCGGGATGCGGGTGTGCATTCCCTTATATGGTGAAAATTTGCTTGTCCGGAAAGTATCCTGACTGCATTGATTCCTTAAAATATAAATGTATCTAATATTTAAATATATACAGTTATGATGCAGAATTACGGACATCAATCAATTGCTTTATGTGTTTGTATTTCTTCTACATGAATAAACTGTGGAATCATTGGTATGCGATGCTATACTTGAGTGAGGATCACGTGAGAGGAATAAACAACACTACAATATTTACTCATAAACCTCATGTGTTTAGTCTACCTATAAAAAATATTGAATTGCAATTGGTATGCATGATCAATTGATCATCTAATGGAACACAAATATTTATGAGTATACTCAATAAACATAACACGGATATCTATTTAATCATTAATTTATAAATGCATTACGTTTAAATCACTTATTAAATTCATATCTTCAAAACTTTATTGTATCCATTCTTAAAATGAAGTATAGACATTTTGTAATAGATGTTCACTGATTCTTATTTCTCAACGTATTGATTTTTTTATTGAATACAGAATGTACTGTTAAGTGCATATAATTTATTATGAACAAGAGATCATAGAAGATCGTTAGAACATAGTTTGCAGGTCAAAGAGAGAAGATAGTATAGAAGACTTTTGCCTTTTCGTATCATAAAACTCGTTTTATTTATAGGATTTAAAACCTTTCAAAATAAAAAATAGACTTTTGATATTTTTCAAGTTCTATTGTGTAAATTCTGACTTGCCTCTCTAAGTGCACCGCTCCAGAATAATGCATTGAGCTCTCCATCAATCAATCACCACGCATAGCCTTATTTACTTCATTTTTACAGTTCTGAAGGTTTTCACTAGTGTGTATCTAGCTAGCTAAGCCAGCGCAAAACAAGGCTTCACTCAGTTAAAATGTGCTTTGAAATGCTATAAGAATATTATCACATCATATGTTGTTTGTTAAACTTCTTTTTTTTATACAAAGCAACACTTTTAACAAAAAAATTATTATTGAAATAAAATAACAGCCATAGGATGGAATGATAACTCTTCCAGACCTGAACTATTGCTCATGGACACCCGCAGGTGGGCTAGCCCCCCCCCCCCCCACTGGCTGCGACCGAGTCACTAATATGGTCACTATTACTGTAGAGTGTAGACAAATGTTGTATGTGTACTTGTGCTGCGCGAGAATGTGTGCGTATTAGGGATGGGCAAATACGTTTAATAGCCTAAACGTTTAACCGTTTTTAAAACTCGCGTTTAAATGTTTAAACGTTGTATTCGCTCTGTCCCCTGCCACGAGATGAATAAAATGACCTTTGCAGTAAATTACCGAAAAGTTCCGTAAAATTACAATTTGTAGCTAGAAAAAACTATAATAGTAGACTAGTACTGCAGTACGCTCCGTTGTAAAATATTTGTTTCTTATCTTATATACAAACACTTCTGTACACACGTTTAAACGAGGCGTAAAAAGTACAAACGCTTAAACGTCCCATCCCTAGTGCGTATGTAGGCTATTGAAATGTTCTTTGCCCCCCCCCCCCCCTAAACATTCCATGCGCGCCCTTGCAATGTCTTAGTCACGCAAAGCGCGCGCGGCTACACCTTGAACCTGAACTTCTCAAGTGCGATTGTAATAACGTTGTAAGGTGGAATTGGCAGTCACGATGTTTACTTTTATTTTTGGCGTTCCTTTTGGGTCAACACAATTGACTTCTCGGCCGCGCGACGAACAATCAACTCTTTGAGAGTTAGTGGAGAGTGGAGAGAGTGTTCGCTCACTTCATCTTATCTCATAGTGGACCTAAGTGCGAACACAACACAGTGCAACACCCAAACCGGTTGCCAAGTATATTCATAATCATAATCATATTCATATTCACCGGGTTCTGTTATGCTTGGTGTGATGGGCGAGACAACTCGCGAAATGGTCTATTCAAAATTAAAATAAATATATTTTTAGTGGGGATCTCTGTTGTAAGAGTACCAAAACAAGAAAGTGGTCTACGAAGATGAAAATAAATATATTTTTAAGAGATATTTGTTCTGTTGTAAGGCGAACACCAACGCGTGAAAGTATAGTAGGATTAAATACAATTAATTAAAATGATGAATCAATCGATTAAATAAAACCGAAGGTTTAAAAAAGTTAACCAAGGGTATGCATCATCCCTATTAGAAATTCAAACTTTTGTGAATAATCGTAAAGTTCATTAAAAGAAAAAGTTTCGGAACATGCCAAAAATTCTATATGTATAAAAAAAACGCGAGTACCTTGATTGTATCATGTCCTTGTTCGGTACTCGTTATGGTCTTAATATTATGTCCAGAGTTAGTAAAGCTATTTTAATTATTTATAAGGGGCATGTAAATTTTGATTGAGATTTCTTCTGGAGAGTTTTGGATTTGTTGACTGTGAGACTTAAGTTTTAGTTTTTGACTACTCCTATAGTCGGTACTTGTATCGCAATTTCGTTCACACATTTTTATGGCCAAAACCTAATCTTCTATTTTATCTTTGTGAGCAAAAGAAATTATATTTTTACACTTTGTGAATCTTAATTAATAAAAGCACCAAACTCACCAGAATAAAACCTTTTTACATATAATCTTAAACACCCGCGAGTATTTTTGTCACGCAATTGAATAATTAACAATGATATCTTATCTACTTTACTTCCTATGAATCCAGATTGCCTACCTAAAACACGGCTATGCACTTGTCTGCGTCTCTCGCAACCAGACGTTGTAGGAACTGCCTCCGTGTAACCATGTTTTCGAGCGAAACATCCGAAGCTTCTGTTATTCAGCGCGCAAAACACGACACTAAATTTAAATCAGGTTCTTTGTTTTTCTAGCGCTTGGGTTAGACTACAACAATGTGGTGAAACAATTTTCTTACTAGTGTTGGAGTTTACGCCTGTTTTTATGCGTGTTGAATTTTGCATTGGTTTGGTTGCTGGACTACGGGTTTTCTACTGGCCATGCACATTACAACAACATTTGAAGCGATATTTTATTCAAGATGTACAGACACGTACAAATATAGATTCCGTTGGAAAACTTCTACATATAAACTAAACTTTAGAAAAAAGGAAGAATGTACTTTTATGAAATGAGATTTGGTAAAATATAAAAAATACTTGTTACATTTTTTATAATTAATGTTTTATAAGGCAATTAATTAATTAATTAATTAGGACCCTGCCTTGTATTGGGGCATCGTTCTGGAAACGGAAGTAGCTGAAACGTGTCTGGATATGAACCGCCCAGTCCAAGAAATAAGATTTATGATAACATTTAATGAACTGTTGTGTTCTGTGATTGATTACTTATTGTTGTTGGTTTGCAATTGTATCTCGCTAGAGCCACTGTAAGCCGCAACGTCCCACTAAGAAGGGGGTATCGGTATTCTTGTATATACAAAAGTGTTACAATAACATCCAGTAAACCAAATAACAATGAAAAATAAAAATAAAAATATATGACAAAGTGCAGTAGTGAAGAAAAATCGAAAGTTTAAAAAAAGAGAAAGGGAATTGGTGTAGCTCAAAACTAAAACCGCGTGAACGTAAACCCCACCAGCAACACCCCAAGATCAGAAAAGTAAACTCCTCCCTCCCCCCCCCCCCCCAATAAACCTCTGTGAAAAAAGGTAAAGAGGAAGAAAAATCTATCACCTACGATGACTTATATTCCCTGAGCGATTGGAATTGTACATCCGAACTATACTACCATACATTCATCGCGATCACAATCACATAAGTTATATCATGAACTTCTATTTCTGTTTTATAGGTGTAGTTCTTTCTAAAGTCCCTCTTAATAAAATCCCACGGCAGAACATTATCATTCTCGTCTTTTAGTTCACATAAAATCCGAAATAAATCGCTTTGTTCCGAAGTTCAGTTCGCTTTAGAAGGTGTAAGTATAGATTCGGCACCTTTGTGTGTGTGAGGTCGTACGTCACAATTACCAACACACGAATGCGTTCCTTTTCTTACAACAACTCGCCGGCCAATCTTACCAAGAATCGAAGTCAGACCCGATACCCGAGGTAGACTTATTAACTCGGGGCCCTGCAGAATCAGAATCCAGCGGCGACACGGCGATAAAAATCCACTCTAAAACCTATAAATAGAAGGTTGTGCATAAAGGGGTAAAGAATTATGGTGATTGTAGACAAAGGCGACGTAGAATGGGACCACTTCTAAGGTTGGTGAGCCTGCTTGTGCGCACGTGCTGGGTGTGGTGGTATCAAGTGTACGTTGGCAGTACTGGAGCAGAGGAATGTGTACCAACCTTGTTACTTGAATTGAATGCCACAATCCTGCCACAAGAATTCAGTAGTTGAACTATTAAATAAATACATTATTCGGATTTTTATGTCACCTCATGACGAAGTTAAACAATTTTGTACCTCGACGTACCAACTGTTTTTATTTTTATGAAGCTATCGGTGTATCATCCTATTAAATGCTGTAAACTTTTTTCCCATTTTTATTTAATTTAAATATTGTGTTTGTGAATTATCGTATTTCTTTTTGTAATGGTTTTTAGGAAGGAAACTATCGACTTCTTTCAGATGTTCATTAATTTTGACTGGTGGCGGTAGTTTTGTTAATTTGTTTTTATCGATGAAATATAGCTTTTATTTTATTTAAGAACAATACATTTTTTAATTGAGATGGAACGGTGGAACCTGTGTTTTCTTTTTTTTGCCAAGGATGTTTCTATTCAGAGTTATAGGTTTTACCATTTCATTTGATTTTATTTCATTTCTCAATTATTTTTTCTTGTTCTTGATTATATTTTTATATAGTTCAGTAGTTTGTTTTGTTTTTATTGTTATTGTTATTTATGATTTCATAACTATTCATTGTTTGCATAGCTTAGTTTTATTTAAGGTCCTCCTTTGTAAATCAGTTTTTATAACTGAATAGGATAGACATTAAATAAATAAATAAATAATAAATAGAATATTTACTCTTTCACACAAGTGTATCTTTTTTCGCACCGGTGTTGTGGTAACATTACGTGAGTTACGGTGCTTGCTGCACTCTCACATCAAAAGTGGACAGTGTTCGTGATTTGGCCCAGGGCTTTTCAACCAGCGAATTAGTCCATTACATGTGTATTAATTTGGCCACGGGACATTTAAAGTGACCACTGGAACGCATGAGTGTAATTTGGCCACCGGGCATTTTCACCACCGAATTACATGTATGGATCAAATTAGGCACATGTCATTTTAACCATTGAACAACCGAGAACAGCATTAGACCTTCACAAGTGTAATGGTTCTGTGTGGACTGTTTATATCTCCCACAGGTGATTTAACATCACAGGTAGCATCATAGGACGTTTTAAATATCTACAATTAACATCAAACAATTTTGGCATTTAGGATTTTATTCAGACTTTTTCATAATTACATCACCAATCGGTCACATAAACCGAAAACCACAAACAACAATATTTTACCCACGTGATCTACAATTCAATTTTCCTGACACTATGCACGGTGATAGTTTCCTGAAATACACAACATGGAACTATATGCCGACATTACACGACTCAATACTTTCGTCTAACTTATTGAATTCAAGAACAAAAGCGAATCACAAACAGTTTGTTAAAAAACTGCAACAGTGTAGCTTCTATTAATTGGTGCTTTTGTGTCCTTGAATTCAATAAGTTTGACGAAAGTATTGAACCGTGTAATGTGGGTATTACACATTAGAGTACTAAGTTTATTAAATTAACGTTTAACTACTTGGGAGAGAATGATCAAGGGTCATTTAAAGTATAGAGTCCCGGAATTCGCCTCGTGTCTGAGAACAACCTAGCGGAAAAACGTCAATAAATAAATAAGAAATAAATTCACATTTAGAGTCTACCCACTCAGTAACTAAACTTATAAACTAAATAAACTAAAGTAATCAGGGTTATACTGGTGGGTACCGAACCTGCATCCTTCCAAACGAGTATCGCCTGCTACCGCTTAGTTACCTGTATTGGTCAAAGGTTTTGACTTCAGTTGAGTCAATGCCATCAAAGATGTGTGTGTGTGTACTGTACGTGCATGGTCGGTATGACTGTCTTTAGGTTGTAACCTCTTTGCAGTAGTGGAAAGCAATGCAGTGTAGGGGAGGGGGCAGCCGCCACGCGTCCCTTCTTTCTTCGCGTCACCGTCGTAGAATCAACACGTAACTTCGGAACCATGCAGCAACTCGAGGAAAAGTGTGAATTTAATCGGGTTTCGACACACAATTCAAAATACGCGTTTATTATTAATTGGTTCCGGTATATAAGTGAACTGTCATGACACGTTGTCGACTGGAAATTACATCCGGTAAGTTATTTACAATGCAACATCATATTTTTAAATGAATGTGTCACACGTGTTTGTGAAGTGTGACTGTCACGTTTACAGCAAAGTCATCTTTACTTGTTTGTTGATTTACCACTATTATTGCAGTAATGCTAACCGAGAAAATTATGAATTAAGTCACATATCATTTTAAACATCCATGCGGCATTAATTGGAATTCGAATCCATGTCCTTAAGCCGGGTTTCCGCGAGGCCAGTGGGCCAGCAAATTAATAGCCAGTAACTTATTTTCAAGCTACTTGACACAGGTTACTTGCCTTCCAACCGGCCCTCGTGTGGACAAGAGAGTGAGCAAAGTAACCTGCTCCAAGTAACTTGCCGCCAGCTACTTAATTGCCTGCCGACTGGCCTCGTGAACCCGGCTTTAGTTCCATACGGCTCGAAATTTGATTGATTATGTTCAGACACCATCGCATCTATTTTTTGATTACTGTAAATCTTACAAATATCTAGCCCCGCATCATCCCTATTTTTCGACATTTAATCTAATTTTAAAGATATACGAACAATATACCAACGCTTTTCAAACGATTTGTGTCGGTATAAAATTGCCAGTGTCTACAGTTGCTACCATTCAGCAACAGCGAGCTAACGTGACACCGCTTGTACCCTTCACCTATAGGGAGTATTCACGTGACGTCACATCGGCCATATTGGAGGCCACCTGTACTATTTCAAGTTTCATTTAGCTGTCAATAGAAAACGAATAATATTGTTTACGGGGAAATATGACAAGTTTGAAAACGTAAATCCCCCGATAAAGTGTACGAAAATGATTATTGTATGCTTTTGTAAACGATTAAATGAGTAATCGAGACAAAAGAGTTTGTTTATGTTTATTTTAAGTAATAATAGCAAACCAAAGTTAGAGAACAGTTGAATTTGCATCAAACGCCAGCTGAAACATAGTAACAATGAATTACCAATCACATGCCATTGTGGCCTCCAATGTGTCCACCAAACGCAATACGTGAATACACCCTATAGTGCGTAGTCTTACCTTCAACACCCTGTACCACAGAGCCGAGTAGAGAATATAGTTATAGCCCTCAGCGGTATCAGAACGACCTAAAAACAGATATGAAATAAAAACTAAACGTTGGCGCACGACTTGCCGTGGTTTCCATTACCTCCTGAAATAACACGCGCCCCAATGTAAACAGACCCCAGCCCAGCACTAAGCCCGAAGATCTACACAAAGACTTTAAGCCCTACAGGTCCGGTGGGGGGAGTAACTTCTTGTTTTGTCTACTTTACTTTACCGTCGTTTAGCGTTGGAGTAACTCGGAAATAAGAATGCTGCTCTTCTCGTGGGGCGGTTTAATGATCTGGGCCACTAAACGCAGCTATTTGAGCCCCCGGGACCGCAGCTATTCAAACTGTATTGAGTGGAATGAGCCACGTTGGTGGATGAACATGTCTTTGTAAGCAGCAACACATACTTTATCCCGTTTGTAGTAGGGACTCTACGTACTCGCTAAGTGACGTTTTATAGTAAACACATTGAGAATTTTGCGTCTCCATTCAATCACTACGTTTATCAAGCGGACTGGGCTCGCACTTGGTGGTGCGAGCCGAGTTTAGTGCGCACCGAGTTCGACTCAGCTCGATCTAGACTGGTTTAATAGGACTAAGGATAGAGTTTAATAGGAATATGATATACATTAATACAAAATTTAATAAATAAAATAAATGAGTTCGGATTGAAGTATGCTTGCTAAACTGGTTCCGAACTCAGTGCGTACTGAAGTCAGTCCGAACCCAGTCCGCTTGATAAACGTAACGAGTCACTCCGATTATTTCACTACCTCTGTAGGCTACTCGTATGTCTTCGTTCGTCAGTGATTCCGACTTTGGACACCCCTTCCTTACTCGAGCATCCTAGTCAAAGTTAGTTTCGTATCAGTCTAACTCGAAGACTTTGATATTTTTGTTGATTGTTTTCACTTAGACTTGATCGGACGAAACCTGGTTGAAATCTATTGAAGCGTGAATACTTGTAAAAAAGAAAAAAACACTTCTTGCGTAGCGGCCACAATCGTCTAGATGTAAGACTCAGTTCAATATATGAGTTGTGCATGGTAAGGCTACATGTGTGGTTTCGTCATCGTCTAGATTAGCCTCCTTGTTGCATGAACAAACGTGGTATCATAAAAATAAATCTAGCTACAAAGAGTCTGACATAAAACCAATTTCTATAAAACCTTTATCAAACTGTAACGCAAGATATAATACGTGTTAAATGACGTGTACAATAACTAAACAACTAGCTGTGGTGAATTCATAATTTTGATAATGTTTAAACTTATTAAAAATGGTCTGCATACCCCGATTGGGAAGCAAACACAAACTTGTACGTTCTAAACGTACCGGGACACGGGGACAAGGAAGTTATACGCTTTATCAAATTGCAAATATCGGTTCGACTGGAGTTTTTAGAAGTTGGATATTTTTTTTCTCCATATCTGTCTGAACTGAGCTTTAAATATCTGGTTATTTTGTATTCCAATGTTTCCAAACTGACCATATTTTCCAAAGATTACGAGCCTCGTATTTGGCGTAAACGTCCCTATTATTACAGGTCTCGAGAACAACGAACAGGGAAAAGTTCCGGCGTGTATAGTTTATAATTTATTGATAAGTACAGTAGTTTTGTATATATTATCTGAATGGAAAGAACTCTAGAGAACATAATGTACCGCTCGGGCAAGCGTGTATTGTGGTGAACCGCGCTCTCGGCACAAAACACAGACACGTAATCTAGTTTAAAAACACTGTCATAAAAACATGACATGCACAAAACAACGTTAAAGGATATTTCTACTACATGAGTATTAGGGGGAGGGGGGTGGCAGGCGATAATTTACTGGACTGATATTTTATAAACCATGGTACAACACTAATTTTTAATGTCATGTCACGGTTATGACCTTGATTTTCTGGAGTTGTGAAGTTGATATACAATTTTTAATTTTGATTCATTATTTTGTAGTCTGTGTGTCTTGAAAGATGTGTGTTGTGCACAGTAGCTTAAATGTTGTAAGACAAATAAGTTTTCCGGTATATTTCATTGAGGTTTTTTATACTTTTGTAAATCATCAACTAGTAGGGACACAATACGGTTAGATAGACCTACTCGAATGGATTATTAGTTCGCTTTTCAGGGAATGACACACGAAGATAAAGAAAACTTTTGAAGAATTAAATAAATACACAACAATATGACATAAACACAAAGCAACCCATGTTGTAATTTAATATAATTATATATTGTGAAGTTGTGTAATTTATTAACACATCGTCGTGTGAGTACTTATTTCGTCCATATCCACTTTTCACTTTTTTTGAGTTGTTATGGTATTGCATATTGTCAATGCGTATTTAATCCATTTCCGCAATCTCTGGATGAAATTTTCTATTACTGTCGATTATCTCGGTACTTGTTTGATCCATATCCACGAGGTTGGTATAAATGTCAGTACTTATTTGAGCCATATCCACATGCCGCGAAAGAAACATTGTATAGCCAATCAGAAGCGCGGGATTGATCGGCCGGCCGCTACGAACAGTTGCGATTGCATTCATAGGATTTTCCATTCGTGTGTTCTGCGTTGTGAGCTTGTTTTTATCCCAATATCTGGTGTCATCTCGTCATCTCTAGCACCGTACTTGCCCAAGGAACTGGATTTCAGGGAACGAGTTTGTCTTTTTGATATTTCTAGGCCTAGGGTCTGTAAGTAATTGAGCTTGTTCATAAACAAACCTTATATTAACCCTAGATATAGGACCTAGGTCTACTGACTAGGCCTGACCAGTGCCCGAAGTGGAAATATAAAGTTGGCGGGATGAACAGTAGTATAGGGTCATACAAAAACTATTATGCCTGCATACGTAAACTGTGAGGCGGGTGGGAGGGGGAGGGGGAGGTCCGTCATTATCGTCAAATAATTTATTTGAAGGAGAATACGGGCACAATATTAACATGTTTTATTTTAATTGTACTTATGGAAATGTGATCTATTTCTAATATAAAAGTCCTATAAATATAAAACTGTACTCTACTCATCAGTAATTGCTCGGACTGCGGAAGGGATTGCGAGTGGGCTGAGTATGTGTAGGCAATCCGATCTGAGAGTAGCGATCATTCCTGGGGGGGTTGGAGGGGGGGGGGGGGGGGGGGGGGGGGGTGACGTGTGACCGGAGACTTCGAAAATTATTCGTTCTACAAACGTCTCATCCACGTGTCATAAATATCCAATCGAAGAATGAGAGAAGCTATTTTTGGAGTATGTTTTTAGTTTTAATCATTTCGCTTGTTAATATTGTTAATATAATAAGCGGGGATAATAACCTTTGGAATTTTGTGTGTACTTGTACTTGTAATTACTTTTTTGTAAATTTAAACTTAAAACTTTGAAATCGTTTTATTAATAAAAACAAATTTGTAATCAGATCATTAATATAATTTCTTGTGTAGTTCTTTGCCATGTAATATTTTAATATTACATTGCAAGCAATTAAACCCAGTCGAGGTCGTTCCTTCTCCTCGTGGTGACCGGTGCCTGCAATCAAGGTCTTGTGTATAACAAATAATATCTCACTCATAATTTCTGTCTCTTTTGTGCTTTGCTAATGCCCAAATGGCAACCTCACCCCTACCCCTGTCGCACCCTATCCTTTTCACCGACAGTTATGCGACGTGTGTTCATAGTTCCTGAGCCAGGATCTATGTCATTTTTGTAGCTGCGCAGGTCCATCACTGGCTCTTCCTCGTGGTGTGGGTTCCTTCCGCTTTCCTCATTCTCAACGTGTCCCAGTTAAATACTAGGAATTTCTATAATGTCCCTCGCCTACGCTAAAATGACAATAACTATGGTTTCCAAGAAGTGCCTTGTAAAGGAACCTAATCAATCGCCTAACGATAACAACATCTTTATCAGTGAATACTGTAGATATAACAAATGTTTTGGTCTTTGTTTGCATATTAAAGCATTTTTATAATTTTTTTTTTTTTTTTTTTATTTTAATTTTATATGCTTACACATTAATAAATTGATCAAAAAATTATTTTTATGCCAAATCAAGTTCCTTGTACGTCTAAGTCATCAAATATATAACTTATTATCCAAGGTACACCTAATACGATCAAAATAAGAGTAAAGTGGATACGGACGAAATAAGTACTAAAAATTTATTCATTTTTGTCAGGAGCTGTAGTACATATCCAACAATGAGTGCCCTGTTCTGGGGGAAATACAAAAGCAAAATGTTTTGTTATTATGAAAATACTTATACTGTATCCATACTTGAACAATAGAATTCAAAAATGGTGGATACCTTGTAACAGATAAAAGTACCAGCAGTTTTACATTCAAACCTCGTTTTCTCCGTCCACGAAAAAGCGGATATGGACGAAATAAGTACTCACACGACGACATATCGAACAGTTAAAAGTAATAACTTTGCAATTAACCAAAACATTTCGTGGGAAAACACGTCTGTATGAAATGTAATTACTGAAACCACGACAAAGGGGTTAAAAGTTCAAACTATATCTCTTTAAAATGTGAACTCATTTCTTTCTCCGCTAAGAACATTTAATAAATCTCTGCATGATGCATTGGTGGTTATAATACCGTTGCTCGGAATCGTTATAACGTACAGTGTAAAATACTATTTTTGAAACCGTTGCAAAACTTCTATGAGTATAAAAAGAAAGTAACTTACTTTTGTTCGCTATGTCTCTCCCAGCTTCAAGGGGATGATGAAGTGGACGCTGATACTGCAAAACATTGAATAATATGTGTGTGTGAACGATAATTTTCAAGCTTTGTATTTGGTGTATATACCTACGTGTTTTCCGCGACTGTTTTCTTTCGTTTTTATAGTAGACAAAACAAAATCGTTTAGTGATCATATTTTATATTTTAGCGTGTAAAATAGAAAAGAATATGAAGTGAATTATTTATGTATAAGGTGGAAGGGGAGAAAATAATTTACGCCATGAAAAGATTAATATGGGGGGGGGGGAGGGAGGGGGATACAGGTTACGCGGGAAGTTAAAAAATAATCGTATCTCCATTATAAGTTTGAGAATATATATAAGCGTTTTACATGAAATATTTACAATATTTGGAGAGGGCGTTTTGAATATATTATATAAAAAAAAACGTATTATCGTTTAAGTTCGTTTTAAAGTTCTGACGAGGGGGCCCAAAGCGGTCTTGAAACGCGTCGACGTGGTTTTAGGTGAGTGTGACCGATGTGGCGGAATATTCTGGCAATTGTTTAATTTTGTTGGCTTATATATTATATATTCTATATGTCACTTCAACGTTGTTCTGTAGTAAACCACCGTTTCTGCGATCCAGATTTCGTGTCTTACTATATGTATTATATGGGGAAAAAAGAAAATGAATACCATGGAAGTAAGTACATCCTCTTTAACCATTCCATGGGTGTTTAACTTCAACCCGCCTATAAGACTTATTAAATACCCCAAAACGAAACTCTCATGAGATATAAACTTTAAAAACTCGCTAACTTTTTCGCATGGTAGACAGCTATATTAGCTATTTCCCTCAGCCAATGGGTGGCCTTGCCTTGTCAAACTCAAACAAATTCCAACTTTGATAGATGATTATTTTTTACCTTAATCTCTCCCTAGATATAATTTTAAGTGGATCTTTAACGACTTTCGCATCGTTAGAGGTTTTTTCCTTTATTAGTACAATTTTTGAAAAATGGAAGCTTTGAAATTATTTAGGATAACAAGAAGATTCATGTACGTGTAAAGTTAATATGTACATAACTTAAAATTGTTCAAACATTATCTCAGACCAGATAAAGGTGTCTAAACGTAGCGTTTAAAAATTTGATTAATTTTTCTTGTTTTACAGAAGCTTAAGTAATTACCAGCACGCAATATTGCATGCCCGTTTAAACAATGCTACTTTCAAAGTTAAGATATTTCATTAATTTTTATCTTTGTATTTATTAGTACACATTAAAGATCTTGCTACATATTACTATTTCTACTATCAGTGGTTAATCACTGGGTGAGACAAATGTGGCTGAACCTCGCCAAAGAATCTGTCGTAATTTCATGACATTACCACTGACATTACTGACATTTTATGACGACATCCGGCGTTCTCTTTATTTTAGCCTTATCAGTAAAATTGTCTCAGAGCCGCAACTTCTTCTGACTCTCATCATTATTATCAATTTTAATATAAGTGTTATTAATATAACTTATGAAAATTATGAATCGATAAATTTAACTCATACGTCGTTTTTAATAATATTAATTATTATTTTTATTACTATTATTCTACTCCGTAAAAACACTTTTTGTTTCCACTTTTTCGCGCTTGTAAATACCAAACTATGAACGAGGCTTATTCGTCACCCATTCCCAGTAGACCACGCGGTTCCCACAGACAGATAATCCCCAGAGACCCCGTTCTGATAAAGAAGAAGAAGAAGAAGACGACGACTATCGGAGACTTGTCACTTGTCAACTGTCAAATTATAAATACTTTCGAGTTATTGACACTGACGTGCAAGCGCAACCTGACGCAAAGCTTCTCAAACTTTTCGAAAGGGGATTCTGCTTGCCAAGTGACCCGTCATATTTTTAGTTTTAGTTTTTATTTGGTTCTATACATTTTTTTTCATAGACGGAATGAAATTGTCGGATGTAACTTCGTCAGCGTATGCGGTGGGGGATTTCTTTGCAATATTGAAGCTGGAAAGATGACCCCAGTGACATTTTGCTCCCCTAAAATTCCACTTTCGATAGGACATTCTTGAAGGTGATAATCTGGAGATGTGGGCTGTATCTGGTCCTGAAATAAATGTGGTTATAACCATTTGTATTCAAATTGGATTGCGATTCTATTTAATGACGAGTTTTATGGGTTCTAGTGGGTGTTAGCCCTTATTTTATCTTCGCTCTCTCTTTGTTTTAACTCGTACAGAAATCTCACTGAATTTCATAATTCAAATCCAATTTTAAAATACTGTTTTCCGAGAAGATCAATTTTAAAACATCAGTTGAACTCGAATTTGTTAGTGTTTATTATGATGTAGGCCTACATATTATTTAAAAGGCAGATATAAACACGTATTGCATTTACAACCGAATATCATGATTACATTGCTTTGAAGTTTGAACTTTTAACATTTTTTGATTTTCTATATAAGCAGATCTGAGTTTGAAAACAGTATATTCATTATACAAGAAATCGAGTTGATACGTGTGGATGCATCCTTCCTTCGTCAATGTTAACTGTCTCATTTTCTGATTTGTTTTTCACCTGCCATTTATCTGATGACAATTTTTTAGGGAACTCTTCAGTTCATATTATTTACAATGTTTGGTTTTTTGTTTTTCATATTACATGTGATTAAACTGATATTATTATACGTTCTTCATTATTTCGATTTATAAAAACTGTGACACATTACATGTTGATGTACTATTAACGTTTTGAGTACAAAATAACACGTATGTCTCGTAGTGTTCATTAAATATTATGTTAATCGTGATTTTACGCGGTATTTCATTTCGGCAATAACAAAATAATAGTTCTATAAAACTAGAAACATTTCATTTGAATTTATTTCCATTTATAACGCTTTTTATGCAGGTTGTAAAGGGGTTTTAGCGGATTTGACGTACTTTACCTCGTCGGGAAATACTCTTAAGATAAAACTAATCTTGAACAGTCCACCATCACCGTCGCTTGTACACGTCTAAAACTTCTCAACGCAGATGTGAGACCAGAAACGAATATATCTTATCACAGATAACTTACTAACACGTGGCACATGTTGGGTTTTATAGTCTTAAAATCATAAATATATTTAAAATAATATTAACTGCCTTTTGAATAGATAGACTGCCAATTAGTGAGGAACTGCTTTGAAGAGCAATCTGTGAAAGAACCGGCTATAGAAAGGGTTAGTAAAACGGGGGATCGTGTAGTTGGGCACATTTGGAAGAACGGAGGTATACTAAAGAATATAAAACACGGGCAATTTGAAGGAAAGATAGTATAACAAAATAAATAGAAAACAAAAATAATGTTAAATAAAAGTAGAGAGACCAATGATGATGGTATTTGGGTTTTACGTCCCATATTTTTGCCGCTTTGGATAATCAAGACGAACAGAGAGACCAACTGGAATAAATACAACAGATGATCTAGAATGTGTTGTAATGGATAATGTGTAGAAATGAAAAGTCTGACAGAAAAGAGGAATAAAGTGGAGGTACGTTTCTTAAACCATCCACTGATTGACGCAGGACGATCCCTATTCTATTATTCAGATGTATTTGAATACTTGTGTTGTTATTTAATTTATCTGATAATTTATCTTCAATAACTGTCAGCTAAAGTTTACATTAGTTTTTCTCAAGTCGTACATATCTATTTTATCCATCCCGACAGAAAAGAAAACGATCCTTCAAACCGCACTTTATAAGCTATTAAGTCGATTTGAGCGCCGACATCCAGACATTATCCTGGATTAATCCCGACATAAAACCTGGACACTCGAGCTCTCATCATCCTATTCCCAATACTTCACCTTAACGACCACCGCGCAAATAAAACAGACATGCGACATTTCCATCCCACGATGATGTATAAAAGTGGCGACGTGTTTCTTGAAACCATAGCAACTAAATGTTGATGTTCCCTGTGGTTTTATGTCTTGTGTAACCCGAAACACTTGTCGTTTATAGGCGCGTTAATAATAATGTGTGTTTATAGCTTATAAGGGTCGTTGTTTACGGTCTTGGCCCAGGTAAACGATATTCGCACGGTTAGTATACCAATAAAACGAGATACTATTCACGAAACGTGACACGTCTTCAGTATATTTTAGCATAAAAGTAAACTTTACGAAATTGAAACTGGACTTCGATAAAAATATACATCGTGTGCGTTTTGAATTATTTTTGATGTCACGCCGACATTTTTGTGACATCAACGTGGTTTAAATTTAACTGTGAGAATTTTATTTTTCTGGATATGTGTACAGTCACGTTCTTATAGAATTTTCGGGAAATGTGTGGGCCTACATGATGTAACTTTTTATTGGTAAGAAATTATACATTAACCAATGAAAATACGCCATAAGCTGTTTGTAATTATTATCTTGAGCTCGAAAACATAAAAAACTAAAGAAGTTCTCGAATGTGTATAAAGCATCTTCTGAAGTTGCTGGCCTAGATGATGTAACTTTTTATTGAAAATAAGGCGTACATTAACCAATGAAAATACGTCATAAACTTTTTGTTATTATTATTTTGAGCTCGAAAAAGAAAGTTCACGAATTAGTGTAAAGAATGTAAAGTTTTATCTAAACAAAATGACAGATTAACGGATCGTTTTGAATTAATCCCGTTTGCAAATTATATGAATTGTGACGGAGTGTAACATTTTTTTACATACTTTGTTGGGCGTATTTTCTTTGTTTGAGACTTATAAAGTTTGTCACAAAACATTCATCTAAACCCGCTAATCCTCCATAGCTCTAGACTGCTGACAGAGAGTGGGAAGTTTCATTTCATTCTAATGTACACATAAAAACCTTTCAATGTAAGCCGATGCAACCGGAGCTGCCTAATTTCATAACAACTTGTGTGGATATAAATATATAAAAAAACAAACACACAGATGCATGGGCGGACGCCTGCCTGCTTGTCTTGAATGGAATGCCCACCTCAAACGTGTTTTCTGGCATCCGAAAACAACCAGTGAAACTAAACACGGTAGTAAAATTTATACAACCCGTTCAATTTGAATGCCATTCTGTCAACAGTTGAAAATCCAATTATGTTATTATACTTGACAAAAGTTGGTCTTTGATAAAGTGATGACAATGTGATATGATATTAGAGAAATACGAGGGCGTGTTGACGCGTTCTGAGCACGGACGTAAACTAAAAAGGCTATGTATGTTATGTTGGATATATTACATACACATCTGGATAAAGAGAAGAGTAATAATGTCAAAACTTATATACATATATATTTTTTTATAACTACACGCAACATTTAAAATAGAGGATGGATATTCAATAGTTTTAACCCCACACCCCCACCAAAAACGGGATTGTGGGGAACCTACACCGAAATATTATCAAAGAATAGATACCATGAGATTTTGTTTTTATTTTTTGTTATTTACTATTTCTTTAGAATGGAAATAATAACGAGAAGAATAGTGCGATCATAGTTTTTCGTAAAACATATTGCAAACATTGAAAATCAAAATGTGTTCCCAACATTTAGGTATTACAATACACGAACACATTTACGCAAAGATTACTTTGTTGCTCTCGTATGATATGATATCAATACATTTCCCCCAGAAACACATTAAACACAACTTGAATAAAGTAAAACCAAAACACCGCCTACCAATTTCTTCGTACCCGAATTTCCACTCTGTTTTTTTTTTTCTATAAAATATTTTTTTCTCCCCCGAATACATTAATATAAGGATTGCCCATCCCACGCTTTACAAAACAAGTATCGATGCCCGGGCACCCCCCAATATTCCCCGAGGAATATAGAGCGTTTAAAATAGTCTGCCCCCTATATGTTTCACGCCCCCCCCCCCCCCCCCGATACATTTACCTGCACACATTTATTACACTGCGAGCGGGCGCACCTTGTGCCCGGCTAAATACCCCGGGCCTAATGAGCGAAGCGTGTATATAAATCACAAGCAAGCTACGTTACGTACACAGCACAACACGTATTCGATGCAAATCAGGTGTGGAGAGCGCGTTACCGTGTGCAAACACTCGGACAAGACTTCTGTATTCATTTGGAGTTCTTAGCGCCCATTCTTGTCTGGTATTTGAGACATTCACAGTTCACACCCACAGCGGGAGTTTACAAGCTTTCGTGCGGATAGGACGTGGTTTATGTTCCGGGGGCAGAATAGCTGGTTTGGAGGTGACCGGAAACGCAAGAGGCTAATTACCACTTCTTATCTTCTTCGTTTGGTCTTTCACGACAATTTTTAAAGGTGAATTTAAAACTGGTTACCAAGACCACTGCTTACATGCAACTTTTTTTACATACATACTTCATTTACATACATCATTTTATACAAGCTTTCGTGTGGATAGGACGTGGTTTATGTTTCGGGGGCAGAATAGGGTTTAGAGGGGTTTAATAATTAATTAAGTGGATGACCGTATGTGGTGACCAGAAACGCTAGAGGCTAATTACTACTTCTTATCTTCTTCGTTTTGGCATTCACGATCATTTTTAAAGGTGAATTTAAAACTTGTTACCAAGACCACTGCTTACATGCAATATCTCCGATGAATCTCACCTATCATCAGGCTGATGATGATGTATCTTTTCTCTTATTCCCATTTACCGTCAACTACAAATGATGGTGACATTTGGTCTATACCTCTCACATTTTGGCAACAATGCTAATCGAGACGATGACAAGATGATGATGATAAGTGAAGATGTAGAAATGCCACAAATTCGTGGCTAAACCAGGATTCGAACTCGGACCACTCAACGTATATAACCCTCCACGGCCACTAAACCGTAGTCGCCTTGGCAGTGTCTAGTCAGCATAGGACATTCTCTTTTGGTAGAGTGTTCATAGCACATTTTCCTATAGGCTTCTACAACTTCATTATCATTTACCAATCACCCCTCATCCCCCCCCCCCCACTCTACTTATCACCCCTATCATCACTCACCGTCTCAAATTAGTTTCCACCACAAAAATGTAATACAGGTGAGTTCTAAGTATGAACTAATCGATATATGTAAGCCAACCCACTACAGAACCTACACAATCAAAACAAAATCAACCTAAATAATTAATTACACCCAGTCATCATCACCTTAAATTAAAGTTGGACAAAAAAGTTCCTTTTTTAATGAAACTCGTCAACTAATTTATCATGGCTCGTTATCGGCTGGCTGTTATTATTAATTTACTTCCAACGCAGTAGTACTTCAGTCAACTTCTTATGTATAGCTCAGTCATTGGGTGTGTGGGTTAATCCTGGAACCAAAGAACTAAGTACCAGATTCGATTCCCATGTATGTCGTCGTTCATTTACATGTATTAACTTTCATGCGGGATTCAAGTTATTATTTTTTTTAAATTTAATTTCACACCTACAATTTTGATCAATTATTTGATTCCCACTAAACCACATAGTGGTTTGTCAGTGGGATAATGCATAATAAATAAAGTCCAGTACGCGGACGAGTCGTGACATACAAGCAACACACAAAACACATCATAACAATACTAAGGTTGATGTTATGTAACGCATTGTGTAATGCCCCCCCCCCCCCCCTCCCCTTATTGAAAATCAATTCTTGTAAGTGATTGTGTAGATAAGATGGATAATGCGTTAGGTGGTTTAGGGTAGATAGGGTGGGTTTAGTGCGTGTTAGTCAATTATTTATATACCTACGGCGAAATTAGTGGAAAGGAGTGGATTAGGTAAAGTGGGTGTATAATGGTATGAAGTAGTGCCGCTATTATGTATTATCATTTTTGTATCTTTGTAATGTCAATTTTGGGGTATTTAAAATCAGGGTGGGTACATTTTCTATACTTCTTTGTATGCTTTGGAAGCAGGAATAGGTATTTGTTGATCGGCACAACGCTTTAAAAAAATGTTCTTACTTTATGTACAATCTAGAAAGGTACAACAGTAAAAACATTTCCCGTAGAAACAATATCATTCACGTTCAAGGAATTACAAAACTCTTAACTCTAACACGATTGTAGAAGAATTGAGTATTTGTATACACTTCTGCGATGATGGTATAATATCTCATATAGTGATTTCTCCTGCACTTGTGTTAGAAATGAACATATACGCAGTTACAAATGTGCGTTGTACTTAGAATGAAGATTAACGTAGTACAGCGCGGCTGGTTCTAAATGCAACAGGGCTAATTAGTTCTGTTTATAGAACACTTTCTGCACAGCGGGGTAGTGTACGTGTGTAATATCCACGCTAGGAACTGTTAACGTAACACAATCGTCATCAAAACATATTATCAAATGTGTTAAGTCCCTCCACAGCAACTTTGGGGCTGGGGACGTCACAGATGGGCGTGTCGGAGCCAATCAGCGGGCGGCTTTCACAATACTCACATTTGGTTGGCTTAGCCTCACTAATCTGTGACGTCCACAGTCCCAAAGTTGTTCTGGAGCGACTATACATCCAAATCTGTGTTGAGCATCTTGATTTCTTACAAACCAATAGTAGGAGAACGTTCTTTCTTTACGTAATCATTTATAATATAACATAAATTTTAATTACATTTCGCCATAAATAATCTATCATTACTTATTGTATGTAATGCACATTTAAGTGATTGTAACGCATTAATTCGTTTTATATACTTGACATTAACTTTTAATTTTCATACATTATTTGTATTTTGCTTGTATACTCAAAAACGTTCACATTACGATTAATATAATGGCATAATGCTTTATGTATATATTTTTAAATTCTCGCTTTTGATTGAAATCTATTCATGCACAACTAAAAACCCCTGAAATGTCATAGATATCAAAATTAATGTAAAGAATGGACCATATTATTATTGGATCATGTCTCACATCCACGTGCTATAGGGAGATCGAGGTCACTGGCCAGGGCCGACGGTTTTAGGGGTATGTTGCTCTTAATGTACTCACGTGTCGGCCTAGGGGTGTTAGCCGTAACACGCCCCTTCCATATAAACACCGCTACGCTACACAAGTAGCGGTCTAGCGTGGGCAAATAGTAGCTCCATCCCCACGCGTTGGTTTTACCGTATAGCCGTGTTGAGCGGTCAGTCCTGAGTATCAACAGTGTTGGACACAAATAGTTACTTAAGTGTGAGTTTTTGTTTGTATGTTTAAAATGACATTCTATTAGAAAAATTTGGAAATGTTTAGGGATATATTGTTCTCAAAATCGGTTACAAAAAAGTAGGTATTAATTACGTTTTGATCAAATTTGATATTATTATTGAAAAAGACTAATTTGTATCCAAACAAAATAAATTCTACATCGTTTTTTGAGGATATGTGCAGATCTTGATACCATCTAGCCCCAGACTATACAAAAAACTGGACCAAAAAAGCTTAAACTATCATTTGGCACATAAGCTTGTTTTTTGTTGTTTTTTTTAAACAAAAAAAAAATTAAATAATAAAAAATGTACTAATATTTGTTAGGTATTACGTCCCACAGTAAAAACTGTGACTAATAATATTTTAAACAACTCACCTTTTAGTTCTTACGAAACAAATCGTGTTTATGAAACACTTTTTCCTATGAACAGTAACTTCGCTCAGCTTTAATAACGAGAGTAACTTGTGTCGCACCATATCGCGACAATGACGTCACAGTTATTATGTTGGCAGCAATGAGTTTTTAAATACCGGACTGTTTGTTGTGCTGTGGGGTCATGATGCGGTCAGTGGTTCAGTGAGCGGTGTCACGGCGGGCTTAATTGATGTTTATGAAATGTTTGCGCGCATATTTGCATCGCCAGCAGCAGCGGAAAGCGGAGGGTTATGATTGTAGAGGCTTCATAGATTGATATCGTCTGACTGTCCTCTCGTCGCGATAAGCCTAGTTGCTTCGCGGGTTATCTGAATCTTCTTGTATTTATTAAATAGTATTACAATAGTATTTAGGGGAACGCAGAATGTCAACCTGCAGAAACTCATCTACACGGAAGTAAAAGGAAGCCGCTATCTATCTCTGGTGCAGAAACTCGAACAGTAGGCGCGATACCTTTGGCGGTAAAGGCGATACGATAACGCGCTATCAGTGCACGGGTTAGGGGGTCATCCACTGTTGGGTTATACCTTTGGCGGTAAAGGCGATAAGATAACGCGCTATCAATACACCGGTTAGGGGGTTATCTACTGTCGAATTTCTGCAGGTCGACTTAACTAAATACTAGTATGGTTCAACTAGGCAAATCGAACGAATAACTACTACTACTTCTACTTTTTTTAAACATATTTTGTTTTGATATCTTTTATAATAACCTTTGTGAATCGGTCTGTTATTTTGTATATTCCATTGTTATTTGGTTTTAAATTATTTGTGCAATCTTTTCCCCGTTTTATTATATTATTTTATATGTTGATAAATTATTATTGTACTTAGTTTTTCCCCTCGTGTTTGAGCTGTACCGGTTTTTTGCCAACCACTATTCATTATGTATGACTATATATTATGACTATATTCACTATATATTTTGATATAATAAATCAAACACATGAATAATTAATTACTATACATGAGTGGAATGATGATATGGAAAATAGAACAAAGGGATTGTTATATATCACGGGTGCTCCGGGTTGTACAGTAAATGCTGGATAACGTCAATACACGATACAGAATAATTTAATGAATATTACAAGTATGAAAAATAATCGACATTTCAAGGATTATTCTTATCATCAATATGTTTATGTTTTCTCTATTTAAAGTAATCATTACTTCATTTTTAATTTCTTTAGTTACATTGAACACTTTGTGCGACCGTTGCGTGGACCGCCTAACCCACCCAGTAATAATAATCATAATCGTAGTTGGCAGCTACACAGTGATGAAACCGCATTCTACGCGGTCAGCAGTTTTGTTCTCCGGGGACATAACTACGCATGCGTACACGCGACATTAAACAGAATTTACCTTTCCCGCAGACGTTTAGATAAATTTGGTTAAATTTCCCGCTTAAACACAAGCAAGAGAAAGTTTCCAAAACAAACCGGACAAGCAAATAGTTACTCTGCGTGTTAATTGCTGTCCAGTTCGTTTGGTCCGCATCGTCTTGATTACCCTCGTGATGAATGCAGATAGAACAGAAGATACTGTAGTGTGGAGAAAGGGGTTTCTAGCGAGCTTTGTAAATGTGTAGCTCGCAATATAAAAACACAAAATTAGCTTCTGTTTTATTGATATCTTTATCTTTTATTCAAAAGTATTAACTCGAGATTTGTTTTTGTATATGTATAATTAAGTACAGATATAAAAATCGTAACAATTATAATATTTGAAATAAAAATAAATAAAATAACATAAATTCACATTTAGAGTCTACCCACTCAGTAACTAAACTGATTTGCAGTGGGGGACTTTAATTTAAAGTGACTAAACCAACCCTGTAGGCTTCGAACACCATCGACGAGTGAGCGATAACCAATCAAAGATCGATATTTCAAATACGAAACATATGAATCAGTGATTGGACAGTGCGAACACCTGCGGACAAATGCCAGAATCAACAAGGCCGATTTAGAACAACTTTGAATTTAGTGAGTGCTTCGTTGCTAGGACGGCTCCAAAGTCACCGTTTACTTATTCCTAAGACAAGAAGTGATGGAATTGAATCCTCATTAGAAGTTAAAAAACTTCTGCCTGAAGCGGGATTTGAACCCGGCACCTTCTGCATTGGAAGCAGTGATGCTAACCACTGGACCAACGAGCTGATAAAAAATTAAAATCCGTGTACGAATCACCTTTTCAATATCTTGAAGCGTTCTCAAGTCACGCTGTTTCAACTAGAATCAACAGATTCTTGAGGTTCTTTCACAAACGCGTGAAGAGTGCAGCACAAGCCTCATTAGATGTCTAAAAAAATTTCAATATATCCAGCCAAAGGTCGCAAATTATCCCTAATGGACGTGTTTCGAGTAGATAGGTACTACTGCAGGGCGATTCTGTATGGGCGACGATACGTTTATCACCGGTTTCAGTTGTTAGAAGAAGGCGATGAGCCAATCACCGCCTTGCATTCGCCTTCAGTAACGACTAAAACCGCTGATAAATTTATCGTCGCTCATACAGAATCGCCCTGCAGGACTCGTCTATTACGTAACAGGAATAACTAAACGGTGACTTTGGAGCCGTCCTAGCAACGAAGCACTCAATAAATTCAAAGTTGTTCCGAATCGACCTTGTTGATTCTGACATTTGTCCGCAGGTGTTCGCACTGTCCAATCACTGATTCTTATGTTTCGTTTTTGAAATATCGATCTTTGATTGGTTATCGCTCACTTGTCGAGGTCTTCGGAGCCTACAGGGTTGGTTCAGTCGCTTTAAATTAAAGTCTCCCACTGAAAATCAGTTTCGTTACTGAGTATGGGTAGACTCTAAATGTGAATTTATTTATTTATTAGGGAGAACGTTGTGTGGGAGAAGGGGTTTTTAGCTATGCTTGTATAAATGGCGTGCAAAAACTGTTAATCTGTGGTAATATATACGCCCGGCTCGAGAGTGGGGGGGGGGGGGGGCGTGCAAACCCGGCCAAGCAGTGATATACAAGATTGTGTACCTCATGGTGTGTTATCGTGTCTGAGTGATTTGTAGGGGACGTATCGGCGCTTAAAGAACACTACATTGATTAAACGAGAGATTTCGGCCACCGTGCACAGCTAGGCTACTCACTAGGCTGGCAGTCAGGGCTGAGTGGTAAGTTATGGCGCGTGCATGCGTGTAATGGGAGGCCGAGCCATGAGAACAGGTTGTGGGGGGCTTAGCTCTAGACTAGAGGACCCCGGTACATGGTTGTGCTTTTGAAGAGGTTTTGAGTCCCCGTTTGAGAGCTCCGCCAGTAATAATGATAATAAATAATTATACTGACAAATTTACAATTGCTATCGTTAAATTGCACTTTGTTACACCATTGTGTATTTTTTCGTATTTTATTTTGTATTTCTTTTGCGTATTTTTGTATAAAGTCAATGCCACGGAATTGGTATGTAGTACATAATTTGAGTAGGCAGTGCTATTTAAAAGACAGTGAATTAGAGTCTAGACAGATCAGACAGGGCTTTGACTTTATTATATGAAAGTTCGGCATCATCGACAAAAAATAATAGGCAAATAAACAGATCAGTAATAGTAATATTAAATAATTATAATAGATAATTGAAGATATAGACACAGAAGACTTTCTCTTTTATGAACTGTTACTGAACCTTATAATAATAATAATACTTTGTGAGAACTTCTAAATTTTGGAACATATTGTGTGTGTCTTGACGACGGAAATCATAAGGTATTCATATATCTTTAGACATCGTCAATGTCAAAGATAGAGATATCGATTCACATCGGAATTTCAATATGAAACAACGCACCGAATCCTGAAGACATTGACTTATAATAGGCTCGATACACGCTCAGACTAAAACTATCTATTCTTGTAGAAGAATCATCCGCGAAACCATTGTCTAAATTCTAAACGCATGTTCGTTGTTTGTAGCACCATATAACTTGTCACACAGTATAAGTTGTACATTATAGAACAAACAATGAAAGTAAACATTATCTACAATGAATGATTAGTTCATGTACATCATAACCAGGATCCTTTTACACTTGCATATATATAGAAGAGACCCCGCTGTGAATAATGGTCGCGACCGGCATATTAATACAGGTCTAGGAATTTCATTCACACCACCACCATCATCATAATTTTAAGTGCTTATAGGGTCTAATGTAATTAGTTAGCTATGAATGAAGAGGAATTACGTTTCTTTTGTCGTTGCTAATTCCGTGCATTGTGTGTAAATGTTTTGCGCTCTATCTCCCGACGGATGCGACTACTACTAATCCTACGGAGCAGTTTAATAATGTGGACAAATGAGATGATGCAAGGGTGGGTGTGGACGAGAACAGAGGGTTTATATTATAGTGGCAAGTTGCCCTCGCCTGGCGAAGAGGGTTGTGGGAAGGAAAGAGGCAATGTACGGGGGCTGGAATGTAAGAACCGACCCTGACTTTTATTAATTTCTATTTGGTTATAAACTTATTTACGAAGGAAGACAATTAATAAAATTGTTCATTTTACTAGGAAAATACTGTTTTATTGTTGGAAACAAATTACACACACACTTCTTTCCGCCAAGATTGAAACCAAGTAAAATTAAAGATGTTTGGTAAAATGATACATGAAATCGAAAAGAATTATTGTAAATAGTAGGATTATTTTTTTGGTAATGCATAATTACGTGGTAATTGTATGATTGTGGTTTCTCCACGTATTTTAATTTAGTATGAACTTAATTAAGTTCATTGATCTAAATGGGGAAATGTCTGACACAGCGTACTTTTACATAACATACCGTTTTCAGTTTGTAGACCTGAATGAAATAGTCAAGGAAATGCAACCACGACCCCACGTTTTTTTTATCATACCTGAGGCAGACAAAAACAGGTTTACCACCACAAGCAATTAATCGCTAGCAAATTACCAGCGTTTTACCAAAGTATAGACCAAAGGTTCGTTATTAAGAGCTATTAGGCCTGTTTGCTATGTTAATATAATCTCTAGTCGGGATATAATTAAATATTTACGAATTTAGGTAGGTAATGTAGCTGTTGATCACGTGTCGATATGATAATGGAACGTGATTGTCCGGAAGTTTGGAATGGCGTGGAATGTCCTACTAGACTCTTTCGGTTTCGTTTAGAAAACCTCCGAGGGCAAAGCTTACTGCTGTGCGTGTACGACAGTTGACAAAGTCACGCAGCCACGCAGCCTCTCTCTCGCGATATCAGTGTGTAAGTTTCCGAAATGCTTTTAACAAAGCGCCGCCTGCGATCAATCATTTTAATATCAAACCGATACCCGCAGCCACGTACGTCGATCAAGAAAATCGCTGTTATCGACATATTATTCGCATTTCGTACGTCAAAGTCGTCGATCGATAACAGAGCGCATTGTTTGTTATACCGACTTGGCAATTGTACGGCGACGCGACGAGCCATTGACATTCCATCAAACATTCAATAGCAAACAATGAAAATACTGAGCACACTTTTTTTGCTGTTTGTGTCGGAAGAAGACTAATGACACTTGTATGAAAATCGAGATCAATAAATACGATTGCAAATCAATAAAAGGTTTCTCGACAGTGAACTGTTATTTTTTCCGCCGAATTATGTGATATGTAAATAATTCATTTGAGATGTATACAGACTATCGCATATCTTATTAAAATGATAGTTTTAACCATTTACTAACACTATTGCTGTCTATTGCTATTAACATAACACTATAACACTATTGCTGCCCCTAGTGTTTTAGCCCCATTCTCAACGAAGTATTTCAATTCTCCCGAATACTATTTTTTTTTTTTTAAGCGAAGGGTGACATGACATAAGTATGTTAATACTAAATATATTACATGTATCCATGCTTCACAGACATTGCTGTATGTGTTTTTGCAAAGTTCTGTCCAAACATATGAATTTAAAAGTAATATATTGTCAATGTATGTCAACTTCAAGCTGTCGTACACAATGGTGATATTGTTTTTAACCGAGGTATGAAAATAATGTAATTTAACTTCCGAACAATATTGTATATTTCTAAGTACCGAGTCTGCATACAAACTGTGGAAACTGACGTGATGAGAAAACAAGTTTGAGTTTGATAAAAATTTCACATTACACCACTATGAAAGTTTTGTCATTTATAAAAATATTTCAAACTATATAGATATACATAAGTTTCAAAAGTGATACGTGCAGACCTCAAAAACTGAATGAACCACCAAATCGATGTTTTTCTCTTCTTATTCTTTCTAGAAAAAGAGCGTAAATTCAAATAATTCAAATTAGATTCCCTATTCCCACAAAAAAATCAAGGCACGAACCCTCTTTTTTGAGCTGTTGATCTTTCCGCGCATCAGGTCCCCATGTTTTCTTTGGGTTAGGTTAAATTAAATGCACATTGTTCAGGGGGAATCAGATAAATTGGTGATGAATCGCGCTGTACAAACATCTGGGGTTGCATCTATGTAGTAAGGCCGCGGGACTTCGAGCCATGGCTAACGTGCGGGGATTTCTTTTGCCCGCGCAATCTTTCCGTTCCAAAACGCGTTTAATGGATTTAAAAGCAGTAAAACCTTGACGGTAAACTGCCGCTTTTATATATCCAGATGGTACTCACAGACTTGTTTGTTTATAATGAACTGTAATAATATTAATGTTTCTATGCAAATTACTTGCGAAGAGCACAAGAAGATCATGCTCCCGTGAATCCCCCCCCCCCCCCCCCCCCCCCACGAAGGTTCTGGCCAACCATTCTTACGAAAACAAACAAAACCCTCAGTTTAATGCATAATTAACTCAAACTAGCGAAGCTTTATAAACATTGTTATAGAAATTAAGAATGGAAAGGAAAAACTTGAGTTTTTCTCAGAGGTCTTTCTGATGCTTTCTCTTGGATAGTGAGCGTAAAAGAACGCGCGAGGTTGAAATATTAATAGTAGGAAAAAGGTATCGTAAATTTTATTTTTGACTTCCAAAGTTTTTCTCCTTGAGATTGAAAATTGTATTTCTGTGGAATAAATGTTTTTCTTATCTTCCAGTCAATACAACATGAGACATGACCATCTTATAATAGTTAGACTTAAAACCGTGCTCATAATACAACATTAAAGCTATTGGCTCTCATAAACAATTCTGCTAGTTATACGCTGATCACTCGTTTTATGTTATCTTTTCCGTTTTACTCTAGCTCATGCAGAAAATAAATCGAAGTTAAACTGAATTTAATTGAAAAACAACACTAAAGGTTTCAAAGGTTTTATCATCTTTCAATACAGGCAAAGGTAAAATGTAGTTTGGTTTCTAGAATTGTATGAGGTACGTACATTATAAATACGAAACTTAACTTTGGAATCAGTGCGACAGTTTGGGAACTTCGTGCAACTCCGGAAATAAACGTATGACATCGGCTCCGTCGCGTAGAACATTTATTAGTGGTCGTACATAACCTACACTTTAAAACTTCACAGTTCCACACTAACTAAACTATGATATTATTTACTACACGCCAATAATACATTTCCATATACGTTACGGTTCGAACCGTACATTGTGTGCATTATTACATGTCATTACATGATCACGTGCAATGGAGACATTACATTGTATATCGAAGTGCGAATTATTGCATGCTTGTCCATGATTTCCATACCCGATGGTTATCTTAGGTTGTACCGAGTATAGATCGAAATCATTGTTATATGCTATATTTCTCCGTGTTCACTTTCATTATGTCGAACGAGATTCGCTTAATAGGATTAAACTAATACCTACGCAAAGCTGGGAGACAACCGTGAAAATCAGGTTTTAACTTTTCACACAAAGCGTACATGACATGTTCGATTTTCTGATATAATTATTTCATTTACCGTAGTAGAGCATTTTACACGCTACTCATTAATTCTTTTATGGTCCATTTAAATTCTACTTCATTTAACTCACATTCGATTGCGCAACTGGTCGTTTAAACAATAAAATTAAATAATGCAATGATTTCGAGATAGGCTGCTCGATTCAGGGTCCAGCTTTTTAGATTGGAGATAACATGAATATGAAGTAGATACAGCTTTAATGCTATGTCGTAATTTATTGTTCTCGTCATAAGTTTAGTTCTGGATTCAAAACCAGTCACGGTTGGTATCGTGGAAGATGGACTCATTTATAGGGCATGGACCTTTATTTTAATTTCCTTCTAAGCGTCTTGGAGAACGTAAGTAATTGGCTTGGGTATAAAAGAAGTTTTAAAATCCTAGAACATGCTTGGATCATTAGACTTACAACTTCACTCATGTTAAAAAGTCTAATTAAATGGATTAGACGTGTAGCGAACTGTGTGTGTTTTTTTTTAAAGAGTATTGGGTTTATTTTTCCGTTTAAATTCTTTTGGATATGTTTGAATAGCCCACCGTTGTGGTATTATACACTTTAGATTAATCTAAGGCTAAAACAACACTTGCAGAATTGGGTTTTACATAATTTATTGCCGGTATATTCTTGTGTGAGGCTACGCCGAACGAATCCTGTGTGTGGTAATATGTTGTTTATTTTTCCAAATGATTCCATGTAATTAAGCATTAAAAAGTGTGAGACGCAATTTATAATTAGTAATTGCTCTAGAATTATTCCTTCTAAAACTGAGACCGATCGTTACATGTTTGGTATCAATGATATACATTATGTTTTTACGAACGTGACCTAACACTTTTAAATAGACATCTGTCTACATAAATAACGTTTACTTGACTTAAGGCAAATTTTTTAAATGAGCCTCACAAAATAAAAATTGACTTTTTCAAATGTTTGAATTTCTAGATGCACTTTTAAATAACATAACCGGTTGTAGATGTTCATAGAACGCTCATGTCAGACGTGATATGTTATTAAAAGTAATTGTACTAAAAACTGGAAAAAACGGTAGGATTTAATTTTAAATTTGCAACTCTAACGCTCACTCAATCCTAGCATAAACACGGAGTCTAATCTTGACGATGGATTCGTGAGCTTGAAAGGTGAGCGCAAGCGTTGAACTTGAATTGAAACACTACTAAAATACTATTTAAAAAAACACTCCCCCCTTCGCCTCGCCCTTCAACCCCCAGATCACCATATACACAACTATAAAACATTCATTTGACATTGTGTTCCGAAAAAACATTTATATGCACCCATAATATATACAGATACATCACTTTAAATACTATATCAACCGATTGTTTGTACGACTTACACTGTATTGTGATGTAACTTACCCCTTAATGGCACCACACAAAAAATGCAAATTAATGCGTTACAGATTATCATCTACGAGCCAGGGCACATGGCGTTTTATATTTTTATTCGTTTGCACTGTTCTGTTCTCCAAGATAGGGGTCCTTGACGAGGAACCACATGGGAGAAAGGTAATGCACGTCTAAAGAGAAATACCGCTTCTACGAATATTATCATTACACATGATTACCACAGCAGGCGGTGTTTTCACTGCCCTGATGTTGTTGTTAACTACCTGAGGGTAATATGAAGACGTCAATATCTACTTGGCTAGGTCATGGTTCTCGAATCTCAGCCCTACCACTCTAGCACCTCGATTAAGAAAGTTTTTTGTCCGCCGTGCCTTCCTCCACCATACGGGGCGGAGTTCTTATAGTTTGATCTCGCGATGGGGGGGATGGTAATGTTGCCGATAGGGGATGCCGTCTGAATTATACAATAGCCGGTAAAAGGGGTCCTATTCAGAGATCATCCCTCCCGTCGTATCTTTTTACATTATTCACACGTGACTCGTTAATTATCCCTCCGACTGGGAAAGCCCTTGAGCAAGGAAGTGACGTCACTGGCCGACAAATAGACCGCGCGCGAGACGTTCAAAGTGTCGTGTCTGTCTGTCTGTCTGTCTGTCTGTCTGTCTGTCTGTCTGTCTGTCTGTCTGTCTGTCGAGTGTCGGTGTGTCGTCAAGTTGCAAATCGAGGCGAGCTGAACCGAGTCAAAGAGACTACAAGAGAAAGACGACACAATTTAGCTTTCTCAAAGGGATGATGATGATGTGCTGCTTTAACGCCTTGAGGAGTCTCCCCCCCCCCCCCCCTGCCCCGATGGCACCCCTGTATGTTTAATGCGTATTTTTAAATAAATCTAAATTCATAATGTGTTTTGTTGCGAAGAAAAAAGTAACTTAAATGTAAGTAAAAGATTTAAGTTACTTTTTTTAGTTTTTACTGTTAATTAATTTTAAGGAGAATAATAAATTGGTTTTATCTATTTCTACATTTCGTATACCACAACACTGCAAGTGTGCATACATTTGTACTGAAACTTTTTTTTTAACAAGCTAAACATTTGTTGGCAACGGCTTGAATATAAGAAAATTGAAAGCCAGTAACCGAGCAGAAAGCTAATCATATTAAAAAATAACTATTAAAGCAATATAGCGCACTTATTAATAAAAATTAAACATGAACACATGAGAAAGTAGACACAAAGAAATATTTTACCATTGCCAGATATTGTTGAAAATAAATTGACAAATTATAAATTCGTAATAAATAACGCTTTGGTTATACTAAAGAATCATAACTTTTCTTGGATAATGTCCAGACCTCATAAACAACCACCTACCTAGTCTAACGAAGAATAAAATATAAGCATCCAACGAACGAAGCAAGCAGCAAAACATGATTGGAACCCATCCGTTTAAGTTTGCATTTTACAAACTTGTGTGCGGTTATGAAATTTTCATATAACAATCTTTTTCGTTGCGTTGTGTTGCGTTGCGGTGCTTTGTGGTATAAGCATCAAGAGACTTGGGCCTTTATGGTTTTCGTAATAATACGACCCCTGCGACGTATATATAGGCTACACTACACCAACTACTTGAGCATCGCCTTTTCTGTGTTCACTTCCATACATGTAATCAGAGGTCACGTCAAAATACACAATTACTACCATTAACATCATCATTGCCATTATTAAAAAGTCAAAACGAAGACTTAACTCACGCAACTTTGCAATTTTAATTTAATTTGAACTTGAAGAGATGTTTAGGTTGGTTCTGACATTAATTTGATTCTTTTTTCCTAGACCGCAAATTACTTGTATTATATCGTTAGAGATTTGGTGAGAGGTAGTTCTTTTGGTAATAGCGTGATCATTTAATGATAGTCTCTTTAAACGAAACGAATGGGTTATTCGCTAGTTTCAATATTATTAACTACTGTATATAGTGGACCCAAGATTACTTTACACCTGCTTTCGTCACATCCGGGGCAGTCGTAGCCAACCAGCGAACCGCCCGAGACACATTCGGGCCAATACCGATCGCTGATTGGCTACGAACCAGTCACCTGTGACGAAAGCATGAGTAAGGTAGTCTTTACATCGCATTAGTGTTGTCGTAGTCAGATCTCCAAATTGTCCCTCCTGCGCCAACCAAGTCCAGACTCTTTTTAACACATCTTTTTTGAATGTCCAAATCATAATAAATATCGGCTAGCCACTTATCTTTGCTTTAAATAAGTATTCTCCATATATAGTTGTCCCAAGACTACCTTACACATGCTTTCGTCACAGGCGACTGGTTCGTAGCCAATCAGCGATCGGTATGGGCCCGCATGTGTCTCGGGCGGTTCGCTGGTTGGCTACGACTGCCCCGGATGTGACGAAAGCAGGTGTAAAGTAATCATGGGTCCACTATACTCCCCTCTCGATACTTACATTATTGTCCCACTGGAACACGAAGGAATGTTTTCTATTCTCTCCCAATTTCTTAACGACAGTAATATCAGAATTGAGGTATAACACCCTTATTTTTGTGTGCAGTAACTGTGTAATCTTAGACAGAAGCCCAATTATATGTGTATGGGGATCTCCTGGAACCTGGTTATATGTTTTCCATTGCTCATTCCCCGTAGTGTAGCTGTTATGCCTGGCGAGCATCTGGCGAGAAGATATTGTTCCTGTTTAGTCTATATGTCCTGTTGTTTATTTACTTTGTGATAATAATCTGTCATGTTAAGTAATTCAGTGTTTCATTATCCTAGTTTGGACCTTTTATTTCGTTCAGAAGAATCTGACGAAGAAATTGTAAATTTTCTTTGTATATATTTTGTAGCAAACAATTTTATTTTTGATCAAACATTTTTCGTATGTTTAAAAGATTCTTCATACATCAAATATTGAACATATGTTCAAATACATTATTAGCTGAATACGTATATACAGAACGTAGATAGAAAATCCATTATTAATTTATACTCGAAATCTCACTTAATCCCCCCCCACCCCATCGCCCGCCACACAAACTTCACGTTTCAAGTCAACGAGAGTGCATTATGTTATCATTAATATTCAAGTACATTATAGCCCCGAATCAAATGGTAACGCAAATGAAAATTCAAGTAGATTAATGTTATTAGTTACTCCCATTAGTAGGTATGTTCTAAGTTGTATGTATATATATATATATAAGTGTACAAGAGAGACATCTTAAAGTGATGGAGTCTTGTGAAGGGGGGGGGGAGGGGAGGGGGGGATGAATCTACGCTCTACATTAGCCGAGTGTCAAGCACGACATCAGCCGAGCATACTATCAAGAGGTGTATCTATATATATAAGTGTGAGTGTGTGAGTGTGAGTGTGACAGATACCTTGGAAGTTGCTGTGACGATTACATTAGTCAAATACTCGAGTGTCACGTTCTGGCCATCAAAGTCGCAGCCAGCGAGGCAACTTGGAAAGGTTCACGCGGGAAATGGCCACGGGCCATGAAACTTAAACTTGAAGTACAGTCCGATTGGAAATGCTGCTAGATTGTACATTTGATCGTTTTAGGGTGCGTAATTTACAGCAAGGGTGGTGTATGCTATTGCTGAACTATCACAGCTATGTGGGAACGAAAATGAATTGTAGTTATAATTATTGTCCTTGTAAATAGAAAAGAGTAAACAATGCTTTTTATGAGCTAAATTCATTCAAAACCGAGTTTTTTTAATTTATTTTTCTCCACATTTTGGAAATGTTATATTTATATTTAAATTGTTCCATTATTAAGTTTAAATAACAGTATGCCAATTAATATGGCTATATAGAATGGCACCTGGAAATGTTTGTTGTGAATGTACTTTTTTATCACAAATTTACCTCGTGTGTCCCTCTTCATTTGATTTAATTGTATAGTGCGGAAATAATTTTGCGAATGCGTTTAAAGGGCTCAAAGTATTTGCCTGATGACTGAGGAAAATCTTCAGTCAAGACTGTTCCAGTGACACCTTATCAAACCCACGAATACAAGATCTCTCACTTTCGCGCACGTCGAATGATATGTGCGGGGGTGTACAGCATCTCGGCGTAGGCTGTACCTTACGAACGTAAGTTTTAACACGGTGCTGGGTGGCTCGTGATAAAATAATAGAGGCCATCTCGATTATCTCAGGGAGGGTTGAAAGTGAGTCGAGCGATCAATTAGCCTGTTGATGTCTTCTACCGGTATCGTACGGGCCCCGCTCACATCACAAGATAGGAGGGGGGGAGGGGGGGGGGGGGGGGTAGACACTGGCCCGACGATCAATCTTTTTCGACCAAATGGCATATCCATTTAGCGTAGGTCCGAAAGTAAGTGAAAAAAAAAACGAAAAAAAACTTGTAAGAAACGACGTTAGCAAGTAACGCATTTTCTTGTTGTTAAGTTTTTCACATCATAAATGGATAGGTGTACAAAAAGTGTGTTTTTAGAAATCTCGATGTTTCCGGATCATTATCAGGGGGTGAGAACTAAAGAGATGTTATTTTTACCCCCCGTACTAGGTTGTGGGCAAGGTCTACTTGATCTCCGCCTAGCGGAGGCTCGTCGAACTCCCTAGTTAGGTCGTCGCAAGGGAACCAAAATCGCCATTTTGGATCCTACTAAAAAAACTGTTATAATAATTAAATATCCGTTGTAGATTATGTAACACAATACTTAAAACACCTAAAAGAGACGAGTCTCCGCTAGGCGGAGATCAAGTAGACCAAAGATATTATAATATTCCCTAAGTAGACCTTGGGTTGTGGGTGGAGAGGAACGGTTGTAAGGAAAACAGTTTATACAACCGCTGGGATGTCTTCTCTTGGCCTATCTGCTCTCATGCAAAGTAGCGTCAGTGAAAACGGATATGTATTTCGTGCAAAAAAAACAAAACAAAAGAGGCACCTCTGTTTTGAACATCAAAATATATTTGATTTACAATCGTAATTTGATAAAAAGCAAGATAGCAATGTTCTTGAACCGTCAAATTTTATCTACATTAAAAGTTTGACATACTTTTGTTAAATTATTTTCCTCCTGCGTGTCATTTTTTTTCAAGTGTCTAAAGTTTAAAATTTCTTTTCCCTTTGAAGTCTCTTTGTATAAAAATGAAGCTTTTAACTTATATATTTATTTCAGCTTTCTCACGCTTCTTCTCTACTTTATTATCACCAAGCACGTTTTGTGTATGAAATATTTCATCTTTTACAATTTACCTTCGAAAGCCAGATTTAGTGGGAGCTCCTTTTAAGAAAGGAAACATTTCTCATTGTTTTGTGCACAAGGTATTTATCTACATTAAGATTTACGTCTCATTTACAACCTATTCATTTATATTCACGTAAATTATTTCTTTTCGGTAGTTAATTGTACGTTCAACCGATTCTGTAACAAATTTCCTTTGATGTATTTTATTTTTGGAGCTTATGTACTTTTGTTTCAGTGGAAGGATAAATGTGTCACTATCTAATTAGCCTTGCTGTGTTTACAAAGGGCTCCAACATCAATCAATCACAGAACTTAGGCCTACTCAATTTTTAAACGAACTTAAAAATGTCAATTTTGTTTCGAGGTCTCAAATATACGCGCCTGTCTAGATAGAAGTTAATGAATCGAGTACATGGTACACGAGAATAAGACTACTCATCATCCTTAAACTTTGCATGCCAGTTCATAAAATTATACTTTTGAATTTAATGTTTATTATAATAATGGGGTTGTTATCCCGAACCCGAAATGTTTATATCTTCCCGTATTTTTGACATTTTCCCTTGTGATCGTAATACTGACGAAAGTCATCATTTTAACCTTGATTTTCCTGGCGTATTACGCTCAAAATTGAAGAACATTTTATATTTATTACATGCATTTGAAATTTAAAATGTTTTACTAATATTGTGGTCCAATTCCAAACTTTATCGCAAACTTACCAAAACGAAATAAGGATTATAATACTATATATTCTCAGGCGTGTACCTCTCATATCCCAAGACAAGGAAGATAGATAAACATTTTACAACAGTCCATAAAAATTCATTTGTGAAAGCCCTTTGTTTGTATTAACTCAATACAAGATCACACGTTATATATAATGATGCTTGTAAATTATAGTGTAGCGATTGGTTGTCCGGCCTGTGGAGTTAGGCGTTGGTTAATTACAGAAGTTAATTTAACTTTCGTGTAAGGTTGACACAGGCTAAGGGTGTCAGGGGACGAGCGATCTCAAACATTGTAAATACATACCCATTAGTGAAATGAAGAGTTCTTGTGTGTTAGTGTGTCTGCGGTGTTTGTGTGCAGTGGACGGAGTAGACCTAGAGTGCACGGCTGGAATTCAATATGGCCACGCTAATAAAGATAGCTGAATAAAATCCCGGACTGTGTTCTCTATTTTAATAAAAACTCTAGGGAATTGATAACGGGGTTTAAAGGTGTAGTCTCGTGTATATACGAACAGTTGCACGAAGAAGAAATTAACGTAATTAGTTATAGAGTCTAGTTGTGTTTGTATGTGTCGTAATTCAGTATATAATATAGCTCTTACAATGTTTTAATTGTGTCTAGACGTGTTATACGGGAATACAGTGTGTTTTGTACAAGGTTTTAACTGTTATGGCGTTGTTTTAACCACAATTGAAACAACGTGAAAGTAGACGAACTATTTTGTGCTGAGGATTCTTCAAAATAATGAATGGCACCCGTTACCTTTGAAAAAAATTATTCAAACCACCCTGATTTTAAATCGAACACTAAAATTACCTTTTTTTCTGAAGGAGAAGATTGTCATGATTTATAGTATTTCTTTATTGGGAAAATAAAATATTAAAGCGTTGTTAATTTAAAAGAACTTGTGTTACCCAAAATATGTGTAGTATTTTAATTTTATATCACTTTTCAGAATATTTAAATATACGCAACACTAGTTTAGATATTATTGCCAAACTGCCTTATAATTGATGGTATATCTTTAACTTTGTTTAAACAAAAAGATGATAGTTAGATGTCTTTCCTGCCTTTTGAAAACAAACCTAAAAAAGGAAATGTGCTTTTAATATCGCAGATGTTAAATAATTTACCGAATCCTCTAATATAAACTTTAAAAGCTGTTATTCCGCATTGAATTAATTAATTACTTAATTAATACATAAACAAATACTTGATATATGTGTGGGTTTTGCATGCGATGTGAAGTTACTAACATCCGTCACGGAGCTCTGAGCCTCCACGTGGGTTCGAGGAATATGTGTCGGATGTGATAGAGCGCCTATCACACTTTCCAGGAAAGCTGAACGTTGGTGTTCTTTAAAAGCATGTCGAACAATTTATAATTTTCCAAGTCTGACCAATCACAGGAGAGTATTGCAATTACGGGCGTCTAGTACTAAGAATATAAATGGCAGAGGTCTCTACTTCGAACGGGCCGCCTCAAACGGGAACCCTCTATCATTAGAGGGGCGGAGGGGGTGAGGGGGGTTGATCAAAGAGGACGGTTTACCCTTTGAGTGGTCAGTGAGATAATCTTGAGCCAAAACTTTCTATAAACTCTTTAGAAAAAGTCTTTTAAAATAAATGAAAAGTAAGAAGTTGATCGCAGGTCTTTTTATTTAGGTACTTTCCTCTGAATGCAATATGGCTCATGGAGACTATAATATTGTGCGATGTACGGGGATTTGTTTTTACCACTCTCCCTAAAACTTTCTTTCATGACCCTTGGGTAGGACGTCATAACTATGTCTTTGATGATAACGTAAAGAAATAAAGTGGAGTATTTATAAGTTTGAGATCTTTTTCATCATGAAACATTGCAAACAAAAATTCCATCGTGTGCTTAATTTAAACGAGATGATTTATGAGATAAACACATTTAATTAAAAAAAGAGTTTGTCTTCGATTTATAAATTAAAGGAAGTAACAATTATGTGCGTGAATTCGCAACTTAAAGAACGTTCAACTTAACGGGTTGAAATCTTCGGTGAGATTTGATTATATTTCCTATGTTATTAAAAAAATTCTCGTTCTAAAAATTAATTGGCTATTATAGTTTGAAGTAATATATAGTATTTGCGTCTATTATCTGGTTAAAATATCAGAAATATGCTCACATTTATCTCATTCATGTGGTAAAAACGATCTGAAAATCCACTTTTGAACCTGCGCTCAATAATAATTTGTTAAGGCATCACAGTACGCTTTTGATCTTAACGGACTTTCTGCTACCAGTAGAAATTTGTCAAATCTGAAATTTTGGTGTTTGTGAATTGTGAATACATTTTTTGGTGTATGATAAGTTTAAAACATCGGTGCCTTATCACTACATCTTTAGGAACCATACAAAATTGTAGATGCATATATTCGACAACGACACAAAACACCAAACCCTTAAAATGATCGACGGATAAAATTGAGTCGATATTTTCCGCAAATGACTGTACCTCGCCAACGCTGCCAATACAAAGAAGTCTGCCTTTTTATCACGAGAACTGTTTTAATTCGAAAAATTGCATTATTTATCAAAAAGTGTTCGCCGGCGTCGTCCGGCCCCTCGAGACCAGAGCGAAGAAAAACATGCGTCTCACATCGACGCTTGTGAGAAAACGATCTCTTAGGAAAAATTCGCACACGTTCAGCCTTGGCCAACGTGACGCGGAAAAAATCTTTTGTCTTAGCTGATAAATTCTGTTTACACCCTTGAACAGTGTTTCGCTGGGATGGCCGGCTGGCAATCTACAGCTGATAGTTCCCATGGTGTTTGCGGGAAAAGCCAAGCTACTCAAAAAAACCGTCATTGAAATTAATAGTCTTGCGGAAAATTTGTGGAGAATTTTTAAGATGGTGCAAAAAGTAAAGAGTGTTTTTCTCATTGCGTGTTTTGAGAATTTATCTTTCTTCTGAATTGTCATCAATATCTTTGTTTGGTTCGTACTGTCGCGGTTGTGTGTATTTAAAATAAATAATAATGATAATGAATGTCACCAATTTAAAAAAAATGGCGCATCATTGGCCAGCACACATTGCACAACTAAATAGTCTTGAGTATTATTATTTTTCAAATGATGTTTAGGAAGGAATTCTTTTTTCAGTACAACAAAGTGTTATACCTCTAAATTTTGTGGTTTGATCTCACACGTTTCTAATAGGTGGCTCAGAGGTAAAACGTAATTCTCTAATTCGGGAGATCAATGGTTTGATGCTGGTCCCCAGCAATCTTGTCTCTAGGTTTTCTTCCTTCACAAGACGAATGCTGGGATTGATTCCAATTAAACGCCCTCAGACATTCCTTCCCAACTATTCAAACAACCTAGGGGCTCATATGGCCATGCTATACACACACACCCTACAGCAGAAATTACAACGAAAAATTATTATTTTAACTAATGCACATCCCCTATTGACGCGTGCATTTTTTTATATTTTACAAAATGATGAACACTCAAAGTTACGGGTTTCTCCTGAATGTGGTCGCATTTTTATAGGATGTAGTAGCAACGCAACGCAACGTAACGCGCGCGTAAATAATTGAGCGCGTTGAGCCACGCGCGCGTATGTGTCGTCTCATTGCTTTAGCGCGTAAAGTGAACCGCGCCACCATAAGTGAGTGTAATTCTAAAGCACCATGTAAGCTAGACCTGAAATAATCTTGTTACACAAGCTTTCAGGGATGGGCTTTGAGGCAGGCGACATTCGAGAAATTACGGTTGGGGGTTGCGCGCTGCTTGTGTATATATAACGTGTGTCGAAACTCATAGCAAGGCAAATTTAATTTTGTTTTAAATTCATTAAAATTCTTTATGTCGGTAAAGTGGAAATTTCGAGATGTAGATGGAAAAATGGGGGAAATTCTCGACGTGTGCTCTACATAACACAACATACTGCTGACTTTTGCCCCCTAGAAATGTCCCCTTGGTTGTTCGGTGTGTGGAACATTTTAATTAGAATAATAATTGTAAACTGATGCAGTTATTTGATGATTGAAAACGTATTTAAAAACGTGTAATTAATAAATATTCTGTTTACTTGATTTCATTAATTATGAAATGAATCCCTAATCATAGTTGTTTGCCTGTTTGAACAAATTAATTGTGAATCGGAGTTGAAACGTAAAATGACAAATAAATTGTTTTATAATTGGATTGGCAGCATTTTACCTATAGGTTATATTACTACTAACTCGTATTACTCTGTTTTGTAGTTAACGAAGTTATTTTCATGATTACAGTTGTCAAACAGTACGAGGAAACGCAGGGGGTATATGGTTCTGAATTCTCCATTGGATAACGAACCAATAAATAGATTATTTGGCAAAAAGCGATTTGGACCTCATTTCTAATAAATAACGTTCCTAATTTCATTATAACAGTATTCACCAGTAAAACAAAAAAAACTAAACAAATTTGCACTAAAAAAAAAAACACTCGTGAATTTTGTACATATTCGACCAAGCACATGTATTAAAATAACACAACTTTGTATAAAATTATAACAATTCTACCTCCTACCAGTGGAAAATAATGTTTTAAACACGAGCCCGTTTGGTTTAGCATATAATAGGTCCAGGGTAGCTCTGCCTATCGTACGAGGCGAGAGTAAAAGAACCAACGCTTAAACGTATCTTATTTAAAACCTTCGTGAAATAACAATAATCCCCATCATGAACAGAACACGAGAAGGAAATTAGTGTGAATGTGAACATATAAAAGAAGATGAAAGAAATGCGGACATCACACAAGATAAAGCGAAAACGCGTAATGTATACATGTATGTAACTTAAAAAAAAAAGTCTAGTAATTAATTCCATGTAATTACTTTTGAAGGTATTTGCATGAAAGAATTCGCGTCTGTGCTTACAAAGACTAAGGGGGGGGGGGGGGGCCGGAGACCCAGTCACTGAAGCGTTATGATGAACTTGCATATAGAGTGAGATTATCTCATCTGTTGGACGGAGACCAAGGCGCTTGTTAGCTCCTTGACCAAGCCAAGCACACCTCACACACACTCATAATGCTGCTTCTAGAGTTGCAGCACGGGAGATTTATGGTCCAGTACGTCATTGTCATCCTTGTGATTTCAGTTATCTGATTTATTTGATTTTAATTATATTTAAAAAATATTAATTAATCATAATTTTAATGAATTTGTCATTATTGCTAATCCACTGAGTTAAAACTAAAAGAACACCTTTTTAGTGGGGGACGTTATACCATTAATTTTGTAATGTAACTCGTTGCATGGCCACTCAAAAGTCACTGTTGCCAATATCATGTATCGTACAGTAAATGTTAGAAGTGAACAAATCCAACCCTTACTCGGAATCAAATCTTGGATCTTCTGAATTGTAAGCAGGAAAAAACCCACAAGATAATTGTATTATTCTGACATTGAGTATGTTTTCAAAACTATTTTGGTGTTAAGAATTACAATCTTGCACCATAACTATGTTTTTGCAATTTGCATCTAATAATTAACGATTATTATTATTACAATGATTGAAATTATATGTGTTGTTAGTAGAAACACCCTCTTTGCTTGCGACGAGTGTAACTCCCCACCTACCCCCCCCCCCCCACCCCCTGCTTTAAGTAGTTAATCAGTGGACGGTCGTCGTGCACTCTTACGTAGAATTGCACCTCTCCCTATCCTCCAAGAGAAAAACTTTTTCCATTGGAAATAAAATGTGAGTGATCCTTGACTTAAACGCGAAACTTTTAATTGGTAGATTTCTTTTAATCTCCGTCTTGCTAGGTAATTAGCATTAACGCCGTGATGGACAGTGTCGTAAACCTCTAACCCCCCCCCCTCCTTCTCCCCCCCCCCCTCCCCCCTCCACCCATGTCAAGGTGAGGATGTAGTGCCAAAGTTTGCATTAAGCATCTCGGTCCCTGTAGGACAGGTCTATGGAGTCATTAAACCGTAGAAAACATCAAAGAATAGAGTTGAGACATTCCAGCTGGATCAATTCGTGTGTCTTCAATAATTAATTGCACAACAGAATCATCTATAAATAAGATACCAATTTGCATCGTTTTTTGTATTCTGTTAAAAAAAGAAATGCACTTTTTTAATTAAAATTTTCTAATTATTTTGTTGGACTTAGCGTTCTGGAGTGATTCTGGAACACAGAGGTGTGAAAAGTGTTTCGTACTTTAAAATTTGACTTTAATCCGTCTATCAATTGTGAACGGTGACTTTGAGACAAAGATTACTGTAATCTTTGCTTTGGAGCCGTCATAGCAACGATCATATAATAAATTGTATAACTGTCCCCCAATGAAAATCAGTTCTTTTAACTTCGTTGGTAGGACTATAAATACAATTTTTTTTATTTATTTAACATGTTTGAAAGTGTCTGTCAGAATAGGAGTGTTTGGAGGAAAGAAACTGGAATGATCATACTCGTAACGGGATAAGTTGGGACGAATTTATTGTAATAGTATAGTTTTACTCCTGTTGAATAGTCCAAGGGGGATAATGACATCAATACGTTGTTACACTGCCTAGTGACGTATGTACCTCTACCAATCTGACTGCCTAGGGTGGACGAAGAAAAAACAGCTGTTCGATCGAACTTTGAGCTGTTATCCGTTTAGAAGAAGAATCGCTCTGAATCTATTACTTTGTCCAGACTAAAAGTACAGAGAACTTGAGAAGGAACGTTGTTGGTCTCGTGGAATTGCTTACCTCGTATTTTCCGTGGATTGTCATGCATTGAACGAGGTATGCATGCTAAGATAATTCAATTTTATTCTCACATATAAGTACTAGCTAAATACAGCATGATAGAAGAAGCCCACATAAACCTGGCCTGAGTGAGGCCAAGTACATTTGTACATCTACGTTATAGATATATAGATATAGCTTCGTATATATGTCGTCGTATGTATATGCCTTGGTTTGTATTCCGATTGTTGTCCCATTCGCCAGGAAATAACCAATAAAAGTAATTGTATTATCATTACATGTAGAATACCTACATAATTTGCAAACGCCGAAGACGAAATGTGCCGTACTGCATTCATTTTAGAAAACGATTCAATTTAACTTGTTTTTGTTTAGTTGATCATACCCTATTATAATGCGAAATAAATGTTGAATACACGACACAAAACGTAAAATTATATGATTAATATTTTTGACCACAAAACAAGTCCTTCAAATGTTCAACAAAAGCGCATCATACAGTAGCCTGGAGTGGCCCCACGGTCTCCATTCAAATTACTACCCACACCCCATGTAACCCTACCCCGCACTTCAGCCCGCCTGCATGTGTCATGTATACCCTACAATTTTAAAATGGAATTGAAGTCGTCGTTTTTTATCCCCGGGCGTTTCAACGTCTCAAGACAAGATGATGGATTATATCAAATTGGCTTTATCTGCCTTTTAAATTTTTGTGTGCTTGCATTCTATCGCCGTGTAGGTTCTCTCCATCCACCCACATAAGAAATACTTCTGGTCCAGCCTCCCTTCTCGCTCACCCTTCTCCGAGGACACCTGGGGTTCGACTGTGCTGCACTCTATACGCGAGGGGAGGAATAAGCGCGGAACTTTGGTGACTTCGCTCCACATACTGTAGTAACGGTACATTTAACTTCTCCCCCTCCCCCCCCCTTCCCACTCTCCTCCCCACCCACCCCCTCAAGACACCTGTGGTTCGTGTAATGTCTTTACTCTGTAAGGCGGACACTATAGACCCGGAACTTTGTAAGGTTGGGTGTTGAACACGGTTTTATATTCATCTGTAATGCTAAACGTAAAACCCCTCTCAGGAACTTTCTAAGGTTTAACATTAATCTGTATAATGTAATGCTATACATAAACCTCTTTAGGTAGATACCTGGAACTTTGTAAGGTTGGGCAGCATTATAAACACCGTTTTATAAATTGATTTGTAATGCACATACATTAACCCCTCTCAAGATGAATTTTGCAAGGTTGTTTAATAACATACAAGAAATGGGTGGGGTACTACAAGTGGTTACGTTTCTTTTATGCAATTACTCTTTCAATTTAAGTGAGGTGGATGATAAATGATGTTGGTAAAAAAACAATTACAAAAATAAATCCATGCCTTATACGGTATTTGAACCCACGTCGTTCTTTGATTCTGAGCGGTTTAAACCATCGCATCGCCTAATCCTTACCCCCTATACATACCGTGTACGCATTTTCCAATCAAGACAATGTGTACCTATGGTTTAAAAACCTGATATCATTTTTTTTTTTTTTTTAAGAACAAATAAACTTGGATCATCTTTTCGAACCTATCAAAATATTATTTTTCGTTGAAGGAGTATCAAGAAAAATCACGATGAAAAACAAAATCAGAAATCTTTTTTTTCCCTTATTTTTCATCTTTTTGGTTTGATATTTCATCCTGTTCGCTCTAACTACACGAACCAAAAGCTGTGAGTTAAAATCTTGCAATTGTGATGATCCTCCTCCATTTTGATCATCCTCGTCTGTTCGTCAGGAATAATGTAACTTCATCGGATTATTGGAGTGTCTATGAATACTCCCTTGAAAGCGTGGTCATGTTTTGTGGTCGGGCTGTCCCGGTGTCTTGAAACTCTTGCATAACATATCGTCGGCACAGGAAGATCTTCTAACGCGTGAAGAGATAATCTTCCTGTCAGGTCGACTGCTAAGAAAACGTTTCTGTTTTGTTTCCGGAAGATGTATGCGCACATCCGGTCTGGTCGCAAGAACGACGTTGGCCTCTCCATCTTGCGGTGAATTAGGGTTCACGTCGGTGACTCCCGCGTTCTGCTCCACCATTCGGAGTTCGGACGTCTGCTCTGGTAGTTGCTATGATAGCCTGGAGAAAAAGAAATGTTTAAATTAAACAATTGTAATTTGTGTGGTGCTTTGGTAGTTCCGGAGTCTGGAGAAAAAGATATCTTAAATTTAATATATGTATTTTTATTTTTTTTTTATTTATTTAAATTTATTTAAACAATGTGTAATATAGATTCTTTAAATACAAATGAATGATTGAATTACATCAGTTTATTGAACACAAAGATATGATTATTACAATTCAGTATTTCCGTCGGAATACTGGTGATAATAAGGCATCACAAATGATAATACTACCTGTATTGTTAATCATTAAGTATTCATTTCCTTCCTTTGTAAATCAGTTTTATAGAAATAAACAAATGATCCAATGGTGAATATTGAAATAAAAACGGATCAGTTGAAATATCCCATTAGTATGTACCTTTTGATAGGTAATTGTAAAATATTTTATTCTTTGTCATTTCTATTGGAAGGAATAATGAAATGAAATCTAGAATTCGTGAATATTTTGTTTTTATTCAACGTAAACTTTCCGTATACAATATTGTAGAATTGTCACTATTTACTCTCTTCGCCACCCGACGTTTCGTAACTGTCAGTTACGTTTTCAGTTAGAGATCCTTATCGAAAAGAGGGAAATAATGTATGAGGTAACTAGACATGTAGTCTCAACAATAAAAATTATCAGCAAGTAACGATTTTTATTACATACATACATTGGTACATCCATGATATGTGTAACAAATTTAAAAGGTATGTTTTGAATACAGTGATACTTTGCTTATAAACTCATAGATAAGCCTTATCATCAAACACATCGTAGTAGCCATAATACTCTAACCAAGCTTTGCCATTTTTTACTCTTTAATAAACAATGTGCTATTTCGATAACCTATTCGATTCTACTCGTACAATTTCGGTAATATCTAATCACACCATCGTAAACAACACGAGACATGCATGTCGACATGTCGTGACATGTCATAACGTGATCGGGTTCGATTCCCTCCACGCCCACAAGTCCACTTTTTATAAAGCTTTCCTCGATTTTATGGGCTTGATAAAACACTACCAATGTCACACGGTATAGCCTAAACCACGGAACAAAAAAAAAACATAATAAAAGTCAACATTGTCAAAATCACTGTCATGTTGTTTGGTACACCGGTTTTTGATACTCATTCTACATCCTTTATTTGTTTATTTTATCCATTTATTCGTGTCCCATGTCAGTGTCACTAATTACGAATTTCGTTTAATAAAAGATAATGTGGTTATGGCCCGATATGATTGTACCGTATCCCAATAGCTTGTTATAGTAATGTTATTTGGTGAAATCCAACTTTTTATCAGGTTTTTGTAATTGAATTGGGCTGACATGAACTCAATAATTTCGATGGAGCTCGCGGAGGCTGCGGGATATTAGTTGCGGAGTTGAATTCCGCTCTCGTCGGAACGCATCGGATCAAAGTTCCGGTTCATCTTTCAGAAGTGGATCGAGCGTTCCGGTATTCCCTAATAAGCAGTTAGTGATTTTTTTTCACATTTTTATAAAAATCCAAGCATTTCCATTCTTGATTGGTACAGAGAGAAAGAACTCATATTCTGCTTCTTCGGAAACTTGGAAACTAGAAGGTGGCCACAACCAGTCAACCACTCCAACTGGCCAACTCAAGTAGTCCAGTTATCTGTAAGGGGGGGGGGGGGGGGGGGGGTGGTTATGAAGAAATGTAGATCAGTTTTCCATTGAACTAGGTATATTATGTAAATTGGGAAACAAATAGTCGTTTGCGACTCGTGAATATGTTGAATTCGATTTCAAATCAATCCCCCCCAAAAAAACGCCTTCCGCATACTTTTCAATAATCGAATTTTGTCCTGCATCCATATAGATACGTGTTGACTTTCTGCGTTAGGAGTGACCGAAATGGGTGGAGGCTTCGTTCTCTTAACCCTTTTACCCCATATTCTAGTTAATTTTATTTGTAAATCATTGACACGATGGCTAATTATAGAAAGATAGTGCGTCTTTATGGATTGAAAAAAGTACAGTAGCATTAGCGTTGGAAATTGTACTCTCATTGCAAACCGATATCCTGATAAGGCAGCAGAAATTGACACCCACGTCAAAGCTACACAGACAGTCCGCAGAATTGTCACGACACAATTAAGGCTCATTCACGATAAAAAGTAGTAAACTTTAACTTTAACTTAGACGCTAGGTCTTCATAAACTCCTTTAATAACGTTTCGTCAAATAAATTCTGAGCATGTTTCGGCTCCATTTTCGGTTAAGTTAGCCTAGGCCTTGCGGCTGACGCTGATTGGTTCTTTCTTACTGTTAAGTTTATTTTAATTTTAAAGTTTTATCGTTCCAAACATAACCGTAGCCCAAAACTAAGTTTAAGTTTTGGTCATGAACAATCGTGTGATCTTCCATAAGCCAAATCTTACTTTAAGTTGTAAGTTATCGTTTAAGTTTAATCGTGAATGGGTCTTTACTCATGTTCTTGTAAATAAAATAATCGTAGCAGTTATATATGTAACGTGACGTGACGTGAGCACATTGCCCACCCTCGACGCCCCGCCACGCCACTAGTGCGCGCCTAGCGGGGAATGTTTGCACTAGAGCGCAAGACACGCAACATTGCCGTTTGGCGCCAATTCATCATCTTCTTCCCACACACAAAACAATGAACCCCTTAATCTTGTCTTAAGTGTTGGTGTTCTGTCTCTTGAAGAATTACCGTCGGTTCGTGTGTGTGTGTGCGTGTGCGTGTGGGCTTGGCTGGGGTAGAGCGGCTACTACTGACCGCACTCGCCACTCCACATCACACTTATACCAAACATACCACAGACCGCACTCATTATTTTTTTAAACGAAGGGGAAACGAAGAGTTGTGATAAATGATGGGCAATTAACGTGGTTTTGAAGTTGAATGAATGTTGTTAATATGTCGATGATATTCTTTTACGCTGACTTATAGGTATACTTTTTACTATTCGGATATGGACACACATAAATAAATAAATAAATAAATAAACAAACAAACAAACAAACACAAGACTGTGTCTTAGTTGGGCTTTTCTTACTCATAACACATTATCCTTGTTCTGTGTACATGTAATTGTATATTGTGTAAGATGTAAGAAAATAAAATTTGAATTGAAAAAAAAAAAAAAAAAATTGAAAAAACTAACAAATAAATGAAAAATAAATAAAACAATAAGTAAGTAAGCAAGTAAATAAGTAAGTAAGTAAGCAAGCAAGTAAATAAGTTAGTAAGTAAGTAAGTAAGTCAGTCAGTCAGTCAGTCAGTCAGTCAGTCAGTCAGTCAGTCAGTAAATATGTAAGTAAGTAAGTAATTGAATACATAAATAAATAAATAAATAGGTGAGAGAGTGAATGAATGAGTGAGTGAGTGAGGGAGGGAGGGAGGGAGGGAGGGAGGGAGGGAGTGAATGAGTGAGTGAATGGATAAATAAATAACTCAATTTTTATTTTATTTTTAATTAATATTAATCTAAATTCTAAACTATTACAACATTAATTTGAATGTTTGGTTATGTATTATATATGCGGCAGAAAACTAAATCAGCCACTCTACTTTACTGTTTACCATGTACTTGTGAATTATACACATCAGGATTGATATCTTGATCCGCTACAACTAGGCCTACATAGTTTTTCGAGTCGCGTGTACGAACAAAACCTGCTATTTGCAGTTGTAAACTTTAGGTATCGGACCGTTAATCGCACAAGTAGGTATATAATCGAGGTATGCAATAAACCTTACGGCAATATGTTACGATATTATTTATCCTCAATTCAAACACACTGCTCAGTACTTTCAAGTGAAACGACTGTAACTATTTGTAAACGGGCAACAACCTGACTTGTTTATTATTTAGATAGCTATATACTTTTCTGTTTGTTAAAATCAAGGAAAATGCAGCGCAAATAAAGTTTCCCCCACGTAAGTTTATTGTACAATGAATTATTAATAAAAGCAATGGACAAGATTGAAACTGAATTCTATCCTCAGCATATGACTTCGTTCAGCGTATCTGGGTTCGATACCAGTTTGATAAAAATTTGAATTACATTGCCTATCTCTTCACATATATATATATAATTTAAAACAACATATATTGAAATTTGACTAATATTTTACTCTCTACTTTTAGTTTTTTTTTAACCGGCGTTACTACACATATATTACACATATATACACATCACACACACACACACACACACATATATATTTTTTAAACAACATAATATATTGAAATTTGACAAATATTTTACTCTCTACTTTTAATTTTTTTTTAACCGCCGTTACTTCAACGTTGTGTTGACAAAGCATGTGTCACGTTTATACGCATCGTCGCGTCGACCGATAAAGCCGTGGTCTTTGTGTACCGATCTCCTCTAGTCACGTGTCCCGGTAAATATAGTCGAGTAAAACCAACATGGCGCGTGTTCGTCCCCCGACTAAATGATAGGTTTTGTGTTTGTAGTCGAACCGTTAATCACCGCCGTTGTTATACAATCACATTCGCATACACGCGATCCCGTTCCATAGTCTGTGACGTCATCCGGCCGTAGCCGATACGATAAAACACAATGTTCATGTTTTACTTGGGATTCGAACCCACGCCCTTTCGATGTACTGTGTGGTCGGTCGGTGGCTCGATCGCGACATTCCGGCGACTCTTGGGTAATAAATTTGTCTTTGTTTTAATCTCTATATTGTAGTGTTCACTGCTTATGCCTCGAACATAATTGTCGGTATCGGGATTGTAATCGCAATTCGGCAATCGTGAAAATGTTATTGAATTGAAATCTTTCTTTATTTATCACAGTTACATACATTACAAGGTTCACCTTATACTTAGTACAGAGTCAATGATTTTTACTTTAAAATCATTTACATTCTAAATATCCCTGATTTGTATATAGGTAATGTGCTATATTCTCTGACACTCTTATAAAATAAACTATTACCTTATACATTAGAGTTACAGTGATCTAGATACAAATTATTATCAGCACCTCTTCTAGTCGATTCACTTACATACTTCTAATGTCGCTTTTGACAATACAATCGCAATAACGTAATGATTTAGCATGAGAAAATGTACGATTGCGATCCCGATTACGATCACGATGCCGACAATTGTGGTTGGGGCTTTACTGTCTGTTTAGGTGTCGTGATGATTCTTGGTCCGTATTTTGTAGCGTGAACATCTGTATAATCCGGCGTGAGACGGGGTTTTCAGTGGTAAATGAACTACAGAGTTAGTAGGTATCTTGAAGATGATACAACACAGTATACAGAAGGTTTATTGCAAGGTTTATATGCATACCTCTGTCATATTAAATTTATATTCGTCTGCAAAAAGAAAATGAAAATTGAAGACATTTTCCTTGGAATAGTTAAAGATGCATACACTAAAAATACAGTACCAATTCGTGTCAAAAAAGTCACGTATAATATAATTTGCATGCCCTTATACTTTGCATGTGTTTTTCAAACAATTATAACTATATTTTATAAAGAATGTATTGTTTGTTGAAACCTTGGTTACCAAAGGGCTGAGTTTACTAAATCGGACTCCCTTTATGTCTTGAATTCGAAATACTATGTTCCATTTCCATATCATAATCACTTGAGGATTATTTGTTTAGTGATACCATCACCATCATCATAATTGAGTTTTTATGAACTGTGTTTGTTTGTTTACTTTCGTTCTGTATTTTTAGTTTCGGTTGAGTAACTTCGCACCTATTGTGTGAAATGTTATAGTTCTTGGACCCTTTGGACTCTAGCTCTACTTGCAATAAGAAACAGTGAAATAGTGAAATAACAAGCAACTGGTTCACAACCGACGAGTAGTTGCTTATTTCAGTAGTCAAAGCAGCGCCTTAATTGTGTACTTACTATCATTGACTACAACAGCAGCAAAATATCCGGTACCACTGTTTTTGTTTTGATTTCCGTAGTTGACCTTCTAGTATGGCACTTCTGTGATTGGTTCGTCATAAGGTGCATCATGGGAAGTTGAAATAAGAAATGAAATTGATTAATTTCTAATCACTATTTCAATCCACTGTGACGGTTGTGAACCACAGCTTTGTTATTGTATGTTCCAATTCACTTAAGCCTTATTGCTATTTCACTAAACCAACTCTTATTTCAATTGTGAGCCACGCTTAAGATGCAAAGTGCCCATACGGCGCACACGACATATACAAAACAAACACAAACATACCCACGCACACGCGCACACACACGTGCACACCCACGTTTAGCCCACGCATACATACGCGCCTTGTGTATGTAGGTGGCTCGTTGGTCCAGTGGTTAGCATCCCTGCTTCCAATGCAGAAGGTCCCGGGTTCAAATACCTCTTCAGGCAGAAGCTTTTTAACTTCTAATGTGGATTCAATTCCATTACTTCTTGGCTTAAGAATTAGTAAACGGGGACTTCCTAGCAACGAAGCACTCAATAAATTCAAAGTTGTTCTGAATTGGCCTTGTTGATTCTGGCATCTGTCCGGAGGTGTTCGCACTGTCCAATCACTGATTCATCTGTTTCATATTTGGAATATCGATCTTTCATTGGTAATCACTCACTCGTCGATGGTGTTCGAAGCCTACAGGGTTGGGTTAGTCACTTTAAATTAAAGTCCCCCACTGCAAATCAGTTTAGTTACTGAGTGGGTAGACTCTAAATGTGAATTTATTTTATTTTTATTTTTTATTTATTTACCCCACCCTGTAAATTCTGTCTATTTACCGTTGAGCATTACATGTTACTGTTGAGCATTACATACATAGGTTTCACGTATATGTAGGCACGCTCACATGTATATATAGAACTTTGGCAATGAAACTCCGACAATAGGATATGTCAGCTGTGTTTATTTATATACATAGTCTACCCTATTCCTGTGTTAATTGTCTATAAAACATCAATTCGAACTGACAAAATGCGATTTACAAACAAACACAAATACGTGCCTGGACGATGTTTAATTAAAATAAAATAATAGTCGATCGTCCTTTGTGCTTTTTGGTCGGTATAAACTGCGGGAGGTTCTGTATTGGAAACTGTTTTGTCGAAAAACAGAACATGTTTCTAAATTAGTTTTAACGTCAATTCATTCAGTATGCATTGGATACAATGTTTTCTAACGTGTTTCGAGTTGATTACGAGGAACATTTTTGTGAAAAGAATAATAATCAAGAAATTAGATTTACATTGATGTTGGTTTAAAATATATTACATCGTCTACAATTTCATGTTGTCTGGCTATTTACAATTTATTCTTGTGATATTATATATTTCTCAGGTGTTTTCTTGTCTTTTGGTAAATGAAACGAATTTGAGTGAAATCAGAAATTAAAATACAATCCAATGTGTTGATTTATGAAATCGAGAATTCAAATGTTTCTATTCCATAAGTGACTCCCACACTTTGCGAAAATACACTCCAATAATGGTATCGTATTTATTTATTCCTATTTCACTAAATGAACAAGTTGCAGAAGAACTATCAATATACAACACCGATAATTTGTAAAGACTAATGGAATACCATCAACAAACCAAACAAAATCTAAAAACGTCATCACTGCTATCAATACTTACAAAAACGTTTTAAAAATCATCATAGAAATCTACGAGAAAGCAATTAGCTATAACGTAAAATTCATGTTAGCCAATAAAACGTTTTTAGATAAGAAAAATATATCATTTTTTCATTTTTGCACATCTCATTCTTTAATTTTCTTCGTCGAGTGACGACAATTGAGACTACTTTGCGAAAGTTTTTAACGACTGCACTTAGTTTCGACGTTTCAAGCGTAAACGATAACATTCTGACGTTTTTTGTCTAAGCATCGTTGCCAAAATAAAACCCGAATATCATCGTCAACGTTTCGAATGTGAAACAGTCTCAGTGTTGCGCGTTTCTCATGTACATTCCCACTCCGGACTTCCTTACTCGAAGAATACAGACAGATCTGTGTTGACTCTGCCTTATTTCTGTCTTCTGTTAGCTTTAGACTCTGCGCACCATTGAAGGATATGGTAAAGGTATCTCACACCAACAAGTAACATAGTGTCAGGGGAATCAAGACCGCCCACAATTAGTTTCCAACTTAACAAGTGCGAATCACTAACGTTTTCCCCGATCATCTAGTAAAATTTTGTTGCGTTAAGTTTTTTGACGGAAACCTGCTTACACGTTTTCTTGTATGTTATCGTCAAAAAACTTACTGCAACCAAATTGTACTAGATCATCGGGAAAAACGTTAGTGATTCGAGCTTGGAAACTAAATGTGGGCGGTCCGGATACAATCTTACTTCTTGCTGTGAGAGACCTTTTTTTTAAGACTGTTGATATTGTGGTGCGTGTACGACTGTACACACTGTGCGTCGCGTTGGGTAGGGTAGGGTGTGAAATCCGGTCCGTGATGTAGACGGAGGGTGCGTTCGAGTGCTCACTCGGAGGACAAGAGCCACTTATTGTAGATACTGCGTGTTATGACACTTACTTTGAGCTCTTTGGCGTTGCAGAATATGTTACACGTTGTGACACGATATTGTTTAAGCTCTTGTTATTGTTAAGTGCCTTGTCTCTCGGTTGGATACAATAGACCCAGGCAAAGATATTGGATAGTCGGATAGTCGGATAGTTGGACTAGAGGAGGCATTGGTACTGCTGTCGCTATTGCAATTTAAAGGACGCCATTGATAAATCACATCTAGAGATACGTCTGTTTAGCATGAATTACATTTTGACATTTTGTAGCCTGAAGTTTGTCTTTTCATCATAAACTTGAATATGAAGGAGTTTATTGCACTTCTAATAAAGAAATTAAATTGTAGTTCCCTATTCAAAGGAATAAAGGAATGCAAAGATCTTATTTTTTTAAGCTAGCGTTTTATAGCGTGTTGAAACATACATGTACACCGATGATTTATCATCTAAAAACTAATCTCTAAAATCTATTCATTTATCTATCAACTAAAATCTATCTCTAATCGTGGATCGCTATATAAATGGTGGTATATATACAATTTGAAATAGATTTCCACTGCTTACCACTACGGAGTGTTAGGCTCTTGGGTTCAGGGTCTAACTCTGCCTGTCGTAAGATACAACAAATGGACCGACGTCGCACCCAACAGAACGGTTGAGTACTTCGTAAACACCAAATAAATTATCCAACAAAATATTCTCTTCATATCAAAATATTTAACACGTATTTTATCATCTTTCTAGACTGGTTCATTGTAGAACAAGACTTCTAACTTGACGTAAGCTCTTTGGATGATTCATCGTAGACGTTACGACGTGATATTTTATAGCCTCTTTGGAGGGATTCACTGAGGAATGTTTTATTTTTAATATTCGCAAGACGGGAGTGAGTGTATTATGAGACAATCGTTTATACTTTCTTTATAAGCTCTCTGGGAGTGCGTTACGCATCGGAACTGTTGACGTGACGTAATATGTCTTGTTTGTCTTTTTTTAATTCCAAAGACGTGTATACTCGTTCTATCTTGCTTGTTTGCTCTTCGTATGGACAAAAACCACTTGCCAAGAAATGTAATTTGTCGTGAAAGAGAAAGATCTTCTCTCACATTTTTTTGCATGCACGCACAGTTGACGGTAATTCTCCTACATCCAACAACACTAATTCAAGAGTGCGTATATCTCCTTCCCTTACAGAAGGGTAGTCACTAGTCTTTTAGAACAGATGTTTCGAACAAACAAAATGACGTTAACTTTTTTTCGTCCAACTTACTTAGCTACTGTGCTTAACGCCACTATACTTTTTTACAACGAGGCTGATCGTGACAGTTACGGTGATGAATGTTGATACAAAGTTTAATGGGAAATCCGGTGCTGACTCGTTGCCCACTCCTGGTGAAATTACTGGAAAGCGTCGAGGGAGATGTAGATCCTATATCAATGGAAACGTAAATATATAGGAAGGTTGTATATAGTTTCGGCTACCAATGAAATGGAATAGATAAATAAAAGAGGTGGATTGCTTCCGTGGGGACTGTTGGGAATTAATAAAATATTGGGCGCTCGTGTCAATGCCGGGGAGGGTGGGGGTGAAGGGGAAGGGGGGAGCCGGTATTTGACCGAGACCCCAACCACGGTGTGTGTTATATTTTTATGAGGTACTGCATTGTTTTCGTATGGCCCTATGTAAACGTTTGTTATGTAAATCTGTAATAAGTCAATGTTTGCACAGCTCGTAAGTTTCGGTACAACAATAATAAGACGTACTAGTTGTGGAATGACGTTACTTGTCGAGTGAAGGAGGAAGTGGTGTATATAGTGTATACACAAAACGGAAATCAAATACATTCCTACCTGCTTGCACGTGACGACGAAAGAAAAATAACAACACTCTAGGAGTACTAGATGAGACTTGATCGTTGAGCGAGTGTTGGGCTTATGGACAATGGCAGCAGCTACATTCACCGGCTAACTTTTTAGTTTTTCGTTAAGCCCGGTTTACACACGGTAACAAGGTTTAAGGTATAAGGTTTAACGAAGAATCAAGCCAGTAGCATCATGGCGTTCACATAACTTCCTAAGACTTAAGGGCTAGAACGAAAGTTGAAAATATTCCAACTTGTTAGCCCTTATCCCTAAAATTCTTAGCCTAGCCAATGAGAGACGAGGTTTTATACATCCGGCCAATAGTAGCGATCATAGTAAATCAGTTTGGAAAATACTTTCCTTGGAACAAAATATTAAATCTTAAACCTTAAACCTTATAATGGTGTGTAAACCCTGCATTATGGGAATATTATGGCAGAGAATCGGATATGTTATAGTGAAAATTAATACGAACCTCCATCCCTGCCTGATCCTACACCAGTGTGTGCTTGATAACATGTGTACTCAACTCACCTCCTACCTACGCCACTGCTGTAAAATACTTCCTGTGTCGCAGGTGAGGTGATTATCCAATCCTCCTAGTATAACGAGAGACTTTCTCACTTCTCTGACCTAAACCTGAACGCGCGAGGGCCACGCCATGCACGTTAACCCCCCCTTTAAACCCCAGCCGCTCTCTGACTTTTACCAACGAGGGGGCGGAGAGAAAATGTCTAATCACCCCACCTTCTGTCTTAGCTCTGCCTGCTCTGTCTATATAATAATGTATTCAGTTTTAATTAATTAAGTTTCTAGATTAGCGTCGAGTTGTTTGTATCCATGACTTGAAAGAGAATGATAGGGGAGACGTGACTTTACTTTCAAGACCCTCCGCTAGATTGTGCGGGGACCGGTGACATCAGTGGAGGTAGTGGTGTAGTGTATTTAGCATGCAGGTAGTGTACGCTTACGGCTTTGCAAATAACTTAACTTCTTTTTCTTTGTTGTTTTAGGTGTCGAAAGCGATCGTTACAGCCGATTGGCGGGCGTGCGAACGAGATACCCACCGGAGACTAGACCGACTAAGGTATTTAGTTTTGCAGCTTGTTTTCATGTTGTAGGTAGGTAGTGTAACATATTTTCTAAAAGGATTTAGGAATTCTCGGGAAACTGATTAAAAAGTTGGAAAAGTTAATTTATTTATATCGTGCTGGGCGAGAGATGAAATATGTAATGTACCGTTTTGGTGGTTGAATGTGAGAGAAAGAGACGAGGTTTCCATTGGGGGCAAGATACATTCATGGAAACAGGTGTTTAAGTATAATATAAGTTTATGGTTGTTAACGTATGTGATCTTCGGGTAGGAATCAAACCGAGAACCTCTTTTGCTCTATACGGACCACAGACCTCACCATTCGAGGTAACGGGGTACGGGGAAAAATTAATATTTTGCATTTTTATTTTTGTATTAATATTTTGACGTTCTGTACATGAGAAAATTCATATTTACATGTAAAATTGTACAACGATATATAATGCTTGTAGGTTTTTGTTTTTAATCTTATGAATGTTAAAAGAATAGTGAGTTATGTGTGTATTTATTTATAGTATTTTTCTGTGCAACTTGCTTCTATGTTATTAAAAATGTAAAATTATTATGGTGAAATATGTCCATTTCTACGTGACCAGAGTTAGTTAGGACTGCGAATAGAAATGTAACTAGAGCATACATTCAATCGTTATTTACAGAGAGAATAAAATGTAAGACTTATATGATTTTGGAGAATTTGTTCGCGTGCAAACAGTTATAACTGGTTGTAACTTTTTGTAACTTTACATATTTAAATTTAAATAGGTTGTAGCTTTAAATATTCATCATGAATTTGTACTTATTTTAAGTATGCGTATACCAAAATTTAATAACGTAATTGTCACCTCTACGGAAAAGTAGCGGAAACGCAATAATAGACAAAACCCCGATAATGGATACGTTTATTTTCCCGTTTTGTTCCGAAAATTATACAGCTTCTAGAATTCGTCTGACAACAATTTACATTTCAGTCGTATTACCATTGAAAAACTTATTATTCCCGTGGAAGATTGAACTTTCAAAAGATTGTTTGCACTGGTTTTAGTGAAGTTGAAATAACTTTGAACTTGAAAACTCGTTGGAGTTGTAAAATTCCCAAGAAAAACAAACAGACCGCAGGACGCGGAATACGGACGACAGAACGAACTTTGGACAGACTGAACTTTGCTTGTTTTACGAGTTTTAAACGAGATCTGTCAAAATGTCGTCGCCAACTTCCAATCCAACTTTGCATGAACTGTAAATATTATATCCAATATAATAATTTTCTTCGTTGCATCCAATTCATGCGTTACTCTAAAATGTGAGTTAATTTGGTTTAAAGAAACACTTCATTCTCGAAGTATGAATGTGGTTTATTTGGTCATTTTAATGTATTTAAAAATGTAGGCAGAAAGTTAAAAATATTTCTTTTATAGTTCCGGCAATGCTGTAAGGCTTTTTTTTAAGGTTCACTCTTTACAACTCTGTTTTCCATGGATATTTAAGGAAACCGAAAAAAGTGGCATTACCATCCCAACTCAATCTTGTTTCGTTATTTTAGTGCCTTTCTTGTCTCATATATATATAATATATATATATATATATATATTTAATTCGCGAAGCTCATCTAGAGAAGGCCAACTATAAAATAATTCCAAATTAACATATTACACATTACCTATAGTGTCTAGCCCAGCCAGACACTATTACCCATGATGCATCTCGCCCATGAAATCCGTGCAGTCTAAAACCATCGTACGTTAACACACATCACCGGAACCGCCTTTCTCCTTTAAAGACTTCCATTCAAGACACAACTTAATCCTAATGTTCCTTGGAGTTAAAACAGTGTATATAGAAGACAATCTCCTCTAGAAACTAAGGCCTATCATGTCTTGTAATTGCCAGGTTCGTAACAGAGAACAACCAACCACTCTAGCGACCAGTTTGCAATTTGTACTACATCTGTTCTATAATTGAAGGGGTTGTGCGGGGAGGGGTGGGGGGGGGGGCTGCTATATCATGCGACTGCAATTGAACTTCATTCATCCCTTGCTGATGTACTCGAGCACAGTGGGGGGAGGGGGGTCCCTTGAGGTTTCTTCGAGTGTACAGGCTGTTCGTTAACTGTTTGCCTGGATCTAGATTTGATCACGGGACGGGTTCGAGAGAGAACTAATGCGTCTTACTTTCCTTGTTCTAATAAGGTTCCGAGTTGGTTTCGATGCAATCGTACTATTTGTGTTTATATACATAGTAAAATTCACGTTCGGTTGATTTTAGTGTGAATCATGTTTTTTTTTTTTTTTTTTTTTTTACATTTTTTTAAATGAACATTTGGTCGTGTTGGTGGATAAATATAATTGGATTCTAGGTGACTGAGCATTTGTTGCCACCGTGAACTATTTTTAGAGCATTCTTTAATTTGTGTAATTATGTTGGTGGTGCAAACCACTGCAAATGTCGATTTTATTTTGCGTTTTGTTCGTTCGTTGTAGATTATGGTATTAAATAACGATGAATTTATAAATTTGATTGGAAGTGAACTGATGTGAACTGATGATGAACTGTAAATCTGATGAGATATAAATTTACTAACATTTATTAACAAGTGATGAGTAGGTATTTCCCCTATTTTTCTTGTTTATCGTTCTAAACCATGTAGGCTATATAATATGTAAGTTACACATTTTCAAATAATAAAACATAAAAATAAATACATTTATCGGTTAAATATCTGGTTAACATATTAAAAATATTTAGTTAAGAACACCCACAAAAAATCAAAACGGTAATAAATCAAAACATGAAAAACTCATTGAAATCAATTTAGATTCCATATTAAAAAGGTCCGTTTATTATATTTTTAAGTGTATGGATTAGTGTTTCTTCCTATCAATTAATAAAATTATAAATTAAATTAAATTAAATTGATTATGAATTAATTAGTATCAAGTGATCATAACTGTGATTCAGTATAAAAAAAATATCTAACACTTATTTGCCCACAAGGGCTGTTTTGATTTGATTCCACTGCAGCATCGTTTACTCTCGATCCCTCCGCCGTTTTACCCCAAGTAGCGCCGTGAGTCAAACGCGATAGGCCACCGCGCAAATCCGTGCTTAGAATTCTCGCGTCGTAGTCGATGAAGATTATTTATTTATTTTAAGTCCGGCATTGTAAGAAGTGGCCGCTCGCTTGCCTGCGTGGCTTGCATGATAGTAGTTGTTTTCCTTTTGTTTCGTTCGAGCCAGCCAGCGGGCCAAAATCTAAAATCGAACTCGTGGCGTTTTTACGGTACGTCTAAAACTTTGATAACCGACAAGTTTGCGTGGCCGAGCTATCTGCGAAGTCGCAAATAACACGTCTTGTGTTGTGAGTTATGGGGGTCATATCTTCGCGCCGCAACGACTGCCGAGCACAGGGCAACCCTTGCATATCTTAATACGCTTAAAAGACGTTTTATATCCGACACTGACTTTTTGCGAAAAAAACAATAAAAGTCACCGGGGAAAAGAATTGGCAAATTCTCGTTTCGTGTTTTAATGTGTCTAGTTTTTTGAGGGAATGTTGCCCAAAGCGTGTGGGGTGTTTTGAGTTGGTATCTGCTACAGTATTTTGTTTTCGAATGAACAATTAATAATTGATTTTAATAATATGGGTTTGAGTTCTTTTTTTCTGCTCTAAGAAAACTTACAAATTATTGGTAATGCAACCTGATCGAAATACCACACATATTTTATACATCCTTTATATTTGGCATATGTTTCATGTGTTATTTTATGATTATGTGTATCTAGTTTTTAGTTGATTTTACAATGGTTTTGCAAACACTATTTGTGTTTAGAGCTGTGCTCTTTTCTGCCAATCCCAATTAATTATCTATGAATGGGAATACAATATAATAAATACTAAATAATTGTCGTTTTATGATGACGGTTAATAAATATCATAATAATAATGAGGAATATATGAACACTGATTAATTTGCTATGTTTAACTAGGCCACAACTAAACAACATTAACACACGGATATCCTTTTAACTGACCATATAGACTAACGTTTCTTTTGACCGAGTTTGTATAGCAATAGCATCAATCAAATCATATTTCGATTTAGATTTAATATTTACGAACCATTATTTGACGAACTGAGACTTCAAACACATCATATGGCTGAAGGTTCTGTTTTTTATGCTTGCTATGATACCATTGTTATTCAATTGATGTATATATTATGGGGGAGGGAGATTCTAGCAATAAAATTACCTTCATTGAGTACCTAGTAAAGTGGGTCGTTGCAATTCACAGAAATTGTAGCCGTATCATATTCATGAATTATTTATAACTTGAAATTTAACTAATGTAATATAATAATCACAATGTAATAGGATCGGGTGTATGCGGGATAATACAAAATGAATTGAATTGAAGAAGAGGATTTATTGAACTTTCTAAAATTGCTTATTTGAATTATGAATTGAAAGTTATTAGAATTTATTAGGTTGATTCTGCGTCAATGCTATTTAAGTAGTTTCATTCAGCAACATGCTACAGTATAGTTTGTCAAGTATTGAGTATAAGTTAACGTCATATGTCTCGTGAAATTGAAAATTAGAAAGTATTGATAAAAATAAATAATTGTTGTTTTTCTCTTAAGTACATTGAAAGTCAAAGTTTTTTTTACTGAATTACACAGACGACGAATAAATGAATACATGTACAAGTTCGTGTTTTCACTTCTTCAAGCGTTTAGTTCATACTCAAAACAAATTGCCAATGCAAGCGTTTATTAAAACCTTATTGTATTTGAAAGAATGAGACAAGTTAACAAATCTAATCAAGCTACGTTATTTAATTTTGATCGATTTGAAAATCGATCTAGCCCACAATGTCAACATGATGAAACTATAGTGGCTGTAATGAAAATGTGAGTCTATGATAAAAAAAAAGTAGTAGAGGTTGACCGATAGACTATGTAGAAGAGAAGTATGATATAAGGTTGTATAAAAGACTGAAGAATTAAACACATATTACAACTCCCAAACCAATAGGATTGAAAATATTTATTTAAAACTTTTGATTATGTGCTGTCATCATAGAAGGGACACATTCATACTACATACTTACAGAATGGACACATTCATACTACATACAAAACAAAACAAAACAATTTCAAATATCCTATTGAAAAGTAATTATACTTTTTAAATAATTGCTTTATCAATATATTTTATAGTTACAGTTATTGTTGCTATTGTTATTATATGGTTTAAGGACAGTTAATTTCACAATATAATACAAAATGAAGGTAAAAATTCTACTGTTCCTATAGACTGTCACAAAAAATCCCCCTTTGATGTCGTGCTTCTGCACAATTCAGCCTTATTGACACTGAAAACGCATGTTTGTGACTATAGCCAAACACCGTCTGTCTGTCTATACATACTAGAGTGCATTAATGTACATTCTGAAAACGAATTTTGCGCTCGCACGTATCAAATATGCATGAACGTAGTTTTATGATCGCCACACATGTATATAGGTACCGTTTTCGGTAAACGTTGCGCGGGTAATTCCGAAATCAATATTATGTAACAGTTAACATTTTTACGATGCTTTGTCTTTTCTCTGTGCGCATGGAGAATTCTTGGGATGTGATGTCATTGTTGTGGTAATTGACATTCCGTGTTGCCGTCGGTCGTTGTGAGTTAGTATACGGACAGACATGAGGAGTGACCGCAGTCCAAAGTTAGATCATCACGAGTGAAGAGATTAGTCCGACGATTCTGTTAGTGTTTAGTGGGCGGTGGTGGTAGTTGTAGTTGTTGTTGTAGTTTGAAGGGAGAGTTGTTGAGAGAACTTTGGTTTGAAGAGATACTCGAGAGCTTAATAAACATCACTTAATTACGAAGTTTCGGACTTGGAAACGGGAACTTGAATGAGGGAAGTGTCGGAATGATTTTTATGAATTATATTTAGATGTGTGGGCGAGTTTACTAGTTCGTATCTGACACATTTTGAAAATAATCACTTTGTGAATAGATCACATTACGAGACCAAAAGAGATGCTTTTGGTTTGAGCAGAACTTCTTTTCCTCCACTCCTAATGTATAAAGTGTTACCTGACCATTATGGAAACGTAAAATTTATAATAACTTCTACAGTCATTCATGTACAATTATGAACTGAAATAAAATGCAATAAAATACATTGACGTTGAAACTTTTTGATTTAGATAATAATAAGTCCAATAACGACTATTTTCGAAAACCTTTGGAGTGATTTCCACTTCTGCTGTATGTTCGATAAAATACCCTTCCTAAGTGTCCCTTAGCGTACAGTATTATGTAATAAGTGTGGTTCTAGCAGTACACCCCATATTTATACAACATGGCTAATCGAGACGATGAGCGCGCGAAGGGTAGAGAGGAGAAAACCTCCACGCGGTCACCCCTGTCGAATAGCGCGGACGGGTAAATACTATAAATATACTTGACGTCAATCCAATGTACGACGCAAGAGCGCTCCACCTCCACTCTAGCGGTGATTTCTGTAACCTCGATGAAGAGGATAGAAGTGACAGTAGCACTTAGAGAAATTAGATTTTATTTGTTGAAAATGTGTAGGCCTACAGTAGCAGACTAGCAGTGAGTGTTTCGGGGACAGTGCACGCACTCCTGATATACAAACATTCTCTTAACAGGTTTTCATTCTGTAAATATACCTAATCTATAACGGAAAGTTTGATTTAGAAAATTGACATTAAAAATGTTGATAGAATTCAATAATAAGTTGAGTATTTTAAGTTATTATTTGAAATTTTGGACTAAACGCTGGTTCATACTTCAATACCGTACTATTCAATTAGGTGGTATTAAATGTTATCGTACAGTTTGAATCGGTGTCAAAATTTGGTGTAGCTTACCGTCTTTAGTACTCTAAAAGCTCAATACTCCAAATCGGAGTCCCCCTATGGATTCGTCTAGCAAACTTCATCGACAGCGGTTGAAGACTGAAGCGAATGTTAAACTGATCGCCACGCTTCTACTTGGGGCTTCATTCTTCATGGGGATCAACTGATTTACGTTGGTGTGGTCATGGTAATAAAGACGTATCAAAATATTAGTACAGTGGCAATATCAACAAGAATAAATTATCTATCTGGGTTTTGATTTACTGCGCTGGCCAAGCACATAAATCGTCAGCAAAGTAAATCTTAGCACAGTCCACCATGGCGTGGAGTGGAGTAATAAAAACTAGTTGCTGACTGTTGAACACACTTTAGACATCGGCGAGTTAGATATGCATTGTTCAGCAGTTGTCTTACATTTTATAACACTCTTGAAAAAGGACACATGCTTGTCGTGTTTGCAATTTGAGGGGTAGTTTGATGCAAATTGTGACTTTGAAGCCGTCAAAGCAATGAGGCATATAATAAATGATATAATGTCCCCCCACTGAAAATAAGATATTGCACATTTCAAAGCGATTCGGACGCGTCGTGAATGATAAATTGTTGCATTTCTCTTGAGCATGACTTCCCCCTCGCAAAGATTTTGTTTATAGTTTTGACATAATAAGATTTAGTCAAGTTTGCAAGTCCCGCCTCTATTGTTTGCTCTATGATAAGTATGAGCGTCTGAGCTTCGAGTTTATGAAATTGTATATTGTTCTTGGCACAGAAATATGAAATTGAATTTGTCTCCTTATGTATGTACACTAGCAAATTTGACCCAAGTCTCTTGGAAGAAGTCTCCGAGTCTATTTTATTTACTCAGTAAAATCTCCAAATAACGTACGAAACTCAACCTAAAGTGACGTTTCCTAGAAAATTCGTAACCCATATTCGTAAAATTTGCATGCGTTACTCTAGTGACGAGCTCGTTCAACCCCTCTTTAACGTGGGCCACATGTCTTGGCATACAGAATACGGCCTTAGTCGCTGCTTCGCACAGCACGTCGAATATATTGGCCCCGTCCCCCTTTGAATAACTTACTGATAGACACATACTTATACGGATAACAATTCTAGACTGAAGTGATTCTTGGCTTACAAGATTTCACGCAACATACGTTTGACGTGAACATAATAATTGCATGAATAAATAACTGCTGATTTTCGCAATATTCATTTATTAATCAATTGTTTTGGCTGTTGACATCAAATAAGCATATTGTTCATAAACATCTTACTAATATGATTATGTGTTCTCCATTTGGAACCTCAATCATAGTTTATGTTAGTATTTTGTTTTAAATTCTTTTGAACTGTGGTTAACTTTACAGCAAGGCGTGTGGAATGCTATTTTGAAAGCCATGGAAAATCTTAAACTTTAAACACAAATTTCTCGAACCCGATATCGCTTGTCCCACTTTTCTTCTTGTTTTATTATCAAGGGTATACTGATGTGCATGCTTACAAAGTTTAACGGTTTTCCACCGTCACTGTAGATGTAGGGCAGCATCTTGCTCGTCATCAGTATTTCAGCTGCAGTTTCAACAACCACTGCGCGCAATCTCGCACGTCCCCCAAATAACAGATAGACTGCGCATTACATCTCGATACGCGTCATCTCGCCGAAGCACACGACGAAAAATTGGAAATTTATATTTTCGCCTAGCGAGAAAAATACGAATCAAGTTCTGTTTTGATATGATTTACGGACCCCCTACTATATGAAATCAAATTCAAATCTTTCTTTGCGCTCGGGAGCATCTTTTTGCAAAGAACATTTCACATACGTATATAGGACGTCTGATTCTATCTGACCAAGCATTTTAAAACCGGTTGCGGACCACCGTATATAATAAATTTTCATGCACCCCTTGTGCAAAACTACTTGCTTCCAGTCTATCTATTTATTTTCATGGTAATTGGATTATTTTTCAATTGCTCCCTCCCCTATTCTATCCAACCCTCGAGATATGTTCATATAATATTAACGTGGCTTCTGTCGGTGGGTTATGATTGTCACGGTCAATACAAGGCCTCGTTGTGTATAGTACGCTCACGCAGGCGACCACCAAATGGATACGTCCTAGATATTATTAATTTATTACGCCGTAAGTGGCGGGTATGTGGGAATGTGTTTGCCCCACACAGCATGTACGTTGTCAATGTGATTGCCAGGTTGGGAAGGAACTCTTCGGATAAGTTGATTGCTATCGTATATATGTATACACGACGGGAAAGAGGAAATTATTCATATCAATGTCAATGCCATTCGACCTGGCCGATGGGTTTTCTGTCATTGGGGAATTTGTATATATACACGGTTGTTCAGAATGCAGAAAGTAATATCTGTTCAAAATGTAAATAAGACATTTTGATTTTGACGTATGGCGTAGGGTGTTATTTTCTCGGAGGGTAATTCTGTGTATTGTTTGAGAGTGGACAGTGTCCACCATTTCTAAAAAGAAGATAACACCTTAACTTATTCTAATACGTTTTCAACACGACCTAGAAAGGTGTATCTGAATATTTGTGCAAATTTCCCAAAGGAGATGATTTCTATTGTTACATGAAAAAAACGTTTAGCATAACTTTAATTTGAAAGCTTATAAAATATGTATCTATGATTGTTCCTCTCCGAGATGTTGATAAATATTATGAGGGAGAACAACATGTATTCATAGACTAAAAAACCAATACATTAGATTAGATTCCCAAAGAAATTTCTTGCTATGGATTAGGTTTACCAGAGAAACTGTTCATAGAAATTCAGTGGGTGATGAGAAAACATGGAACAAGGAACCTTCATCGTCGCGCTAACCATCTGAATATTGAAAAATGTGACGAATCAGAACTAAACAAGTGTTCAGAGAAGTTAGCAAATCGATTAATTTATATGTTGTGATTGGACAACGGATTTGTGATCGAAATCAATTCGGTGGCATGTTGAGTTCATTGATTTCTGACAGAAGTCGTTGATTAAGAAATGAGTCCTATAAATTCATTAAAAACTTGTTGAATTATTGTTGAACCCGTCTGTACATTTCTTAACCACACAGTATATAACAAATAAACAAATCGTGTCTAACTTTACACCAACGCCCCACAATTTCGCACCATTTACATCGTCGTCCGATACCGCAAAACCACATGTCTCGATTACCCTCCACTAATTTCAAACCACACTTCGTGCACATGTGCTGCTCAACCACGTGACTATACGGTACTAAGTAATAATTCTCGTTTCCGCTAGAAGAAAAATTTAATTATTTTCCTCTTTCTCTTTCTCTCCCATTCGGCAAGTTTCCCACACCGTCGTAGTCTACAAATTTACGGGATCTTGAGAGGGCAGCGAGATCGGGTTCCGCGACAATAATTCTCATCATCCCCGCATAATAATACTACAGCACACGCCTTGAGAAGCAGTAAGAGAGAAATAGGAGACAATACCTATGTAAATTCCTCGGCCATTTCCAGATCGCTTTACTTTATCATTTCACATTCATACCTTAGACCAGGACGCAAGAGTGGTCATAAATTACCCACGCGCAATTTTTTTTTTTTTTTTTTTAATATTCTTCGCCGCGGAAATTTATGGAAAGTTTTTCTCGGATGAAATAATGTTCCTGTCAGGATTTACAAGCTGTAATAAAATCCTTTACAGCCATTTTAAATATAGTTTGACCTAAGGTCGAGTTTTGTCGTCGCTCGCTGGCACAGCTGCGGTCAGCCTGCATTCATTGTTTACATCACAGTTGAGTGGGCGAGCGACCCAATAACTCTTGATCTATCTAACTATGTGTATATATAGCCCGCGCACGGTTAGGCAGAAGTGATGTGACCCTAGCCGACAGGGTATGTGACGTCACACGTGACTTGATGTGACGTCACGTTTTAGATACGATTTATTGAAGGGAGGGGGGTTAAATTGCGCTTTTTACGCTTTTTGGTTCGAATTTTATTTTTAAAATACCTCTATCAGAAACAATTCTCTAAAAAAACAACACATTATATTTAAGTTGAAGACCCCCCAAAAAAGGTTTAATAAGACAATAAATTTGTCTACCCAATAAGTTTATGTGCTTCGTTGCTAAAACGGCTTCAAAGTCACTGTCACCACATAAAAGACCGATTTATGGAACCAAGTTGTTGCTAACTTTTTCTTGCATTTTTCTCACGTGATTAAAACGCAAGTCACCTAGTTCGAATTCCGCATAAGGCATGGGTCATTTCGTCTATCACCCCTAATCGTTTCAAATGGCATGATTATAATAAAGGAGACGTAAAGCAACTGAAACTAAGAAATCATTGAAAACCTTCACGAATTTTGGAATTGTATTGTATAAAAGGTTGAGGATAGTGTTGGTATTAGTTTTGTGATTTCCGGTGTTTAAGCAAAAGAGAGGAAATTTCTGGAAATATTGTTTTTAACCGGACACGGAAAGAAAGTAAGCGTTGATATTGTTGAAGAAAAGAGGTAGACATACAGACTGAAAGAGCAGTGGCCGAAAAACTGTCTCAAAACTCAAGGGCATCGTTTTAATGCATGTGCACAACTTAATTGATTGCCTCTCATTCGCTAGCTGAACTATCAAGCGCGTCATATCAAAGATACGGGGTGTGCGTATTTGATCTTGTTACCATCCATCTGACGTGATCACCATTTCAATTATTTATCAACCTTCACGAATCAAAAACAATTAAATATGCTAACCATGGAATGAATTTCGCGCACGCAGTTACTTTCTGACAAGACGCATTAAAGTTCGGGGGGGAAAAACTGCTGGAAAACACATGTGTATTGATTTTTCTAAAAATGTAACTTGCCGGAGGATATTTCTGAATTTTTAAACACCAAAAGCAGAAACCGAAAACGCACACTACACCCATAATCGATCATGATAGAGAGGCTTTTCTTCATCATGAAATATCTTCACAACAGGCCTCGTTCATGGTCTATTCATTAGTGTTCAGTTATTCATAGCCGTTTGAAATAGAAGGAATTTACTGTACATACTTTTTCCTACTGTGCTGCTGTGACAGTTGCGGCAATTAGTGGACTGTCTATAAATAGACCTCCTACTAGAAAACGTCACAAAGAATTTCATTTAGAGGCCGCACTCATTGTTGTTATACCTTATTATTTTTGCAGTATATCCATTGTGGATCTCTAGGGGGCTTGTCCATTGAATTCTCGAGCAAATATGGGCCTGTGTACCCTACTAGTAGTCTTCCCCTAGGGTGAGTTATGTTGAGCCGCTAAGGGAAAAGTAAAGTACAGTTATTTATGGACATTTGGTCTATAAGTCATCTCCGGGAAGCATAATTTCTGTCCTGTATCCACGTGAGAGTAGATGGTGTTTAAATTGGCCTCTAAGGAGTCTACATAGTAGATTTTGTTTTGTAGAAAGATTCTCGGTGGAAAATATCTATGTCGTTGATAAAATGTATACCAACATTATACGTGCGTTTTTGTAGTGAGTGTGCTTAGTTTATTTGAAGATAGCACGAATAAATGTAAAGGGAATGTTTTCTTGCATTTTAAGCTAAAGTAGGCCTAATACTTGTTACACTGAAATACTTGTTATACTGAAATTGTGGAAAGATTGCAATTTTGATTTTGATTTTATTTTAATACTTAATATATTTTACTCTGTAACTTGTGTCCAGATTGGATACATTTTTTTTTTTTAATTACTACCACTCCACACTAAGCGGCAGTGAGCCCCCTATAGACATTTCTATCCTAACGAGGACTTTTCACCCCATTGTCAATCAGAATTATTCTATATTCTGTTCAATCCTCCCCCCCGCTCCCCCCCCCCCCCCCCCACCCCCCACCCTCCATTATGCATCTCCAACCTAGCCTATATATTCACTTTGTCAGTCGAGTTACCTAATTTATTTACCGTTTGCAATGTTGGCTTTTCGTAAATTGTCTGATATTTTCTGCTGTTGTTGGAAACTTGGCCGGGGTCGTTGAGTTTTCCAATAACGCTACACAAACATTTTTTATGTTGACATAACGCGCGTTACCATTTGACGTTATCTGCTGCGCAATTGCGATGTGTGATTATTTAGGTTTTTGCCCGGTCAGTGAAATATTGTATTTTTAGTTTAATAGATTCTTATAGATTAGACACAATTATTTTTTCCTAAGGGAAATTTTTTTTTCGTCGTGGCGTGATTTAAGACTGGGGTTGGTTGGGGGGGGGGGGGGGAGGGAATATGCGGAGGTGGCGGGGTTCAAAATTGCGATGTTAGTATTTAATATCTATTTTGCTGTCTAATAGATTCTGAAATAACTAGTATAGGGCAAAATTATTTTGGTCGAAGGGAGGTTTCTTCCAATCGTGATTTAAGACTGGGGTTGTTTGGGGGGAGGGGGGGTTAAAAATTGCGATGTAAGTATTTAATATCTATTTTGCTGTTTAATAGATTCTAAAATAACTAGTATAGGGCAAAATTATTTTGGTCGAAGGGTGGTTTTGTTTCTATCGTGATTTAAGACTGGGGTTGTTGGGGGGAGGGGGGGGGGGGGGGAGGTCACACTCTGTGGTTGTGGGGTTCATATTATAGGACAGAGCAGACCAGAAGGCGAGAAGGCGACAGTGGTCCGAATATTGAACACATCCAAGCTGTTGTCTTAGGCGACAGCTAAGTCACGGACGGGTGCAATATAGCCTAAATAGGAAAATAAAAAAGTGGAAACAAAAATGCGTTAGCTGCCTTAATATCGGCTGTACATGATTTATAGCTACGATAGAACGATTCACAACTTTATAGGGTAAATAGAAATGTCAACAATAAAAATTGACTGGAAAAAATGTTATATTGTTTTAAAATTACATATTATAATAAAGAAACAAAATGAAATATTACTTGATATATAACAGAAATACACACGTGTGGAAAAGACACACGTGTGGAAAGTTAGTATAAGACTACTATACGCACAATAAAGAACAAAAAGAAACAAAAATTGTGAGAAACACAAAAATGAAAACAAATGTTAAAGAAAAGGTAAATGAAATCTGAAAAGAGAAAATAAAGGAGGAAATGATAAAAAGAAAAGAAATAAAGAAAAGAAAAAAGATGAATATGAGAATTACAAAAAATCAGAAACTTTATTTTCAGCGCAACTGGAGCACAAATGTAAAGGTGGTTAATTCATTAATACCAGCGTTAATTGGTAGCGTCGACGCCGTTTCTTGTCAAGAAACTTTTATAATGGTTTTTTCCTTTCCTTTTAACTTATGTGGTTTTGTGATGACAAGAACAAACAATTATTAATATTAATAATAATAACATACGTATTAAAACAATTTTTGTTTTTTAAGGAGTACCTCTTTGTTTACCCGTTCTCTTTGTGAACCTACCTTTTCCATGTCCACGTCCATCTCATTACAACAAATGATAACCACATTACTCTCCATCTCCATCCGGCTCCTCCATCATTTCATATTTCACGTGGCACTTACCTTCTACCCCGTGTCCAAGCCTCTTAACGTACGTCAAAGTTACAACTCGCAACATCAAACTTTCCTATTGCAACAATGCAAGTTTATAAGTCCACCATGCAGTAATATCACGCTCGGAGGCAGCTATTTACGGTCATGGGTTTTAACATCTCTACCCCAGTTACTCGTCCGTAGGGGGTTGTTTTATGGACATACCATTGTATACATGTAGTCGCAGGTGTCTATGTCTGGTCTGTTTGATTCAAAGCCAGTTTTAATGATCGTCGTCTGCTCTATTTAACTCATCGTCATTTGCATTTAAAAAAGAATGTGAGGCTGCTGTGTTTTGTATGTAGACTTTATTACGATCGTAAAAGTAATGGCATTATAAAAGCAGGTTGATATAGACAGTGGTCGATTTGGGGTTGTGGGGCGATTAAAATTCTATAAAACATAATATTGACTTTACATTTCCATTAAATTTATGCGAGGCTATCATGCATATGTGGTGTATATTAAAATTTAAATATGTTGAATTACTTTTTGTGTGTAAATAAATAGACATGTGAGCATTGTTTGACATTGGGGGATTGCCGGGGGTGGGTGGTGGGGGGGGGGGGGATATTTTATTTACAGACCTTTATAGCTAATGACCAACGCTGATGGTTTTACTGCTATCATTGGCTATTTAATCTAATATATTTTCTTAAATATCGATCTCTGATTGGTTATCGCTCACTCGTCGATGGTGTTCGAAGCCTACAGGGTTGGTTTAGTCTTTTTAAATTAAAGTCCCCACTGCAAATCAGTTTAGTTATGAGTAGGTAGACTCTAAATGTGAATTTATTTATTTATTTAACTAGATAGTATTTGTGAAAAAAGAAGTTAGATAGATATATAAATAATGGTCTTTATTGAAGGCTGAATTGTGTGTCCTTACGCGGTCTTGCAACGTAACTTAGCATTTTGTACTGCACTCACGTGCTTTTTTATTCGTGTTTCCTGAACATTTCTTCACATTGGTTTCAGTATAGGCCCCGATGTTCTGTATCTCTTGGTTTGGGTACGATGGGGGAAATAGAAAATGTCTACCACCCCACAATTGAGCAACATTCCTTATTAATCTCTTAGTAGTTGGTTTCGAGTCAACTTATAAACGAAAAGGCGCACAACAAGACGGCATGCACAAAGAATTAAAAGCCTTTTACTTCCATCCCCGCACTTTTCCCCCCTTCAAGACAAGTCGTTAAGTGCGCGATTGTGTTGAAATTCGCGCCCTCCTTAAAACTTCACAGTTTTTTTTTAATTTTTTTTTTTTTAAATATGCTGCCTGCCAAATTACCCAACCGTAATTGAGATAAAAATTTCCACACCCTACATCAAATCAAAAATGTTCTCACTTGACACTTTACCAAAATGCATCATCCCGCGGCCAAGTTAGAAAAACTCCCCCCCCCCCCTGCACCCCCCCCCCCCGTTCAACACAAAGTTTACGATTAATTATTTGTAGAAGTAAAAAACCATTATGCGGCGGGTGGCAGTGGTGGTGGCTTCTACGCTGAGCGCAAACATTTCACACAGTCAAAACATTTCCTCCAACTTTTCCCCTCTTTGACATTCATTCATGATTCATCGGATCTGCCGTTGCCTTCATTCACTCAAACTGTGGCCGGGGACCCAGGGGGAACGCCATATAACAAGGAACGGAAATTTCTCCGGGATATACAAAACATAAAATGTATACTAACCGAAAATTATATACGCCCCCTTTTTATAATAATACCACGTTGCCCATTTTATGCATGATTCCCCTAGTTTTCAAGGGTTCCACGTAAGAACTATTCAAATATTTAAAAAACAATCCCCTGAATGGCATTGTGTATAGCCACTCTACTTTAAGTAATGCCTCCTATAGGGATATTATTTATGATTATTACTCCACATCTTCTACGGTAGTCCTTTTAAAGCAAGGCTGTATTCAAATGAACTACACTCAGCTTGCTCATTGCTCAGTCCGCTATGAGTTCGTCTTAATCCAATTAAAATGATTGAAATTTTCAACCCGCTCTCTCGACGTTTTACAGAAGTCGGTCGGCTGTGTTTTCTGGGATCAAAACACGCCGAGTTTGTTTAAGAGATTTTAGAGAAATGATAACCACAGAATATGTATTCTCGCAGATTTAACTTTGATACTTAGTGGAAAGCATAAAGTTTCAGCACACGTTTCATACTGGGTAAAACCGTGTGTTTTGTCAGGTGTATATATATGAATGCCGCAGCGCTTGCAATGTTAGAGTGATATCAAATGGAAAGTTTTAATCTACCCAAGCTATGTTCGGCATAATAATTATAAATGTACAATGTATACACAAACAGTTTGTTTAGACTCACAGAGGACGTGATACCGCATGTACACCAAACCATGTTATGTCACAGAGCTTAACAAGGATTAAACATTTAATGTATTTTGATAATTGCACCGTCAGAGAGATAGGTGGCGGTGGTGTACCGAAAACTGTGGTGTAAATGCTGGTCTATGTATACATTATTAAGAACGTTGAATTTGTGATTGATGTATAGTGGAAATGACAAAACCACATAGAATCGTTATTATTTTATTGTCTTTCATAAATCAGTTTTATGTTTATTTAGACTTTAATAAAATCATATAAACAATTATCCAAGTTTAATTCGAGAAACAAATAGCCTTAATTCATAATTAAAAATCTCAAAAGATATGAGATTCTTTCAATTGAAACTAGTACTATCAATGACACAAATTCTTTATGAGCTCTATTTAAGCGTGCTCTGTATGCAATTGGTATAAAAGTCGTGCCTTTTTCAAAATACTCTGATCAAACCATAACTGAATGGGTAGATCACAAATACAGATTTATTTTCTCTCTCTATTAGATGCATCATTATTTGCTACTACATCCGTTTTTCAATGTAGTTACCAAACATGTATACCGTATATGCAAGCTGATACCCACATACCGTGTATACCGAGGGGTATCGGGTGAAACTGATACCCCCTGTCCGCCAAAGGGCCTTCGCGCCCAGATACATTAACCACCTCTATTAATTCATCTCCTACCCTCCTACTCTTTTGTTTGCACTATTATTCTTTCCTTCTTAATGTTTACCGCTCTCTTTGCGATCCGCCCGCCCCGTTCCCCACCCCTCCCCACCGCTCATTACCATATTATTCCCTTCAATTCTCCAACCCTTGCTGATTCCCATATGGCAATCTTTGCAATAAATTACTCTCCCATGAGTGACTCCTTGCAGGATGCGATTGTTCTTGATAAATAGTCTTATATTATTCTCGGCCACTGTGACGTATGACACTGTGTGTCATGTTGACCTCTGCGTGACCTTATGCATTAGGGGTTGTCTTGTCACGCCCCCTAGACACATGTAATACACGGAGCTGAAATACAGATAGGTTTGCTGGTATCTTTTATAATTAATGCGAATGGAAATTAGAATTCTGAAATTGTGGACAGATCACAAAATGTATTGTGGGCAATTGCGATTAGATTTTCTAATGCTTGACGGTTACATATATTCCAATTCGTTGTTTAAACCATTTTAAGAAGATAGGAGATATTATTGAACTTATAATGGTTATATCCGAAAGGGAGATATTTTAATACTTCCTTTAACTCTTTAACTTAACTCTTTATTTTAACTCTTTGACTCTTAGGAGCGGTTTCACCAAACGTTTAGTCCAGAACATCCGTTAATCGGAGGTTTATTTCAAACAAATAGCGCGTCTAGTAGAAGCAACACTAAGCATGTTGTGTGTAATGTGTTTGTTAAATTGAATCCATGTTAACCATTCCCAGATTATTAAATCGGAGATTTAACAAAGTTTGCTAAATTCGGGCTTTACTGTACACTTTGACCAAATTTTGATTTAAAAAAAAAGAGTTTTTAAGATACGAACAAAAACTTCTTAACTCTCCAACATTTTAATCTCTGTCAGACGCGTTATTCATACCCTTCAACTCACCCTTATGCATGAATGTATTTTACATTTTCAGATTGTTTTGACACGAAATTCTTCAATGTCCTTGAAACACAATCTCGAGGGATTCCCCAAACCAAACTGCAGCGCATGCGCGTATACGTGTTATGCATTCACCCTCGAACAACGTTGTTTTCCAACCCATGTCACATCTGCGTTTCAATCTAAACCCCGCAACACGTTTTATTCATTTCGTATCAGAGGTTTTTCGGGTACATTGGATCCGTGTCGCTTCGCTATTTCCGTAACGGAAAAATACACATACATGACAAAAGCCGGTAATCCTATTAATGTAAAAATCACTGCGCGTAAATTCGTTAGTCGGTAAATGCTGTGTTTGTTGTCCATGTAATTGATAGCCATATTAATTTAATTGAAACGTCGAACTTTCAACATTGAATTATTTCTATACTATCGGATAAAAGAAGAGTCTATCGACTTAAAAAATTCGTAAAAAAAATAATGACACACGAGAGATATCACCACAAATAAGAACGATCGTGTCTTGATTAAATATCAGTTACATTTTTGAAAATTGTGCCCAAGTTGTGCCCAAATGTATGCGATAGAAAAGTGTGGGTTCTGTTTCTATTTGTTCTATCGTTCTTCTAATAATAACACAGATGACATCAAACGAATAAATTGGGGCTTCTTTTAAGAATATTATAAAATATAAATAGTTTTAAACATTTTGTATTGCGCATTTCACCATTAATCGCGAATTAATAATAGTTTTTAAAATCGAGATACACAACTTTTTGAATCCGATAAAAAATTGCAGAAAATTAGTATTCGTATATTTTAGTGTACGCGTGTGCTGGTGACGATCATTACAGTTGTGGTGCAGTAATGTGGGAATGTAAATTTTATCTTTACATTTTGAATGCGTTTTAGCTCTTTTGCATGAATGTGGAAAGTTATGCCTCATTTAACTGGTCTTTAAATACGGCATTCGTTTTTATGTTGATGTGTTTTATGTGCGCGGACTCTACGAACTGGCTTTAGCTAGAACGCCGATGGATGAATGGGTAATAACTTTCTTGGATTACAATTCTGGTCTTGTGTCACAGGACAACAACTGAAGTACAACCACATTGTGAACTAGGGAAGTTGTGAGCATAATTCACATTTCACACTTTAAAACCTATTTTGTCATTATTAAGAATTCCCATTTTTGTATTTTTACGGAAAGTTGTACTGCATGTAAAATTATGTTTTGTAAAAAAAAAAAAAAGCATTCGCCTTTACGGTTGACGTATTTTTATGGTATATAGATGCAATGTGTTTAAATTAGAATCGTAATAGTTTCCTTTTTATTTCTTCGGAAAAAGTCATATGCTTCTGACAGGCACAACACAGGACTAAAAGTTGATGGCATGTAAACCTCAATAAATCCCAGAGCTGTTGGTGATTGACGAGAAACGAATGTAAACATTAATTCCTTCCTTGGGTGGGAGTCGAACCCACACATGCCAGAGTACGCGTTCCGTTGTGAAGCTAGTTCTCTGCACCAATAGCAATCCAAATATTACTTCCAACCACCAATCAATTACGAGAATTGATTTCCGGTAAGCGAATGGGATTTCGCATTTAATAATGGGACTGCACAACCAAAATCACTGTATTAATTAATTTTATTAACGAGTTTAATAATTTTACTCACGCGCATTCGGGTAATTATTTAACAGTTAAATTCTCATGGATATGCCGATGTATAGAATATGTGACCTTTTGTATTTAAAGAGTGAATCAACCCAAAACACTGGCTAGATTAATTAATAAACTCAAGGGTGAACAAATTCAATAACATTTCAAAAGCCAGAAAGAAATATTTTATTTCTAAAAAAACTTCTGCAATCAAGTATATTAACTGCAAAGTGTTTCGAGTAAATTATTATAAGTTATTCTAGATTATACCTTGAAAGTTGAAAGTCGTTGGTGACTTTTCCTTCTTTATAAAACAACACTATGAGGATTTTTTTCTCGAGAAAACATCGATCACTCATCATAACATTCACAATCGTGACGTCATGAATATACGAGCAAATTCATCTTCCTTCTGGGTGAAAACCATGCCAGTTATGTTTTTTTAATAATTGAGAAGGTTTACAAAAAAAGAGAAAGTGAAATCCGAAATGTCGCGAATTTTTAATAAAGTCTTTCTACGGATAATATTTTGAATGCGCAGAAAACACCACAAAAATGAAGAAAATTCACATTCCCAGTTTCAATTTCGCATGTTTTAAGTATATTTTATGTAAAGAATTTACAAAATTCCAGACTAACCAAAACTACGAATTTCTTTTCAAGTTAAAATTTAACAAAATAATTAACTATGAAGCTCAACATTAACTGCGTAATTGTAAATCACCGCAAGGCAAAGTATAGACTAATCCAATTTGTACGTTAAAAAACTACCACGTCTCCGTCGAATGACTCAAAAGCCATCGAAAACCACCGCCTGGCAAACATGCCTGGGGCGAACGAGTAATCCCACAGCCTTCTCAATGAATTGGTTCGGACGAATGCCCATCAATGAATGCACCGGTTCTGATTTAGTTTTACAATAATAATGAGTATTAGGTTGGGTTACCCTACTCCCCCCCTACCTCCCCCCTCCACCCTCTTCTTTTCTGTCCCCTCGATCTGGCTCATCTCTCCTCGTATGTTATTCTTTAGAATTTTTAACTAATTCTTTTGTTGTTTACCGCCCTAGCGCTCTGCCAGCCATCCTCCCTTATTTAATATTTATTTTTATTGTTTAATTTGGGAGCTGCTTTATTTTTTTTTTCAGACGAGGAAAGGGTTGTGATGAACAACGCCAGTTATCTCCTGCAAAAGAAAATGAATTAAATTCTTGAAATTCTCCATATTTCACAACTCATTTTACATTTATCGCTCTATCGCTTTCTCTCTCTCTCTCTCTCTCTCTCTCTCTCTCTCTCTCTCTCTCTCTCTCTCTATCTCTATCTCTCTTATGAAAAATGTTATTTGATAAAGTTATTTCGACACTGTACCCAGTTGCACATATACTATTTTTCATTTCTAAAATATTGTTTTTCCAACGCTTCTGGCAATGGAAAATGGCAATATGTGGTATGATTGCTTTTCCCACCGTTTTTTTTTTGTTGTTTTCTACACTCCAATATTGTCCCTATCTATCATCTTGGCACCTCGCGGTATCTTCCGGTCACGTTTATCAATAGTTTTAATAATGACTATGCTAAACGGCCTCATCGCGGTGTTGCCGCTTCACCGCGGCGTTGCCGTGCATGTAAAAGAGATGGTGTAACATCTACCCGGGCGGGGGAAACAGATGGCGAAAACTTTTGTATCTCGATTCAAAATGCGAAATGTCCTTCGACCCATTATTCTGACAGCTTAAAAATGTGGTTCCAGATAAATGTGTCTCATTTAGGCATGCGCCCTAGACAAATGCGTTGAGCGCGTGTACTCGATACTTAAACGTTGAACTATGTTCAGGGGGGAAAATGCTTGTTTGTCTGATGAAATCTAGCGTACATTCATTAATCTAGCAGACGTTATGTTACAATGATAGTAGCAGAACGAAACTAGGTGACAAATTGTCGTGGATGATTTCTCCAACAATTTCCACGGCGTTTCGTCGCAACTGACAGGTAGACAGTCCGACATGGAAAGCGTCTTATCAATTCGTAAGTACACTTGAACAAGACGGACGAACAGTCAGCCAACTTTCTCTAAACTATCCAACAGTTTTCTGAAACTCCTTTAAATAAGATATTATGTCCGTAATGTGACTTTTGATACGTTGAAAGCGGGCTGGCGTTTCGTATCATGAAATTTCCAAAAGTTTAATAAACGAAAATTCATTTTGGAGATTTGTGTTTGACAATCATAAAACATAGAGAGATGAAAGGATACGTATACGTTTTTTATGGGACACAGACGGATAAACGAGATGAAGAGAAGTGAAGTTCGAAAAACGTCTTCAAAAAGAATTATTATAAGCTTCTTTACTTGTTTATTATAGATGATGATCCACTCAGAAACATGAGACTGACGAAAAGTGAGACTAAGACTCGTTTTAGCGTTAAGATAGAAGACAAATCAAATCTTATGTTTTTATTCAGACATAGAGGGAAATATATTTCGATTTATCCAATAATTTACATAAATTGGTATTCATTCATGTCTATGCCAATGTAGTTTGTGTCGATGATAATTTCTTTTTTTTGTATGAGTACCTGTCGATAAAACAAATCATATCATATATATATATATAAATTTTAGTCATTGACACTTGACAGGGCATTTTGTTAGTCAAAGAGGTTTGCCAGTCTTGAAAGATGGAAAGTTGGAAAATTCCTTGTAATAATTTTAATAATAAATATTGTTACTCCTATCTTCAAAGAAGAAGTTAAATCAGCTATTTGTAGCTAAAAAAAAAAAAAAAAACATAATTTTAGACAACTTGTTTGGTGGTTGTTTTGGTAAAAAATATTTAAATGAAAAGTTAACTGTATATTGAAATTCCGACGCTAGAGTAATAAAATCAGTGGTAAGAAAAAAAAATGTGAGAACATGCAACTTTTATTAAGCAAATTAAATTCTCATATTTAATATAGAGTGATACAATAAAAGCTAAAACGTTTTTCGATATCCATTTGTTGCTACACACAAGCCGAAACTTTCGTATTATTGCAAATTCCTTCTGATATCGAAGAAGCGTAACATATTTGTCTCCTAATAATAACATACGGTTGTGGGCATGGCAAGACGTAGCAAACTTCGAGGTTGAAATGCGTTCCAGAGTCATGAATTATTAATGCTGCTAGAATAAGCTGCATCCGTACGGAAATTGTACCAGCGAAAGAAGGCGTACACGCAAAAGCAACACGTAAGTTGTAAAACACTAGACTCGTACCCATGTACGGGTAGGGTTTACTACGTTTGCTGAGCAAGTAATCGCGTACCGTTTATTTTTAATACTAATACGATCCGGTTTCACTTAACGTTTAGTCAGGAGAAGCAGTTAATCGGATATTTGTTCAAAACAAACTCAAATGGTGACTGGTAGGATACACAAGGCATTTTTATGTAGGCCTAATGTTTGTTACCGATTCGAGGTTATTAAAAGTTTGGTAAATTTGGATCTATAAACGTTGAGATTCGATTTATGCAACAGATGTCAACATTATAATGGAAATGTAGAAATCAAAATCTCGCTGACAATGAGGTAGAGGAAGGGAGGAGTGTTTTATTAAACGAATCAACTGATTGATAAAATTAAAAACCAAATTCGAGTTTACGTTGTGAAAAGAATAGTACTTATTTTTATATTTTTGAAACCACACATCATTCTTGCTCAACAGTTGAATACACACCTTATAAAATATACATTTTTTCGGTGTTTATTTCACTCGTAAGATGATATTTGATATTTTTGTTTTTCGAATATCTACAGTAATTACATTTTTGGATTAATACCTCGCTTTTTGCTATATTTAAATAGTTCCAGTTTAAAAAATAAGTATTAAAAGAATCATTTAAAACAAAAATTAACGCCCTCGCTCATCCGGCAACGCAGATCGTTAATTTCCTAGTATTCTATTATCCAACGTTTAATGTATGTAATCTAAAATAAAGTAGCGAACGATTTTTAAGCCCATCCAACTATATTGTTCACCGGTATTTAGTGTAGCTAGGTATTGTAAAGATTAAATATACGGTATACTACTAAATTTTATGTTCGTTCTAACTTTTGGGGAATTATCTTTTGAGCTCATAATCTTGTGTTGTGGATAATTCCGAGCTTCGTTTGGCGGTGGATTTGGTGTTTGCGCGGTTACAACTACAAACAACCAAAGCCTCTATGATTCCTCTACACACATACACAGTGGAATAAACATTGCTTTACTCTAGCTAGACCATTCCAAACATTGTGAAACAATGTTCAAAACAATGTTAAATCTAAAACTAGTCTTGTATAAAATGGTCTGCGGCCCATTTCTCGAGCGTGGATAGAAGTCATCTCGCATACGGAATAATGGTTTAATTACTTGTTTTCGATACACATATTTACACGAAATAGTTATACTAAATTCTAACAAAGTATTGAAAATAATGAATTTAATCAGTGGTTGTTTTTGCTGTGCGAATTATTTCCTCCTCCGGTATAAAACCCATAATTTGCATCGTCGGATTAAAATTCTATACACCATAATAAATATATATTTTCCCACAAATTTCGTAATATAAATATAGGATAGGTGAGTTTAAACTGTACAAAAAAGTCAGTTTTCACATCTTTGCGTTTGGCTTCAGAAGATGTTACAACACAATTATAATTATCAAGACTAATACGCCACAAAAAAACATTTAATAAGACCTTTTAGGACTACTCTCGAAAAGTTTACTTTGATCGATATTTAAGAAAATGAAACTTTCTCCAAGTTACACTTTTTTGTCTCCATTTATAACTCCGAAGTGTACCCTTAGCGCAGTGGCTGTGGTTGATTTAAAATTCCAGAGTTCCAAATTGGAATCATTGAGATATTTATGACACGTAGCATCATCTTCATACATCTAGCCCCTTTACCATCTCGATTATCACCGATGATCAAAACACAAGACGTAAAACCCAAACACCATCATCATCCAAGGTGTCAAATCATCCCCGGCATCAAACCACACAAAATGGCGGCACGCAACATGGCGTCTTGTGGTATAATTGCAACTAAGTTTAGTACCGACCGCGACCGCTAGTTTCGTGATTAACGCCCTCAGCACTCGAGCCTATAATGAGTCTTGTCTTGTGCTGAGGTATGAATGAGTAGGGATCGGCGGCTTCTCAGTTCTCCTTCTCTCTAGTAGATCTGTTTCATGGAGAAGCGACGACAACTTGCAAGATTTGCGTTACGAGAAGCGGTTTGTCTGTCGGCGGCTCTGTCGTGTTTACACTTTCCCCTACAAGACGAGTAGCGTGTTCCTGGGACGCTGACGACTTCATTACCCTAGTGTCGGTGACGTAGGGGGGGGGGGGGGGAAGGGGGGGGGGGATATGGCCGTGGATATATACGAGAGGATATGTCTCGTATAAAACCTATAAAATCCTTTATGGAAGATGTTAAAGAAATTGAAGAAACTTTCCAACAATATTACCAACTAGAATCCCTCCCTGAACTATGTATGAAGTCATCAACATAGTTGTCTGTTTCAAAACGAAGAAATATCTAGATATCAGTGATGCACAAAATCTTCTCCTCCCCCTCCCAAATGTATAACTCGTCCTGGTTCATCCGTATAGGAATTGCCACTTATTTAACCCCCCTTTTCCCCCCGCCCACACACACTCCCTTCTTTCCGTTCTCATTTCTCATTGGATTTTATAAGCTACATGTATGTATTGTGGCATCAAGATAATTCTCCCGAAAAAAATGTTCAGTCGATAGATTTGGTCGTCGTTGGGGACAGGGCAGGATTTGTGCCCCCCCCCCCCCACACTACACCCCCTCGTCCCTCACGCAAACGTAAAGAATAACATTTCGAATATTTTCAATGGCTTAATTTGGCGCCAAACTAGGTGTTTTGTATTGTATCACACAATGTTCATATTATCTGGCTAAAACTAGGGGGGAGGGGGGGATACATCTGCCTCCCCTACTAGAAAATGTTATTCACACAATCGTGTCGATAAAAAATATATAAGGCAACATGTATACGACATTCGCAATAGGATGCAAAGTTGATATACAAACAGCAATGTTGCTGAATATATGCTCACTCACACAAAGAATAGATGTCGGCTATGTCAAAGGTTGGAACACTTGAACGGTTTTGAAAGAAAGGGGTGTGAAAAGCATGAATAATTGAAAGGCTTTTATAGAAATGTGAGTTACGAAAGTGGGGGATGTGTGAGTCGGACAGTTGTGCCTGTATGGAGTTGAGAAGACGTTTATGCGCTGTACCTGTTCACGGGACGAGAACATGTTGGAAGATGTTGTTATTTATTACCATTCTTAATGTTTTTATTCTTATGATTATAAAAACTTGTCTAGTTCCTTATTGTTTATTTACAATTATTATTGTTTGGAAGATCCATACAAAATAAACCCCGAAATAAATAAGTACGTATAAAATATATATGACTTGATTAATTAAAAGATGGTTAGACCTATATTTAAATGCACACGAAAGCGTTTTTTGCCTGGAATATAATTATATTTAAAAGATTTCATTATGCATTTTAATTTAATTAATGTTTAGCAATATTTTAAACTAAGTAATCTTTACAAATAACCACGAAAATCGAGAACCTGCACACGTAAGTCTTTACCTAAACCGTGATATAATATTGTCCAATCTTGTCCTTCGTTCTTAATAATTAATATCTCTAATACAAATATTGGATTAATCAATTAAAATTAAATTTCGAGATGTTTTTATCAATGGATTCGCAAACTGTAGTTGGATTTGTTGTTGGTAAAAATACTTCGTATGTCGTCGCACATTGTCCCACATAGGCAAAGACAAAGCGAGTTTAAATAGTAGATCAATAACACTCGTCTTCTCCCACTGTCAGCACTTAATTGACATTAACGAATAAAACGATCCAAGGGCAGTAACATAAAAACCTCCAAGGAAACTAATTGGCATGTAATTACATATAAACGACTGAACTGAGCGGCCCATCCAATTTGCATTCGGTTGTGTGTGTGAAATAAATTAAACCGGGCCAAGACGTTTGCCAATAAAACTGCCATCTAAACTGGCCCGGCTGTTAAGTTAAACCGCTAACTGGCGATCTGTCCGTTCGTTTATTCGGTCACCTGGGTGATTGGTGGATCCAATGTGTGGGTTACAGAACGTAGTAGCGTCATTCTCGATTCGTTCTGCTTTTAAATTGACATTCTACAACGTGTGACCACATTCATTTAGTCACTGAATTGAATATACTTATTTATAATTAATTCTTTTGAAATTAAGAATAATTAAAATTCTGTGTTCAGTATCTTTATTACATAGTTGCATGTTAATAACAAGGTACTTTCTTTTTCGTTGTTTTGCCACAGACTCATTAACACATTCATAACTATTAGCTGTCAAAATTAAAAGAAAACATGCAAGTGCACTGTAAAAATAACAAATTTAATTGTATCGTAAATAATGAACATAGTGCACTGATTGTGGCAATACAGTTATCTTCTTGTTACTTTTCAACAATAACACAAAGCATAAGTTCTATTATTCGTTTCTTCTTCATTATTATCATTCATTAATCTCCGCATTTCATCATCTTGATAAATTAAATAAACTTGTCCAACTCATTTATCTAACTTAGAATAGAGGTTAATTAATTAAACGAGGTTAATTTGTTTATAGACACGTTGACAATGAATAAACTTGAATGATAAAAACTAATTGGAAATACCTCGTACAAATTAAATTGTTGCATACTTCAGTAAAATAAGAAATAGTGTATTGAAACATTTTAGCGACAATCGTTTTAAAAACACGACTTTTCAAATGCGCGATGCGACGCATGGACAAGTGCTAACCAACATGACAAAAAATCTCGCCGCTAAAAAAACAAAACGCACACGATTTTAAACATTTGGTTCCTTTAAGTCCCAGCGGGAACATTTGTTAGTTGCTGTGAGCATCGTTAACATCATTGTTTCGCGCAAATGGTCGTTGCCAATCCTCTGTCATTGTCACTTAATGGTGATTAATGATTATAGGGTTGGTATCGCTCGTGGTTGGTTTTATACTTTTCTCTGAGCAGATGGTCCAGGTTTGACCCCATTTCACGGCGTGTCTGCTCCATATAACGACCTGCTTCCTGTGCAGAAAGTCGTGCCTTCAATTCCCGATTTTTATCGAGCAGTTTTAAAGCTATAAAAGTGACGGAAATATATTTATTCGTTTGCTCTATATCAATGTGGACGTTTTATTCCGTCACATTCATCTTTACTACAATAAATTTTATTATATCTCTTCCACTAGTCAGCTATATTTTATTGTGAGTAATAGAATAACATATAGATTATACTGTTTTATGTGTACCTATCTTTGTCTTGTTCAACAACGTATTTTAACGTCATTTATTGTATCTATATTTATTATTATTTCCTATATACCACACACGAAATAAACACATGCATATAGTATTCGTGCTGCAATCCGCGATCTATAGGAACTATTAAAATAATCATATTTTATAGGCATCCCTGCTGTAGGTTTAAAACCATCAGATGTGCCCCTCTTCATGTATATGGCACATACACGGAATTATGTGTTGGGTGTTTTACGGCGCGTCAACATCTTGGCTATTTAAAAACAACACAAAACAAACGTTGGGTGACTTTGGAGCCGTCCTAGCAACGAAGCACTCAATAAATTCAAAGTTGTTCTGAACCGGCCTTGTTGATTCTGGCATATGTCGCAAGTGTTCGCACTGTCCAATCACCGATTCATATGTTTCGTATTTGAAATATCGATCTTTGATTGGTTATCGTTCACTCGTCGATGGTGTTCGAAGCCTACAGGGTTGGTTTAGTCACTTTAAATTAAAGTCCCCCACTGCAAATCAGTTTCGTTACTGAGTGGGTAGACTCTAAATGTGAATTTATTTATTTATTTATTTTTGTATTTGTTTTTTTAAATTCGGGTATTTTCAGACCCAAACAAATCGTACAGCATGTATTTTCGATACTGTCCAGCTCGACTTGTAAGTGTAGTGTTATAATCACTGAATCAGAGATGAGAGACGATGAACACCAAGGAAACGGTTAATAGTGGGATCGCGTTGTAAACACAACTTGTTCGATGTCCAACGATCCCCCCCCTACCCTCCTCCCCCCCCCCCCCCCGTGAAGTCGTTCATTACCATATTATCGCGCGTTTAGGTTTATCGTCCATCTGATAGGAGCTGAATTCCTTGTTTCTACGCGTCTCGTGTTGTGTTAGGATGCCGACAGCGTTGGCGCGTTGGGCGCGTTGGCGCGTTGTAGCACGCGAGACTCTAATCATGGGGCTCCGGGCTCGATTCCCGTCCATGGTGATCGCGACTGACGTTACATGCGAATGCAGGGAGTGAGATTTTTTATTTGGTCTTGGATTTTTTTTGCCAAACATCCTAGTTTGATTACTAGTTTGAGTCAAAAGGTATATATACGGCAAATATAGCCGTCCTCGGTGGCTCATTCGTTTGGGTTCTAATCATTCGGCTCTTAGGGACGTGGGTTCGAATTCCACATAAAGCCCATAAGGTTTTTTTTATTGTTCTTTTTAATGTATCATCCCTTATCGTCTCGAATGGTATGATTGTAATGATAGAGAGGTAAAGCAACAAGAATTTAATTGAATTTATAGAGTGAAATTGATTTCTTGGGATGTGAAGTCGTGACAAGTAAAGCAATGTTACCTGAGAAGCAGATCCGTCGGGGAGAGCAGAATGATTTTACTTCATGTCGCTTAGAGTGCACGTAAAACTATGAGAGATTAAAATCAGTTTCAAAGTTAAAAATAATTCCCATGAAAAATTCTTCAAGTTATGAAGCTCAAAATTGTAATATACATCATTCTGTCATTTATTTTTAAGAATATATAAATTTTTGAAAAATTTCATTACGTGCCATGTGGAAATGAAAAGACTGGATAGAAAAGAAGAAAAAGGGAAAAAGAATAGAGAGCTATTTCAAACCAATCCAGGGGTTGATATAACAAAAAAAAACTAAAGGAAATCGGTCAGAGTTTACAAAACAAACAAATAGGTCTCGGTGGTTGTGGATGTAAATGTACGTTTTCTAAACAGTTTTCTCGCTGAAACTCGATTTGATATGTACCTATTTTACATCTCGCGGCAAACGGTGGAGAATGTATAACGAAATAGTTAACTTTTATTTATGAACTTTCGTAATGGCAAATCGTTCTGAATGGAATTCAATATAAATACCGCGGGCAGTTCAGTTTTTGATTTTATCTCGAATAGTAGCTATTTCACCTTGTATACAGATATAATTCCAGATGAGAGATCGAGAAAGTTATTGCATAAACCATTGGTTTGTGTTATCTGGTGCGTTCGGAGAACCATACATCGTATTGTGTGTAGGCAACTTCTATAGCCCGAAGCGTACATGTATAGCTTGCACTTGAAGTTGAAAAGTTGATCCTGGGTAATGCGATCTCAAGCCCTAAAGCTGACCTCCACTATAGCCGATAAGGCAAACACCTTCAATGGAAAGATGATCCAAAGAGAAGTGCTTTGTGTGGGTGTGTTTCTGTGTGCAAATGCGAAATTGTAATCCATCCTCTCAAATATGACGCTATAAACAAGTTTGTAGATGATTCAAACATAAAAACCTTATTTTCTCCTTAATCTAATCTAATGCAATAAATAATTAGTTACTCGGATTTAAAAGAACATACAATTGCAATTGCAATTTATTATTTTCATTTATTGTCTATCAAGTAAAATCATGGTGTTTTGTAGCAATCAATGTGTTGAATTATGATTTACCGTTACTTTTGAAATCATAGATTAGAATATAATGTAGATCCGAGCAATACGGAGTCAATATTTATTCAAAGGTTTGGTTTCTTTCTAAGAAATTGAGTAATGATTGTTTTTCATACTCATTATTTCTCCACTAATCTTTTGAGTACTATGCATGCATTCATCGAGTTGTAAAAATCACACCATTCTGGCACTGTAGCTACAAAACAATCCAAATGTTCTCCATTCGTCCGGCTTGTGTATACAGTTGCAACTCCAACTATGTAGGAGTTTTTATGAACAACAATAGTCACGAGTGACTTGTGACTACGGAAGTGGCATAGCGAATGGGAGGAACTGGAGAGGCGTAGAATGTCGAAAGAGACATCGACAACCCTGCCTGAAAAACAAAAAACCCCACGAGAAAAAAACTCACACAAACCAAGCATCACCTTACTTTACGTAATCTAATCTAAGATTAAGTGCTTGTGCGGTTTTTTTTGGGCGCGCGCTACCCCTTTTTCCAGCACACGCAGGCAGGCACGTTGATCGAGTACCTCTGCGCATACCCTAGTGCGCATGGGCTGATGTCATAGTGTGCGAAACGAAACAGAAGAAACGTTATTTTGAATTTGTCATCCGACAGCGTGAGTGTTCTTAGTTTTATATAAAACGCAATAAATAACATGACATGCACAGTTTGTGGAAGCTACTTGAACGGAAAAAGCAGCTAGATAAATCAAAAGAGATGCGTGCGCAAAGTGTTGAAGAGATTTATTTATCGCAAAGGGGATGGTTTGGCTGTATGTCCGTATGTCCCCAAGCACCTGCGACCAGGACAGACGAACAGACAGACAGACAGACAGACCACCCACCCCTCATTCCGACACTGATAATTGAATGAAATGAAACTCTGGTCGAGAGGATTGTTCACTCTTCCGATGATATTTCTCGGGGATTGTGTTTAATGAATCGGTCAGACTCACTGATTGGTGGGAGGTCTCTCTGCCCCCCCCCCCCCCCTTGCTTGGGTTGGTGATACACGTCAGATGTTGGTAGGGAAACTGGACAATCCATCGTTGTTGAACTTTCAATCTCGCTGGGAGATGGATCTTGTGAATACAAAAAAATATTTGGGGGGGGGGGGAGGTATTTGAAAATCTGAGCATTTGTTTAAAATTATCATTATCATATATAGAATTAAATCTTGGTGCAGGGTTGGGGAACTTAGAAAATCTGAACATCATTTAAAAGGTTTTCAATTTCAGATTTTGGTCTTCAAATTTTGTTGTTATTCCCGTGTACTAACGTATCTTGATTAATGTTTGTGAAGAAATTGTACATTATTTGAAAACAAACTTGCTGCTATATTTTAGTACGGGGATATTTGATTTGTTTTTAATAGTTGCATGTTTTTTTGTATTTTAGATTAAACCCTATTGATATATAGAAGATATTTCACTAGTTCTGTATTTTGTCTCTCTTACGTCAATAATCAATGTACATTTACTTTTTGTTTGTGAACCATTCTACCCACGTCATATGGCACACATGTATGTAAATATTTCCTCTAGTACGGCAGATATAACCAACAAATGTTATTGATGATATTCTTCTTCGATCAAAGCTAAATCGAACTGAACCCGGTGTCTATTTTTACAGTTGCCTTTGTGCTGCAAGTGACGTTTGCTTTTACACTTTTTATACATCTATTTGCTTTGTTTTTGCATATTTTGTTCAACAATATAATGGTAACGTGCAGAGCTACAAAGAATACCATAATGTGTTTGTGTATTCATTTGTATGTACTCGTATGAATGTAATTTGTGTTTACATTTTGTTAGGTAGGTAGACATTATTTATTTGATGTTTTATGACGTCTAGGTTATTGACGTTGGCCGAATCATATCTATTGCATATCGCCGGCGTCATCAACATAAAAGGGGGTTAGTCTAAAGGTGTAGGGGGTGAGGGGGTTGGCGGGCGTGAAATGGCGCAGATTATGTCAAAATTCTTGTTCGAGTTGTGCGAGAAACTTGTCTATAAATTATAAAATATACCCAAGTATACTTCAATATTCGTGCTGTGAACTCATGAGAAAGTTTTCAAAACCAAAATAGCTACGGTTACGCCAAATATTCTTGCTCGAATTCATCAGAAAGTTATCTAACAAATAGGTACGGTTATACGTCAATAATGTTGTTCAAACTAGATGAGAAAGAAGTTTAAAGTACCGAACATTGCGTCAAAATGTTCTTCCTCGACCTAAGTTGTTATAAAGTTGCCTATTTACGTCAAGATCTTGCTCGAACTGTGCGAGAAAGTTGCCTACAAACCTTTATGAGACAGTACACGCGCCGTCCGATCGCCTCTATATTATACGAACGAGTCTCCAATAGGCTTATACAAATGGGATTAAGTATAACTTCCACGTGACTGCCCTTGCTATAGACAACAGCTGTCATGTTGTTCGTTACGAACATTCAGTCAATTTATAATAAAACTCGGACCCTCTCCCTCTCCCTCTCCCTTTCTCTCTCTCTCTCTCTCTCTCTCTCTCTCTCTCTCTCTCTCTCTCTCTCTCTCTCTCTCTCTCTCTCTCTCTCTCTCTCTCTCTCTCTCTCTCTCTCTCTCGCTCCTCTTAAAACTCAACAAATAGTGCCAAGTTTGGTTTAATTCGTCGGTAGCGGCGACCGTGGATCGAGTCACTTTGCAATAAATCCCGTGACAATGGCCTCTCCCTTCGTCCGGGCATCAACTGACCAGTAGCACAAACGACGGCCACTCAATTTGCATATTGAATAGAGGAGGGGATGTGAGGGGTGAGGGGTGTGCGGGGGTCACTTGGTTTCATATAAACCTGTACTCGGTGTTGTGTCTACGCCGGCTTAGGTCCCGCCGTGTTTGTTGTTGTTGTTTTGGCTTAATATGTCATACGTGTCAGAGGTCACTCTATGCTGGGGAGGCGATGTCAGCGCACTCTATGAATTGGTCATAAAAATACATGTGAAATGGCCACTTTGACAAACATATGGAAATAGCGTCTGTGTGTTGATATAAGAAATGAAATTTTTATTTAATACCTGTTATGTTCTAGTTGTTATATTTAGCTTTATCTTTTGCAATGTTTTGTTGAGTGTTTTTCATATTAGCTCGTTGTTATTGCGTGGTTATAATTGAAAAAATTACAATTATAAATAATAAATATTTAGGAGAAAACTATATAAGGAAGCAATTTTTGTCAGAATAAACGACATCATAAAGAGCGAATGTTTTTGAAAATGTCTTCAACTACTGACAAGTTGTGTTTGTTGTTTCCTTTAGTTAGATTATGAGTGTGTAGTGTTTAGTTTGTGTAAAAAAAATTACAAGAAAACGGTAGTTTTTTTAGAAAGTGAGGATATAATTTATATTTTTCAAAAGATGAGCAAAAGCCTTAACTCTTTCATCTCGTATTTGTTCAAGTTTAGAAGAGTTTCTTGTGCACTGTTTGCAGCTAGACTCATTATTAACGTTTGGTTGAATGTGGTTGGCAAGTGGTACTTATGACTCTAGGTATTTTCATGTTTGTGTAGACAAAAAGATGAAGCGAATCACATTTTCTAGTCGACGTTTAACGATAATTTCTCAATATTTATCTGTGTTACTTCTATGTACATCGTAGCTGTTGTATATTGTAATAATGTGTTTTGTTTTGTATAATATTCAGAATTATTTATTGGTAATTTGAACTTTGGATAGATAAATAACATAATACAATAAATAATAGTTTTGCATATTAGGTAGTTGTATTTGAATATTTTATTGCTATAGTCAATCCTGTTAAAACCCGATTTACAAAGAAGAACAATAAATACAACTTTACGTTTTACAAATGGACAGTAACTGTAAGATATATGACAGAGGTGTATCTGTAAACTGTAAAGTCTACCTTAGCATGAATGTAAAACACAAAAGATTACAGAACAAATAGCCAATAGCAAATACACTTCCATCTGGTTTTAAAGTAGAAATATGAAGTATTGTAAACTTGCCATCGATATGTTATGTAAATGTAACATATCATGTTTATATAAGCTTCTATAAGTTGTTTTGACAATCGACTTGAACGCGATCTCTCGGAGACATTTGAAGTACCTATCTATACATGAATGTTTTATAGGTTAATACTTCTCGTTTTGGCCCGCTGCATTTTACTACATCCTTCATGTATAAGCAATTTTTTCACTAAAATATTTATTCGAAATCCGTATTGACATTGAATAAAAACGTTCGGTTATGAATGTTGACTTAAACGTAAAATTCCGCCTATAACTTTATTGAAATCATAATAGCGTCATGACAGCGTTGCCAAATTCATGTATACGTAACCTGACGGAATGAAAACAGTTTCGCTTGAGATGGGGTTTAAAAGTTTGCGAAATCCCTTTCGCTGAATCGGGTATTATGTTTAGAACGTTGAAGTGAAGTGACCACATGATAAGTTTTATATAGTTTGTTGGCATTTTGATTTTTTTTTTATATTGTTTTGAAAACATGTAATAGAAGGGGAACCAGTGCAAGCTTGTTGACGCAGACAGCTTTTGTTAAATTTTATCCAGTATTTCAGTATGTTTTTCTTGCAAACTCGAATATTTATTTTGTCCATGTTTACATATTGTGGTAGTTCATTAATTTTGTATCTGTATTTTTCCTGTTCCCTATTAAAACAGCAATGTACACGTTATTGTATTTTGTTCCAGGGATTTGTCCAATGTTAATTAGATTTTTAATGTGATATATTATGCATCAGTAAAAAACTACGGATCAGTGCGCATGACTGTATCTAGAATAAAATAAAACAACTTGCTAAATTAGATAGGTCAGTGCAGGCTCTACATCAGTGACTATAGTTACGGGATTCTATCGCGTTAAATTAAAAGAGTTTTTAATCACATCTCAATAATGCTACTTCACCAATCGAAAAACGGAAAACAAGGCTCAATTGTATTCAAAATAACTTAATACTGTCGTATTTATTTAATGTATACGCTATTTAGTTATACACTGATTAGTTAGGGAGGAACTCAATTGCTGTTGTTGCTATTTCAAATTTGCTTAATTGCAAAGTACAAAGTAATACCCAGCTTGATATAGTTAAAATATTACAATTTTTTTACATAAAGCATTTAGTTACGAGTTGTCACGAACCAAAATTGAGTCCGGTTGTGACTTTTTCGATGTGGTATAACATTTTTGTGAGATATGATTAAAAAACAGTATTATAGCTCGAACTATGAAGAGTTTTTGGATAGTTTGTCTAAAACATCCGTTGTAGGTTGACTCTACGCTTTACGACTTAAAAAACAGTTTCGTTGGAAGTTACCAACAGTGGGGATAGAACCCAGGAACCCCTACCCAAGTCCGTCGTGTCATACGGACAGCGCTATTTCTAGTTGGCAACTCTCAATTTATCCGCGTAGAATGTATTTGCTCTTCACAAACAAACAGAATGAAGCAATTACAAAGTTGTCTCTTTGGGTCCCCTCGCCAGTGACATGTTGACATGGTACGCGCATTTTTCTAAACACTGTTTGCTCTTTTAATCAAGAGTTCACACAGTGCTGTAACGACTAGGCAATCGAGATTTGTTTTCGGAACACTGGTTGAGTTTTGGCAGGCGAGTGTCATGATATACCCACTCCAACTTTAGATAATGTCACATGAAAAGACTGACTGCCAATCTATTTAGACTATGGGAAAATAACGATATTCGGTGCAGCCTCAAGAGGACTACACAATATTGGAAAAGCAAATATTGATGTACATTTGGCTTCGGACGAAGTAAAGGCTTTTCTAACGTTGTCATCGAAAGGGGTAATAATTTTAATGTACATCATTATAATCCGTAGTGCAGCAATGATTTCATGTTTGGGAGGTGTTTTCCTGACTGAATTATATAATATAATTATAATACATAGTTATTTTATAGGCGAGCGGTTTGGGACAGAGCTCCAGCTACAAACTGGCGAAAACGTTCGCCAAACTGTTTTCGTATAAGTGTCCGGAAAATAACTTTAGAGTAATTATATTTGCATTCAGTTGCCGTATTTTGCCAAACTATTACCACGTATTACAACAATAATATAAAAAAAAACGAAAAACATAATTGAAAGTTAGCAACATTCATAAAATACAGCGTTCAACTGTCAAGACACCAGCATTGCGAGAGCAATTTTACGAGTTGGAAACGTAGCTTTGCGCGAGGTTGAGCGGTTTCCAGTGTTCTCGTGTTTCTTCACTCTTATTGTACAGCTAGAGTCTGAGCTATTATTATTGCTTATTGAGCACCAACCGCCTCCCGCAATCACCAACCCACATGGTCTAAGAAAAGATGGAATTCTCCGTATTACTACCGACGGAACGTGCCTCTTAACTTCAATTCCTCTAAACACTGTTATTTATTAGTGATGTCTCGCTAGACAAGTCTACCAGTCGGTCTGTCTGGCTACTTACTTACTTACTTGTTTGTCAGTCGTTTGTCTTTATTAATTAGAACAATCACGGTTGTGAATCCACACTTAGTTTAATCCAATCAAATCCGATTTAACTGCTCTAATGAAAAAATACTTCCTGAAATAAAAGTTGACCGCCGCGCGGTGGGTTGTGGGTTGTCCACCATGCGGGAAGGATGGATGTTTCGACTGTATACGTGGCTGCATCTTCGGGAGGACCACACACGAATGATGGCGAGATTCTTCGGATCATCCCCGGTAATTAACCCCCTCCCTCCTCCCTCCTCCCCCCCCCCCCCTCCCCCTCCCGCGGCGTCGGGCGTGCGTCCACGGAGGGCAAAGCATCATGCGGGTATTCTAGCTATATAGCTTGTTGTGAGTTGTGACTACTGGCGATACGTAACCATTCTCAATATTGTGATCGAGTACCAGGGTGTGACTTTTCTGCGTACAAATATATACGGGAAATTAAAGAGGCACTGTCATTGTTATGTTAATATACCTAGCTGGAATAATAACACACATTGGGAGTCTGTTGCATAAAGAAACATTTTTTGAAGTCAAGAAACATAAATGTTGATACTAGGATGGAAATATAAACACTACATTGAGTGTTGCATTGTATAAACATGGACTATTAAAAAAAAGAACAATAATAAGTTAGAGGCATTCTAGATGTGGTGTTACCTGAGATGATTGAATGTCTCTTGCGTGGATCGAGTTACAAATGAGGATATCTTGGAAGAACACAAAAACAAAATCGGAGGGGTCGTTAGGTTTGGTAAATTCGGAGACAGCAAGGAATTAAATTAAAGAAATATAATTCATAATCAAAGGGCAAGTGCATGGGGGGGGGGGGAGGTAGCAAAAGCAGACTAAGATTTGAATACATGCGATGCAACAGATATTCCAGGATATTGAATGTAAAGGATATATTTTAGAAATGAAAAGGCCGACAGAAAATAATTGAGCACTTTTTTAATCAAATTTACGGATCGATGTATCAAAAAAAATTCACTCGTCAACTCAATGAGCAAATTTTGTAAATATAATCGGTAATCGAACCTTTGACCCTTCTGTATGGAAGCAGGAGTAAAGCCTATAAGATCACCCCTTCTCAGTTTAAAGTAATATCCATTACCTACTGCTCTGTGGTGCTATGTCTTCTACTTTCATCAATACGGTTTGGTGTTTGACTTGATCTTGTAAGATTTTCACGTACTTTGCTTTAAAGTTCTTGTTGATAGTCGGAATTCGTCTTCTTTAAAATGTTTGGAGAGATTTCACTATTAAAGGTGATGTGGCGTTCTCATGCTACTTGCGACATTGATTTATCTAATTTAATAACAATAATAATAATAGTAATAATAATAATATGTACTACTATTTTACATATTTGTATATATTTAATAATCATATTATTTCAATGCTTGTGACTTGTTGAGAATATATTATCCAATTTCGTAGGGATGTTGACTAATCGGAGTACACCTCCTTTGTATTAGTGTAAAATGGTGTAGTTAGAGTCAGAATACACAATTCACTCGAAAAGCCTGAGAATTTCAGGTGTTTTGCCTGTATCTTAAAAATTAGATTCACCACCAAAATTTTAGATTTATGCAGGACTAAGTATAATCAAGATCTATGGATATTTACAAAAACATTATTACGTTTAAATCAAATTAGACAAATTGATGTATTTAATAAATTTATTCTCACACACAATCAATTTTGAATGTTTTTTTTATGGGGGAAACTTTAGATTTTGATAATAGTATATACCTAGTCACTCACGGAGCATTGGACATTTTTGATATTGAATATACGAACAATTTATCTAAAACTCTCACGCAAACACACTATTACTTATAATAACCACAAACTTGACGTGACTAACGAAGCAAGCAACAAGTCCGCGCTAGCTAGAGCAACGTCCAACAAAAACTGTCTTAACTATATTCTTTGGTGTTTGTTTGATGGGATATCCGAGTATACGTCTGTGTTTCGCAAACTCAGTTTAAACAATAACTGTATTGTAATAACTGTATTGTATAAGCAACACTGTAATATACAGCGTTGCTAAAATAAACCCTCGGTTCCTGAAACTGTCAAACTAAATTATTACAATTCTGTTCTAGTTGACGTTTCTTGTGTACATAAGTTTAACAAAACATACAAAAGCTCAGACACCATAGTTTTATTTCTTATTATAACATTCTGCACGGAGCATAACTACATTACATGCAACAACCTGCATGAGTATCCGTAAGTTCATGATATTTTGAAGGGGGGGAGTGGGAGGGGGACTAAACACTATCTATTCGTGTGAAAGGGGGGCTCATGGAGTTTGTTAGCATCACAGTAAGCCCCTCAGGAGAAGTTTTGGATTTTTAACACTTTTAGTCGATTTTGCGACGAAACGATTTGAAACCTATTCATAATAGCCGATGAAGTTTAAAGTTTTTCCTTGGCTTGGACGCAGGGGGAGGGGGGGCAAGTGGACCCCTTGTCACCCCCTCGCGACGCCTTTGTCAAGAAGGTTAATCGAGACCAGAAGAAGTGCTATTGAACTTCTAGAAATAAATAACTTCACTGAATAGCAGCATGTATGTGTGTGGTGATTTTGTAGCCTAACAATATGAACCATGGAACGTTTATACCACAGCACCACAAGTCAAGTAAGATAATGTCTTCTTGATAGACTCTATGACAACCCTATGGGGCACCCTCAAAACTTCCCCCGTCGCCAATGTCCTCCGCTCGCCTCAAGACGAGGGAGCGCGCGCTGATTTTGAGCGACTGTTCACGTAAAGATAATTCACTCCACTCTCTCCAACTTGCGCCGTTTGCAAACTACGCTTTAATCCCGAGGGTATGTTTTACTATTGTGTGTTGTTCCGAGCGTGGCAAGTCTTCCTGCTTGCTTGCCTGAGCCCTCCTCCTTCCTTTCAACAAAGTGTTTTTGTTTTCAACATTGTTCATTCCCGGTTTATCGACGTAAATTGTGAATAGATGAACGATATCATTATAGCCAGCGCTCGTCTATACCAGCTACTATACAAAGAGTTAAAGAAGATGTTCTTGAGCGGAGAACTTCTTGAAGTGACTGGCTGTTAATACCTCCTCCTTCTCCTCCTCCCTCAAACAAACGACGTCATTTTATCACTAAAAACTTTAACGTCAATGTTAGGTAACTTTGTAAACTCGATTTATCAGAAAGTTATTCTAATCCCCGTAACGGGTACGTCCTTCTGTCTTAATCTTCCGTAATATTACCGTGTGTATCTTGCTTTTTGTTATCCCGTTTAGCTATAAGGACGACGGGCGATCCGTTAAGGTGTCTTTTCCATTAGGAGCGAGTAACTTACTTTACAGTTGACAAGTAGTGCATAACAGAGTGCCTAGTGATGTAACATATACCACACCTTACTACTTACTTCACATGCTCTTCTCTTCATCAGCTGTTTCCGTCTCGCTCGCAAATTGTTTAGAATGCAGACACAGTGTGCATAGACACAAATTATATTTATAAAACAGTGCGACATTCTGTACTGTGTTGCTAATGAAAAATAATCATTCATATCTCCGGACGTATTTCGTAATGTATTCGAACAGAGTGTGGGAGAAAAGAGAGAGAGAGAGAGAGAGAGAGAGAGAGAGAGAGAGAGAGAGAGAGAGAGAGAGAGAGAGAGAGAGAGAGAGAGAGAGCAGAGAAGGAGAGAGAAAGAGATAATTCACAATAGGTCGTACGGTGTATAACGTTTTGAAACTTATATACTACGTATATACCTTAATGGCTGCGATTTATTGTACAATTCCTATGTCTGTTATCACCGTTATAGAACACAGTATATAATACATATATATGTATAGTGGATTCGGCCGCGTAAAACGGAAATCGATTTTAACATCAAGTGCCATCCCTCATGCAAATGAAATAGCGGCCACAAATGGTGCTTGCTTGCTTTGCTTTACTATAGGCCGATCTATTTGTGTGTATACGGTTCGAAGTTGCTTTTATTTGAGTTGGTCGATCGATAAACGTGCCCCCCCCCCCCTACCTATATCGCAACAAGAATGCCCATTTACAAATCACGGATATTTTATTGGTTGATATTGGGCGAAGATTTTAGCTATAACTCTTTTTTCTGAATGGGGGGGGGGGGGGGTCTACTGTAGTTATTCAATAAGTAGTGCTCCATTAGTAACACTTTGGTGTTGCCTAATATAGTCCAGTGGCGCATGTCTAAACCCAACGTATACGGGGAACATGTATAGCATAATTAAGAGCTGCATATACTTAAAGTGCGAAGTGCGTCGGACTTCAGAGCGAAGGATACCTCTACGTCAAAAACCACAGATAATTCTCAAGGAAATCGTTATCACAGTCATACTGATTATAACGTTCAATACATTTATCATTCAGTGTGTAGGGCTGACCAAACCACAGCGCTATGATTTCTCACATTTTCGATTTTGTGTTTCAATCTTGAGATATCATTATAAAATGAAAATTTTCTGCGGTTTTTCACGTAGAGGTATACGTTGGAGTTGGACCGATGATTGAACTATATGAAGTAATGAATACATATTCAAGTGGGTTATTGATTTAAATTGTCATTCGTTTATATTTTTTACTATGCCACTATCTCTTACCAACTGATTGATATCCAGCCAGGCGTATTAGATCTGATTTGAATTGTGGGGACGAAATATTCAATAAAAGCCATAATCAAGTCTATCAGAATAAAACTGGGCACTGTCCCGAATTGATATTTGCCAACGTAACGAATTTAGCGTCCTCTGTGCTCAATAGTTCGAAAACTTGGACATAGCCCACTTTTATACTTAAACATTGAGTATAAAAGTGGTACATGTCAAAAATCACACATTTGTTAAAGTAACAGTAAATTGCCAAGTTAGAAAATATCAACTTGAGACTATGGGACTATGCCTAAACATTGATTATAAAAGTGGTCCATGTCCAAAATCACAAATTTGTTAAAGTAACAGTAAATTGCCAAGTTAGAAAATATCCATTTGGGACATGGTTTATTCCGATGATCTCAATTCATCTTAACGACCACGTCTGTCATGTTTACTAGTGGCGGGGATTGAACCGTTACCCTCTTGATGTAAACATCGTGTTTTATAACACCGGGGCGGCTCGTGGGTGGTAACTTAAACTTACAGATCAGATCGCAACAGATTGGCAAGTAAGAGAACTGCCTAAGATCTCCTCAACACGATAACCTGGCAAAGTCGGTCGGGCGAGATATGCAAATATGCAAATACCCGTCCGTGCTTGCGCCCGCAAACTACCGGTGCGCATAAAACATATTTCTGCACGCACTTCTTTTATTGCCTCTCTCGGTTACCTACGGAGACCCATTCATTAGTTTTTATGGGATAGATAGGTGATGTAGGGGCTAATTAGATCTTTGCTGTCTGTGTGCAACCATGAGGCAGGTGAACTAATTTGGGATGTACGGGACGGGTAGGAGTGGGTGGGTCCCTGAGCTGTTGGAGGATCCTTGTAATGTACGGTAGAGAGCACTCGCTGGCAGATGTTGGCGCCGTATATTATGGATTTTAGTTCTGTCATTTCCGATACGGATAAGTTAATTAAAAATTTAAATAGAAATGGTTGTGAGACTAAGAAGAAGCGTTTTGTTTAGAAATATAAGGGTTGTTTCCTTTTGAATTGTTTATTTGTATTTAAAGTGATAGGAGATATGTAGAAAAGAGCACAGACTCAAAAACAAAACGTGACTCCCAACCACCTCCCAACTAATACAAATATTAACTGTTATCAATATAATAAACAATACAATGTAACAGAGAAAAGAATCCTAACCTAACAACAATGTAACATTGAAAACTGGATGAATAGTGTTTCCTAATGCTTAAAGAAACAAAATAGTAATAAAGACAATACGAGCAAGAAAACTAAACTGTCTATCATATAGAAAGAGATAAAATTGGAGGGAAAAATAACTTGTAAATTAATAGAGGCATATAAGAAAGAAATTGAATAAAGAAGTTGTGGTCAGTGTGTATAGTAGATGGTTGTAAAAGAAATTTAATTTTTTCAATGTTAACAAAAGTATAACAATTCAGTTCGAGATGTGAATTAATATTGATTACGATTTATTTATAGATCAGTCTACCCTGGCGGTGATTCAGTAAACTTTGTGAAGCGTATGGATTGGACAATGACACGTGACATGTCACCATGACAGTTCATTAGAAATGTGTAGACCAACAATGATTGATTGCTCACAGTGTTCCACGATACACGCCGGCGAAGTGACCGCTGTCTGTTTCTATTAGGCGCTATATAGTTGGGTTACCCACAGTGTGTGTGGGTGTGCGTTCCATGTTCGAATCTGTGTGTATCACCCACTTATCGGCGCGGAACAACGATTAAGTGGGATGTGACGACACAACCCAGACAACCACTTTGCTAGGTAGTTTCGTTATTGTGTATTTTTTGATTCGCAACAAAACACTCTGGAGTGACTATTTTTTTTATTCGGAATTAATGCTATTATCATTTAGAGATAAAGCGCAAAAAACATAATCGTTTATTAATTGTATCCACTTTTTTAACCCCCCCACCCCCCCCCCCCACGAAATTCTAGTATTTTAGTATATAATATATTTATTATTTATATTTACACCAAATATGTTGTACATTACTATCAGGTATAAAGAGAAATAATAGCATAACATAAAACATAATTTTTTTCCCTGGTTATCAAAACTAATTGACTCTTTTTTTTCCTTCTTATTTTCTTCTCTCTTTCTTTCTTCTTTCTCTCGGTGACTATCGTGCACCTACGCTCCCTTTTGGAACATTACCCCTTGCTTGGAACTCGATACCTCTGGAGTTACACACTTTTAAGTTTTAAGTGGATGCTTTTATCCGTACGTGATTAAAAACTGTGGTGTTTAATAAGGAAAAATAAATAAAAACAACGTTAATTAGTAATACAATGCTGAAAATTAAATATGTGTGCACACATACGAGTAAAAAACACACTGATTAAGCTAATTACAAATACGTTGCATGTAAATAATTAAGGGCGTAATTAAAGTTATAGGTTGTTGCAAGTTTTTAATAATAGCAGTGATACGAGTCTGCAAACAAAAAATACAAACATAAAATGAAACTGTAGCACGTTAAAAATGAGGGAACATGCAAATATGAAAGAGATAAACAAATACATTTACATAATGTTCAAAGAAAAATGCGGAATTCGTCGTAGAATGTAACTATATTAATCAAATCCTGTCGTTTACCCAGAATATATTTCTGTTCGGGGAGATTTGTAAATAAGGTCGTATTCTTATTAACTTTACAGTATGTATTTAAACTTCCATACCAGTTATTAAAATCTCGGTATTTCTCAATGAAAAAATAGAAATTACTCGTGTGCTAGTAAAATATTTCATTACACAGGAAATTTCCGAGATTGAACTGGATAAAACCACGATTATTGCGAAGATACGAAGATATGATATGATGGAGGGAAGAATAAGATTTAATCGTCAGTAATTAGAACTCGTATGAATGCGATAAGCCAACTAACTTCGATCATCAACTATACGGTAACATTTTACAAGTTACAAGACGAACAGAACCAGGTATGATGGAGAAAGGTTGGGTAACCTCTCGATTATAGATGAATTCAAAACCGAGAACGCAAGCGAAAATCTTAAACCCAGTATTTTTTTTTTTTTATGACTGAAACTGAAAATTAATCCTTAGCTTTTGTTTTAATGTTTATTTGCAACTTTAAACCACGCGAAAATTACGGTATTTTATTGATATACTTTGGAATACTTCAAGATATTGAAAAAGTGATTAATATTCGACGGGCAGTGGCGTATCCAGGATTTTGGAAACGGGGGGGTTTCAACTCATATTATAGAGAGTGTAACCAAAAATAAACGGGGCCCCCCGGGAAAATTTTCTCGTCAAGGTCATTTTGGTGCAAATCTGTGCATTTTACAGCAGCCAGTGTTAATACACAGAAATAGAATTATAGAGCGATGTGTGCATTTATAACAAAAACTAATGTCTTTGGTATATAATACAAAAATACTGTATATTTAACTTTCCATTTGTTTTCTATCCAATGCAATTTCCGCTTTTCCTTTGCGAAAGGGGGGGGGGGGGGTTTCCCCCCCCTCCCCCCCTTGGATACGCCACTGTCGACGGGATTTGGTTTTGTATCAATCAACTATATCAACAATAGATGACGGATTCACAATCTTTCAAATATTGTTATCATTGCGATTGTCATTTCAGTGAATTCAAGAATGTATAATAAAAAATAAAATAACAATTATTGAAACGATAACAGTTCTTTTTACTTTTTAACTTCATTGTTTATCTCATTCAAAACTAAATCAAGGATATGTATTCCTTTTCAATACCTTGAAGCTCTCTCAAGACATCAATATAGGACGTTATTTTGGAGAGTCAGCCCCCTCTGTACCCTGAACGAGAGCCAGAACTTATTTTATTTGAAGGTTCATTTGGATCTTATTTCATTGTTTTAAAAGTGTGGATTACGTTGGTAAAAACCTTCATCGAGATTCAAACCCGTCTTCCCTCTAATAAGAATCCACGTGTTAACTGTTAGCAATGAGTTGTTTATGTGGATTATATCAACATTGGAAAGCTCAGCATTAACATAAGGTTCAGTCCCACGCTCTGTATAATTTGTTATCCGTGGTTGAATATCTGATTCTCACCCATGAAAATATTGTTTCGCCAAATCAGTTAAAACAACAGCAACACTGCGCTACACCAAGAAGAAAACAAATGGGATGGGTCGCTTGCATATTAGCAAACAGAATACTTGGAATAATCCTAGCATTAATTTAATTACTTCACCATTGTACAATACAAACTGCTAAATGGCTCCCTAACCTCCCAACCCAACCCCTTCCCGTAACTATGGCAACTATACACACGAAAACAGCAACGAAATTTCTCCACCATTTATCCTCTTCTCCGTTGAAATTTTTAAATCCCCCCCACCTACAATTCTGTTTCTGTCCACTAGTTTGCATGCCATCCTTTTCAATCTAGCGTCTCTTTTAAATTTAATTTACCGTCGTGTTTTGTCTAATCTACCATAGATTCGTACAAGACCCACCCTCTCTCCCCCCCTCCACGCACACAAGCAGCGAACGCACAAGCTAATCCAGATTACGCCGGCATTATTTCAGAGAGAAGAATCGTTCGTATATAAGCAGACTATTCTCTTAATTATAATCCGTAGATATAATCCCCTCTCTCTCTCCTCCACCCTCTAGTACGTCTCAATCACGTCCAGAGAGCGATCTAGGCGGCGCAGAGAAAAAACCACTGCCAGGTGGGTGGTCTAGCTCTTAACACATTGCATGTCTTGCACCATCCCTCGGCAACCCACCCCACAATAATATTAATGTTAATTACATGTGGAAGCCACGTAAGGTCAGTTTCATCATTATCGGGACATTATAAGGGTAATTTTCTTTGAATTAGGCCGGCCGAGGCAGTGGTCATTTCGTTTTTCGTCTACGGATACCCCCCAAGAATAGAGTTAAATTAAAAAGAAATTTATTGTGGAAATATGCGCGCCCTAATCGTGGGCAATTGTCTTGACACTCTTAGGGTGGTCCTTATCTTTTGTATGCAACCCCCATTGTCTGGTGATGGGCTGAAGTGATTAATTCAAGCCCACTAGCAGACATCACACGAAGCTATATAGCTGGCGAGTTAACCACATGGTTATGCATGTATATATTTTATGATCATCATTAGTATTAACGTGTATTTTGTCTATATTATTTCTAGGCAATTTGCATATTATGTTGCCGAAATGTGTGTGTATTCAATTTCGCGCTTGTTATACACACATTATGTTATGATACGGATGAACCATATTGTGTGTGACTCGTATACTGGGACCACTAGACCGCAATTAACATTCAACAACATTACAATTGTTTTGACAATATAGTTTTTAATACTATTAGGGTATGGGTTTTATCTTAGAGCAGAGATGTAGGACAGAGGATAGTTTAAAGATAGTTGATAGCAAACTATAACAGAAAGCTCGTATACTTAAAAACCCTGATACAATTTAGTAGACACGAGACATAATAAGGAATGTATACAAAGAAATAGAACATTGAAGAGAACATAATAGTGATGTTATTATCTTAGAAAAAAAAAATCAGTACAATTCTGATAATTGCTAGCTACGTTCTATCTTTGTTGCTTTTTTGCGTGATTCAAATATACAGCTTGACAACAATAAACAATTCTTAGTTGTTGTTGTTGTTGTTGTTGTTGTTGTGAGTTTTGACATTTACACAACTGTGTCAACATTCTATCTTAACATTCCGAGTCCTGTTGTGAAGATAAATAGCAAATACATACAATTATAAATGTTTTATCCCACGATGACAGTCACGTGTTGATAGATATTGACTGATGAGTATCTGTCCTCGCTGTCTTGGTAACATACGTGACTGCTGTGTGAGGTAACTCCGCTGTTGATGCTTCGAGTCGTGTCCTGACTTCGACAGGTTCCACATGTTACAACGTTCGATACAGCCTAAAGACTCCCCCATTGGGACGAAACTCAACGCATGTCGGTTCGACTCTATAACTGGGCCAGATTCACAAGAGTTCCTAAGGTCCAGTCTTATACAATGTCCCAATAACTACTTATTCGTCAAATAGCTTGTTTTCTCCATGGCAACCACCAATCAAAACCCTTGAAATCCTCCAAATAGCTTAATATTGCTACAAATAACTTTCTGATAAGGAGATTGTAAGACCGGCCCTAAGTCTTTTTTTGGTCTTAACTCTAAGACCGGCCTAACTTTGAACCTCTTGTGAATCCAGGCCGATGTCTGAGAGCGAATTGTAAAACATATTATTGGATTGTTCATTGCGTCTTTGTTCCGATCAGGAATAACTTCTTCATGGGACAAGGGCCTGGACTCACACGACGTTCAAAGTTAGGCCGGTCTTAGAGTTAAGACCAAAAAAAGACTTAGGACCCCTTGTGAATCCAGACCCTGGTGTACAGGATCTTTTTAAATTCATAGAAAAGCAAATCCCGGTGTGAATAACTTCTTCAGTATCGTGGACCGTACTCAAGATATCAATAAAGAAACATTAATTCTGTGATTTTTGTTAAATAGCAACCTTGTTTTGATTAACGCAGATCAGCTGTCCTAAAAGCATCACTATATTTTAATTTTTGATTAATGCAACACTAGATAAATGCATGAGTAATTCTAAAAAAAGGCAGATAAAACATACATACACTTCACAAAACTTGAATCAATTGACGGCGTCCTATATATTTCGTTTCCCGTGTTGTGTTTCCCATCACGGGAGGTCGTCATTCACTCAGTTTCGCTGTCAACTCGATACCCAGTCCACTGCTAATTGTTTTACCGGACGTGAGGTTGTGAATTGTGTGATTCGAGAGAGTGTTATTTCCCGCGCGGGCAGTGTGTGTGAATTACAAAGCAGGACTGAACTTTAACTCCTGTGGGTCACATGAAATCGTGTGTCCAACGGGATCATCTGTCACTTGCAATCATCGCCCTCGTCGTACCCCCCTCCCACCCCGTCATCGTCGACCTCCTCAACGCGCTGCAGGTAGTCGACGGCGACCGAACAGGTTACGAAGATGTACGAGCGTGTTCGCGACCCCCGCAGATTTCGGGTTTCTTTTCGTGTATATTTATTTACCTGCCTGCTGAGAAATATAGTCATTAAAAACTTTTTTTTTTTTTAAATAAATAATAAAAGAAAAATTCACATTTAGAATCTACCCACTCAGTAACGAAACTGATTTCCAGTGGGGGACTTTAATTTAAAGCGACTAAACCAACCCTGTAGGTCCCGAACACCATCGACAAGTGAGCGATAACCAATCAAAGATAGATATTTCAAATACGAAACATATGAATCAGTGATTGGACGGTGCGAACACCTGGGGACAATTAATGTCAGAATCAACAAGGCCAATTCAGAACAACTTTGAATTTATTGAGTGCTTCGTTGCTAGGACGGCAAATAAGAAATGTAATAAGGTTGGTTTCAAAATAGGATGGAATATAATCGAATATGAGTTGACGAAAAGATCGAAGCTGTTCAACAAGATTTCGAGCCCCCGATAGCGTCAGGCACGACATTGGCTAAAACGTGGAAACTATTCGACAGCAGTTGTTGCAATAGTTTGACCCGACTGGAGATCGAACAGAGAACGTCCAATCACAAAATCTACTATTTAAACAGTATTAATTATTTGCTCCTTCGTAATACTATGAAAAATGAGAAAGAGTTCGAGATAACTTCACCAAAATAAACATCGAACCCCATAATTTTTTATCGTGAAGGGAATCCCATAAGAGACTTGCAAATTTGTGTTGTGTTTTTTGATAATTTAAATCTAAACACAGACTATAATGTACTTAACATCGACCGGGTCTCGAGCTTAGATTCCCCGGCTAGGTACTGGTTCCCATGCACTCCTCATGAGCTACTGTTGCCTTATGATGACAGCTAATTGTTACTTGTGCTATGTGTCTGTATATTATTATGAAGTGGAAAATACAGATGTTTTTAAACTACTTTTCTTATTCAACAGGTTTCATCACCGGTCCAGCGCTTTCCTTCAAACAAGCCAACAGTAAGTCCACCTTTAATTATAATCTCGGTTAGGCTACGTTTATTTCTCCCCTACCCTATCATTTTAGAGTAGCGACATAGAAATTAAATTTCAAGCCAATGTCAGGAAATACGGAGCATGTTGTAGAAAGTAAAGGGTATTGAAAACTAGCTGTCCCCTCCAGCGTCATAATGGGTGCTGTCATAAAGTGCGTATATACCTCAACTACTTGCCAGCCACCTGTAGAAGCCGACAGACAGGCGTTCCATTGTAGCGACTATGATTGACGGCTTAATAGCACCCAACAAGATGTATCCATATCACATCTTTGGAATTTGGTATTGTGAACTTGTCTATCATAGAGTACAACGGCGAGGCCACAAGTAATGGGTGTCCAAATATATGGTCCCGTTTTTTGAAATATGGCCAATCCTGGCAATAAAACATAATCGAAGGTATTTTGAAAATATTCCTTCGAGCAGGTATGCGGCAGATATTGTGGGTAAACATGCATTTTTATTTCTTAATAACGCGTTCGTCGATGGACATTGATTTTATGAACATAGTTTGTTTTAGATCAATAACTTCTGAAATTTTGACAGTACACAATTTGAGAATTATGTTACTTTTCAAACGTTTTATAAGAAGTATAAAAAGGTTCGTTTCTTCATCTCTTCTTTCCGTAGTCAAACTCGTGAACACCTGAAACATTTAAATTATTAGCATTTGACAGGAGTTAACTTCTTGCCGTTATTGAACCCTTTTCTTCCGTTCTATACTAAATCCTATTTTAGCTTTTCTTTCTTGCTTTCGACTTTTGCCGGCCAAGTTTACTTTGCACACATATATATGTAGATGTACGTGTTACCATTCCACGTGGATGGAAATAAAATTATACTTTTTAAATTCCAACCGACTTAATGGTTTCGCACTCGCACCAACCTTTGCACACGGAACAGAGAAACTCATTATCTCAAACATTTGGTAGCATTGTAAAGTGCAAGTTATAAAAACTCTACATAATGGTATACCGACCGAGACTTGAGAATTCTTTCTTATATATACGGGTAAAGTAAGTTTACTCGGAATGTATACTAACTTTTCTGTATGTTTCCAACAAACAATATGCCAACAATTTTCGAACACAGCTCCGCGTAGTTACAACCCGCGGCTTTAATCTAATTCCCGTAAAATCCCTCTCAATTCTTCTCGAAACAGGTGCAAAACTAAAATGTTATCTTTTACCCGGGGCGAAAAGTACATTCAAGGGGAAGTTTTAGGGCAGGGCTTTGTGTTTTTAACAGAAAGACTTCTTGTACGGTGATTATTAGGAAACCCTCGACTGAACTTCGATTCAATTATGATTTGAAATTCGATTACGCAGGAACTTGAGACTGTTTAATAAGGAGGTGGATCCTGTCTTTTCTTATCCTCTGAAACCCTCACAGTTTTACCGCAACCCAATCAGCTTGGGGGGATGGGCTTGTCGTATTGAACGATTGTTGTTTTCAGCGGGAAAGTAAGAGACTTGATTATCGGTAACGTAAATGGTGGCAGCAGTGGGATCTGAATCTGTAGCCCCAGGAGACCGTGAATTACATCATTATTATTAATGGAATTTTTTTTTTCATCAACAGGAGAATACATACAATACATAAAATGAATAAATCGAACTTTATTAAAGCGCGGAACGCCTGTGACGATTTGAGTATTTACATCATTAACGGAGAGGGGAATATCGGTCGTTATTCATGAATAATTGCACTAAATTTGATTTAATTTACTTTAATCATTAGTTCAATAAAAATTTATACCTTTTCGTGGAACTTAAAAAATAAACAATAATCGATAATAAGGTATACTAATTATCATTGTTCTTGTTGCTGTAATGGACTGCAATTTATTTAAAAGCAAAGTAATGGGATCTGGAAAGAGATGTTTGCGTGTTACAATCCAATTCTTACACCACTCGCTATAATTCAAACGTTATATTTTGAGGTTAATGTCTCGACATTAATAGATACATTATACGTGCATCGAGTATTGCTTCGTTGCTCCATTTCTGCTTTGACGGGTGATCGTGTTTTGAATATCACGCCTGAAGCGACGGTGGCTAACCTTGTCGCCATTCAAGCCTATCGCTATAATTGTCTCAATAAATATTGGTTTACTCTGGAATATATTCACATGCATTTTACATTAGTTTTTTGTACAATTTTACTCGGATAACAAATTTTGTTATCTGAATAAACTAGAAAATTCTATCATTTTCCTGTCGTGTGTATTTATTCGCAAGTTTTACATAAACCGGGATCAACATTCACAGAATAATAATCTAACCTAAACTAACATTTTATATAATTTCTGTAGGAAATGTAAATACCATTATGATATTTCGATATGTCTCGAGGAATATCAAACGCTTTTTCTCCTTCTGTTTGGAAGCTAACCAAAATGCTTTACTATGGTATGAACGTGAATTTGAATTTCGAGAGGTATTAATATTTACGCTATTATTTCTCTTTTTGGTCTTCGTACTTGGCGGTAGACGCAAAGTTATTAAATACGGGTTATCACAGAAGTCGGAATAAACCAACGAAGATAAAATGCTTTCAACGTAGGATTTAATAATTTCACCATGAAACACCGTCTCTTATTTTGTTGGGCTAATCCCTTATACACTTGCCACCTTTAAGCCGGTGTACATGTTGTAACTGATTGGTGGGTCTGAACTCTAAACCCACGTTCTGTTGGACACACGCTTGCCTTGGGTCAAGGATTAATAACACAGACATCCAGACATGTTACACCCTATAAACATTATTATATACCAGACTCTGCACTTACTCCAGTGTGCATTGTTTTAGTTTCGTTTTGGGACACGCGCTTCTGTTGGAGAAAGTGTATTATGACCTCCTTCTTACTAACGCTCAAACAATAGTGGTATTGTTGTAAGGTCAACTTTAAGTTATTTTTCATTGTATCCAAAAACATCTAACATGATTTATACCTTAGTGAGAATGTTTCAAACACATCAGTAATGGTGTGTTAGTTTTCAATTTGGTATTTACGTTTATGTTAGAGAGATCAATATAGTGACGACATATACAGCTAAACACGAAACTATAGTAAGGGTTAAGACGAGGGTTTTAGGATTTGTTTATAACGTCAAAAAAAATTGTTTACGAAATTAGAAATTGTGACTTTTTAACTGTCATTTAAGCACTTTGTGTTTTGCGTTGTCGTTTGTGAATATACATCTATATAATTTTTCATAGTTCCTAAGGACCTACGTGTAAATTTAAACAAAAATTAGATACGACAATATTTTTATAGTTTAAAAAATGACTACCCGACTATTTAATCAAAATGTACACGATCGAAACTATTCTTTGTGTTTCAATTACAAGTATGCAAAATTTCAACAGACATGTCAAATTCTTCTTCTTCGAGTTGGAAAACTTTTTCACTTTGAGGTCAACGGCGTCCTATGAATCCTGAACTATCCCCCCCCCCCCCCCCCCCCGACCTATCCACCAGACATCCATTATGTCAGCTCTCCTCAGACATTCTCTCCTCCACAGTCGTGTCCTCACACAGCCCATCCATCAACTCATCAGTCATTATAACTGTTGGCGAATTATTAGCGGATCCCATCCGTGCAAATGTTTTATCGATAATTTCGCGACCGGTTCGCTATAAGATTCATTGGATCGGTCGGTGATAGTCGAGTGTGGTGCGTGCCGTGTCCGCACGCAGCGCTCTAGGCACTGAACCGGTCCAACTTGGTAATTTAACAATTCGTGGTCGGTGCGAATAATTAATAATAAAAACTCATCTCGTACATCTTTTGTGATGGTGGTGGTGGATGTGGTGCGAATTATTGTGTGGAATTATTCGTTTCGCGCGAAATAAATCAGTGCGGTGGCTCGTTGGTGTAATTGCGGGCGAGTCTTGTTTATGGTCGACGTGTGGAGTTCTGCACACGATAGGATGGTATATTGGCCAGATGTGTGAACAGTGGGCAGGGGGGGGGGGGAGGGGGTCGTACCTGAGAGCTACCTACTACAGATATATAAAACCTAGTAGTTGGACTATAAACTGTTCCTTGTCAAGATCAAAGAATTCAAGACGCAATATTTCGAGCCCTAATCAGAGCTCTTCCAAATGGAAGAGCTCTGATTAGGGCTCAAAATATTGCGTTTTTAATTCTTTGATCTTGACAAGGAACAGTTTATAGTCCAACTACTAGGTTTTATATAACGTTTTACTTGTTCTACTATGTTTCCGTCTTTTAATTACCTACTACAGAGTTCCTCGTTTGTGACGACTTATTCATAGTAATCGATAGAATTAATTAATTAATTTTTCGTTTAGGAATACCCGTTATAGGGTGCACACCGCAGCTTTGTCTAATGTGCCCCTTCTATTAGGCCATTAGGGTGTTTGGATAGCTGGGAAGGAATGTCCAAGGGCTGATAGCAGGATTCAATCCCAGCATTACTCGATATAGGTAACATATTACACTGATACGGCTCAATTGTACGGATACGGACCTTAAGTTATCCAGATGTTATTTTATGTACAGATATTTTTTTTTTCTGTAAATTTAACATTTTGTAGCATTTATATTTTCTTCAAAACTTTGAATATGAGAGAGTTTCTTACAATTCCAATGGCAAATTAAGTGTATTCAGTACGTTAAAGGGATAGAATGCAATAGACCTTTTTCAGAATTGATCTAGGACCCTTCGATAGAGCTAATCACGGCCCTCTAGAGCAATTCTTAAAATCATCTATTTCTCTTGTTGATGCTTGTTTGTTACGTGTCGAGTAATTATTCGTAAACTCCTCAACCCAGCATTCGTTGCATTGTACCGGTATGTATGTAGGCAGTAAGAATAGACAGACGTTCTCTTCTCTCTATAGTGGACGTTTCGTCATTCGTCATCCGGTCAAATTAATTGTGTTGTTTAGAGTTAAACGGAGGCGATAGGATTGGATGTGACGCGTTGCCAAGTAAACAGTCGGGCTGGGATGGTTCACAAGCGCGCGTCAGCTGTGCCAAATCTGATTGTTGAGAGCACTTCTATATAGAGTCTGGACGCGATAAGCGCTGTACGCACTTTCCCCGCGTATAGAGTATATTAGTGTGACGTCACGATTCCCGTGTCAACCAATGACGAACCGTATTTGTGACTCCAAACAATCATGACAGTTGACAGATAGTTTTGTTTTTGCAAACATTGTAGCGAGGGTTATCCGTTCGGATATTTCGTTCTCCTTAACACGAAACAGCGAAAAAGAAGTTGATTGAACTGATAAGTCAATTGTTGTATTGATACAATTACTACTTTAAATAATAACAACGTTTCAGGAAAGTTGCTTGGAGTCAGATAGCTCGTCCGCCATTTAATCTGACGTCATCACTAATACAGTCTATTATGACCATCGGTATTATATTGTCACGTCTCCCTATGAGACGTCACAGCGGCCATGATTGCGACAAAAAGTGATGTAGGCATATTCTAGATCTTTGACGGATATCATTCAAATTTCCTAGACGCATAAATGAGCATTCAAAAAAGTAAAAACAAAAGTGCCGCAATTTGTCAATTTTATTTTAAAAGAAACAGATTGAATTTAAAGAAATTACGATTTCTGTGCTCTACCACAACTGGCTTATAATTAATTGTTTCTCCGTGGTAACGTCAAAATGTGGTCGTAAATATAATTGCTACGCGCACAGATGTAACGTACGTGCACCCTATGAATATTGTCGTTTGATGATAGCAATTGTCGTAAAAATGTGTGCCTACTGGAAAACAAAACTGGTACATTTAGCAGTTTAGTGAGCGTTTTGTGTCGTGGCTTGATAGTTGAATTTGTAAGAGCGTCGGTGTGTAGAGCTGGAGGTTCTGGGTTTGATCGTCAGTCAGCGTAAAAAAAATATATCAATCAATACCAACTACACAGCAACAAAATAATTTAGTGATCATATAGTTATGTAGAAGTTTTACATTTTTGTCATACTTAGAAATTGATTACTATTGACCATGTTCATGATCAGCATTTCGAAATATATTGTATGACTTAGCTTTGACTTGAAACAGTGTCATTTGTAAGGTGTTTAAAATTTTTATTTTATATTTCAATATTTGTATTAATTTATATTGTGTTACGTTATTATGGTAGTTTTCAACAAGACCCATATCAATCATACTAATGGGGTAGTGTCAGTTGCCACTGACAGTGCTGCTATCTGTCTGAAGCTCTAAGCTTACACGACATAGCCTATAGTTGGGATGTCAGCAGAGAACCGAAGTGTAACGTCCCTATCTAATATCTATCTCAAAGTTCACGAGTCGACGCTCCTCTTAACCGCAACACCAAACGGCTGGCTATGATGCTTCGCAATCCCTTAATCCCGTAGGAATGAACGTAAATTTAACTTTAGTGATAGTCAACATGTAACTTAGTTGGTAATGTATTTTGTAATCACTACACATATATATAAAGTTAATTGTTGATGTTTGTTATTTCTTGTGTGAATTACTTAATTACAACTTAGACGGGGGTTATTGACTTAACAGCTTACTTAGTTTTATAATCTAACGGAATACGCTTAACTTTCTGAGCATTCTTGCATTATTTATCAAGTATAGGTAACGTATTTATTTAAGAGATATTGGCCTCAAAATAGTACAAAACTAGCTAATAATACAATAACTTGCATAGTTATAATAACACATCCAAGAAAATATGTAATGGGTATACTATATTCGTTTGTATTTTATTAGCTTAATACAATATTAAAAGGCTCTCGTATATTAAACGCAAACATGCTTTTATCAAAACAACATGGGTGGGATAATAATAATATACATTTTAGTAATAACTCCAACCCGTGCTGTAGGGGGCACAACAACTTTTTACCTGATATGCCTCTGTTCAGACGCTGCAATTAGTTAAATTAGGGTATGTGTAGATTGTTTGGAAGTTATTATATCCTGGGGATGTTATGTTAGTAGTAAAACATCAATCCGAGTATTCTTCTAATGACTGAGGAAAAACTTTGGTGAAAACAATCAGTCAGTGTGGCTGGAATGGTGGGTCGGCAACCTCCCGAATTATAGTCTCGCGTTTTACCGCTGGGCCATCTCTATTCAGGGATGGATAGGGCACTAGCAACACTGAAAGACAATAATAGAACAAATGAATTGAACTGATGGACAAACCATCTGCTGTCAAAATAATAAAACTGCAACCATAGAAATTAAAACAAGTGTAGCAATAGAAAGTGCTCACCATTTGAAACTTTTAATGATATACAACGACTAAGAGAGTTTTGTATGTGTATTTGTTTGTTTTTTGTTTTGTTTTGTTTTCCAAAATCAGAAGAAATTATTTTTTGACAGCTTGTTGTTTGTCCATCGATTCAATTCATTTGTTTCATTGTTGTCTTTTGGTGTTGCTAGTGCCCTATTGATATATCATGGTAGGGGACACGGTAAATAGGAATCCGATTGAATAATGTCTGCTTTAGTTGGATCTAAAAGTTATTGTTTATTGTTAATTGTCTAATTATTCAGTAATTCTATAAAGCACCGTAAAAAGTATAGATTCAGCGCACCCCAGACTCTTTAGCAATGGGTCTCGTTGAAGTCTATCGAGATGCTTTTATAAATTTACAACAAATAGCTATGTAAACTTAAACAGCCAAACCGTATAGTCATGTATTAACTGTGAAAGAAACGCATTAGATTTTTTCTTTAATGTTAGTTTTTAAATCAAAATTATTCTACATTGGCGCTCCCGGCGGAATTTTTCTTCTTTGAATCTCCGGAAATACGGTCGTTTGAAAATGCTACAGCTAGGCTAGTATTATCTATGGACGGGGGCGTGAATTGCTTATTAGGTTCGTATCCAGTAAGGAATGAAGACATCAAAGTTAGAACCCTACTCTATATTCCCGATATTACGTTGTATTATATGTGTCTACGATAATAACTGTTCCGACTAACATCTGGTGCAAACCTGCTGGACTGTGCATGAAACTTTTGGTAGTTTACAAAGTAAAAGTCGCTCATAAAACGAAACCTTATTGTTTTCTATGACCCGATCTTTTAGCGTTTTGTTATAGTGCGACTTTACTACATAGCCAGCAGTTGTACCCGCGGTTTATCACTATAACTGCTGGTTACCAAATACCTAAGGAAATAACATATTACTCTCCGATAAACTAGTGTAAAAAGCATTGAAAATCCGTCGAAAACTGTGGTGATATAGTTTGTCTTATAGAGCATTTTAAAAACTATTAGGACCCTTTGTATGATTCTCATCACGGTCTTTTAAATCTTCATGCACAATAATACACAACAAATAAAAATGTAAAGTTAAAGTTAACGATAATGAATCATGATATGGCATTTCAAAACTAATTTTTAACTGTTGTGTATTTTGTTATTCAAGATTTTGGGTACCCGTGAAAATAATCTAATAATGGGACCAATTTTAATACAGGTTTATTGATAAAATGCAATTACTAGAAAGTGGCTAGCCAGACTGAAGGTGAAACATGCATAAAATCTTTATTTTCCAATATATTTATATCTGCTCCAACTTTGATTCTCAACTAAACTAAATTCAAGCGAATAAGTTCAAAAAAGTGTACGCGAATTTCACAGCCAACTCGATCTCCGTATTCCAAAACCGGAAATAACGCCGACTGTGGGATGTGTTTTTATGTCGCCCCCCGAGCTGTCAGAAACACGTGTACTATCGATGTAGTACACCGGAACATGGATCTGTGCGTCACTTTGAACACCTAATAAACGACCGTTTGCAATGGTGTAAACGAACAGTGTGGGCGGGCTATTGAATTACAAAGTTTGGCTATAGAGAACCGGAATACTGCATGAGTGGTGTGAAACTTAATTATGTTGTTAACGCAAAGCTAAAAAAAAAAAAAACGATTCCTTTGCAGATGTATGAATAGACCAGTGGATGTATCATTCACCCATCATTCAACACCGACAGAGGTAGCTCAGAGGTTAGAAGCGAGATTCTAACACGTTAAAAATTATGGAATAGTATCATTTTTAAATTATATCTTGAGAATGCTACTCAAATCGAAAATACGGACTGTGGTTTGGTAAGCTATTCTGATTATAAAATCCATAATCGGTAATACAAATTCAATACAAACCCTAATAAAAACCATACTGATTATAATGTTTGATACACTATACCAAACCACAGTCCGCTGTAGACTCAGATTTTCGATTTCGAGTAGCATTCTAGTGATATAATTGAAAAATTAACTTTTTTGCGGTTTTTTACGTGAATCTGCCCTTTCCCGTAAAGTTGAGTCCGGCTGAAGATTTACAGTGGGTGAATGGGTCCGTAGTCTATTGTCCCACGCGAACCTGTTGTTCAGAAGCAGCTCAAACAAAGGCAGGAACAATAGACTCTATTCATTCACTTTGCTTCTCAACCCTGGACCAAGTCTAGTTATGTTTTTGTTGTCAAATAGGCTACACTGACATTTCTTTCTTGTCTATGTAAACATTAACAATCCGGTTTCTGGCCGGTTGAGTGCACAGCCTTCTATATAAACTGTCGTCTTGAAAGCCCCGGAGTCTGCATAACAATGTAAATTAAACATTTAGATGCTATACAGCTTTATACGTACGGAGCTTTATGTCAAGGAAGCTACAGTAATTCTATACATACCGGAGCTTAAGTCAAGGAAAACTATTAAAATCAGTTTAGGTTGTTCTTATAATACCGCTAGCCTAGCAACCTCCGTGCTCGAGTATTAATCGGTAATGAATATTAATTAATCATCTAACAAATACTTTATTCTTTATCACCCCGTGTAAAGCCAGTATTCATAGACGAGTCCGCGCAACTGTAAACCGAGCCGTTTGAAATATTTTACGTATTCCATTTCTTTATTACTATACACAGCCGCGCAATTAACTAAAGTGCCCCCTTTTATCTCATGTATGCCCCATTTCCTTTGTTTTATTGGGCCACGGGATAAATAAATAAAGTAAATACTCTGATAAGATCGGGGCTGCCTCTTCTTTCACTCGTTACTTTCGCGAATAAAAAACCCCTTCTCGACGAAATGATGGGGTTTAAACACGAACGGTGAATGGAAACTTTTAAAAGGTCTATGTAAATGAAAAGATAGTTGGTATATAATGTGAAAAAAAAGTAAAAAAAAGGAACGAAGTTCGCGCTCTTCGTTTTTTTCTTTTTTGTTAATGAATGTGGAGGTGAACAATTCTTTTATAGCGCCTTCTCAATGTGGTGGTAGCGACATGGCAATAAATTACAGCATACAAATTATAAAGCTTCTTAATCTTAGTCATGTTCTCACGTGAATAATAGAAGAAAAAACAATCTAGATTGTGAATATTCTCTCCCGCCTTTAAAAAATAAATCAAAGCTTGTTTATGTTTTGAACTGTTACGTCATGAACCGATTTTAATTGAGAATATTTGACCGTGTGCCGACATGTGGGTTATAAATAGACTCGGATAGTTGATCTTGAATTATTTTCATTGTCTCGACGATCGTAGTGGTTATTGTTTTGTAGTCACGGTGGCTGGCTACGCCTCGCCTCGCAGCTTCTAACTTCTCCCGCTCGCTAGGGTGGCCGGGCTGGTTTTGTGTGGTCCTAAGTCGCGTGTCCAAACGGCTTCCAGGTCCTAACTAAACTAAACATTCCTCGGACGGAACCAGAGGTGGTTGGTAGGTGAAAAAACGACAATGTGGGATGTGGGCTTGAATTATTATTGAAACGCGTGTTAGAAAATACAGTACAAAGAAGAACCAAAACAAACAATGAATACAACAACAAAAAGATGGGTAATCACTTAATTTTTTTACTGTTATAATAATTGTATCGTTTACATTGTTATTTTGTACATTAGATGCAAACAATAATACAAATTATTATTTTTGTTTGTATATTCAATTTAATCAAAACCAAAGTTAAAATAGTAATTGTCCACATTTTTAAATTTCATGTTGTACTGTTTTGGTATAATAACCTGATTCATTTACGCATGGTCGTAGCTTGTATTTCGTTTTTGTGTTTTGTACAGTTATCAGAATAATGGATTATGAAACAATACCATAACAAAATATATTTTTCTTTCTAGATATCGAAACTAAGATGATTTCTTCTTTTTTTCTTCTCGTTTTTTCTTGCATTGGTGCACCTGAGCCGTCACACAAACCTCCAATGAAATGCGGTTTAGATACACACCCGTGTCGTCCCGATAAATGCTGTGAATGCGACACTGGCTCTGAGATCTGCTTACCAACCACTTCCATGTGTAACGAACCGACGGGCCCCTTGAATGAAACGACGGGTCAGCTTTAAACGGCAATGGGAAGCTCTCAATACTAAACCACGCAAATTAAAGACATTTTATTGATATCTTGAAAAAAAGTTACCACTACGCGGCGGAATTTGGTTTTGTATCAACTAAATAACGACTTTAAAAACTGTCAATAATTGTAATTGTTACGATGAAAATTCCAATAATTAATTCTAATATGGAATTGATTGCAGAAATAAAAACCGTAACAATTATTACAATATGCCGACATTACACGACTCAATACTTTCGTCAAACTTATTGAATTCAAGAACAAAAGCGAATCAAAAACAATTTGTTAAAAAACTGCAACAATCTACGTGGCTTGTATTAATTGATGCTTTTTTTCCCTTGAATTCAATAAGTTTGACGAAAGTATTGAACTGTGTAATGTGGGTAAGTTTTGAAAGATCATTGTTTAGTTGATACACAATCGAATTCCACTCAGGAATCACTGTTTCAATATCTTGAGAACGTTTCTAGATACTGAACAAGTGATTAATACCCGAGATTTTGTTTTGAATCAGCTAAACCATTATTATGATTATCAATTATAAAATTAAAAACTGAAATAACAATCGAAACAATTTCAATATTTTGAATGTTTTTAAATGAATTGTTTCGCTGATACAAAACAAAATTTCAGGTAAGAATCACTTTTTTCAATATCTTGAAGTTTTCTCCAGATATCAATAAATGACCGTAGAAAATAGAGCTTTCAGTTCCGCCCGCAACGCGCGCTGTACTATGCTATGTATATGTTGTGATACACGCAATCTCGATACAATACGATACCGAACAAGTGGTGCTCGTATCTCGTTGTCGTTACTATAAATTGTAATTGAATAAATGTGCAATCTCACAAATGGCGTTTACTGCATGCGTAAGATACAATCAGTGTCACTATATACTCAAGAGTCTTGAACTCAGATTGGATCTGTGTAAAAGTGGGCGGGCCGTATCTGAATCCAGCTCTTACGTCACGCAATGACTTACTTGAAACATTTATTTAGGGTGGTCAGAATTTGAGAACAAAAATACGGGACGGATTTCAAAGAGATGTTAATTTTTTTTATAGTGAACTACACAAGCGCAAAAATTTTTTTTTAACAAGCTGCTTGTATTATTGCAGACTGGAACATTTTTTATAAATATCAATTTAAAATATTCAATTATACTGAATAGGTACTTAAAAAACAGGACAAAGAAACGAACGGCAGCAAGTAAAGAAAGTGATGTGTTGTATGTTTTTACTTGCGTGTTCAAAGTTCGTGAAGAAGAAAATAACCGTATTTTATAACTATAATCTAATGTTTAGATAAGAATACAAACCAAGGTGGGTAGGTTGGGTTCGCGCAAAGCGCGATATGTTTAAATTTAGATTATTTTATTGGGGTTATTTTGTATTCTTTCAGCCGATATTTCTCCCAGCTGATAAGTTGCCATTTTTTGTACTGTATACTTGATGCAACTTTTATATCCGTGAGCCGATCCATTTTATCCATGTATATTGCGCGTTTTCGGTGAAATAAAGTGTGTTTATGCTCTAAAGTCTCAACCCTATGTTTTATTGTCGCTTAACGGCATACTTAACGACAATGTTATGTGGCATCGAGCCGCAACACCTTATTTGGAATACAGAATACACATGAATAAACGATTCCTTTCAAGCTTAGTTTTTTTTTTGGTCTAGTGATGTCAATAAATATTTTCTCAGAGAACTATTTCATAAACTATTGTTTGTGGTTAGTGACTAGTCTATGACGTCACATCTCCATGGTAACCAATGTGGAAGGATTTTACGATATGTAATTTACATTTTAGAACTTTCTTATCTTTGGTATATTTTTATTGTCTGCCATAAAGGTCAATAAAGAGGCACTCCATTTTCCGATTACACAGACGACGAAACTTTCAAATTTTCTTCTTATGTTTTAATTACCGATAGAGTTGGCTCAGTGCTAGCACACGAGGTTCTAGCTCGAGAGGTCCCCGTTCGATAACAGCTTCTGGCAATCCTCACTGAAGTTTATTTCCGAGATTTTTCTCTGTCGTATGGTGAATGCTGGGATTGGGTTATACTAACAACTCTTGGACATTCCTTCCCAAGCATTCCTTATAGTACAATACTTATGTATGATTAGTCATAGGAAGAGGGTAATGAATTTTACCTGGGCAGGTTTCCTACTACAAATTATTATTATATTTTAATATAAAGGGCCTATTACAAGCCAAGACGACTTGATCTAGGCAAATGAGAACGAACACATGCCGCTGTTTTTTGGGGTGGATGCATCTGAGCCGGACACGGACATTCATTCATTACAAGTTAATATCAACGTTAATTAAAATCCAAAACTACTGTACATACAATTTTCTAAATTTTCTGTACCATTATTAGTTTATTACACATCAAGGTAGAAAACTTCTATAAAGGTTTCAGCCAATCATCGTAGTGAGTTAATAATTTATGGCGACTGTTTGTTAGAACTTCATCCAAGAATTCGTAATCTGGCTGAAGAAACCTCGGGTAAACCTTCAGTCAGGATTGTCAGAGGTGGGAACCGACTAGTGACCTTCTAAGTTAGGACAGCGTGTAATATGCTCAGCCATTACCACCAGTATTGCACTTATGTATTGAGTGGCTTGGCAAGAACGTATAATATAATATATTCGCTCCCATGACCGAACAGAAAACAGATTGCAAATAACTGAATAAATTCATGATGTAGTTCGGTTGAATCCATTACATAAGGCTTAACAATTTCTTTTAGATTATCAAACGTTCGGTTTCAATATCGTGAGCTATTGAAGAAGAAAATCGAAATTTAACCCGCCGGCAGATGAGTCGATCTAACCGTGCAGGCATTACCTACACTTCCATCAAAGCATCTCCGATTATTCCTTGTCTGCTTCTGACGTACAACACAAGTGTTTGAAGTTCTCGGTGTATTGGCAGCCCAAATGAAAAGTTGTAGCAACGTAACTATAAACACTAGCAGCCACATTTTGAAAAGGCGCGATATTTTGAAACGTTGAACATTCTTTGTTTGACAACTTTTACGATAAATATGTATATGTAAGATGAACATTAAAATACATAGAACCATTTTAAACAAGATCACAGACAAGATTAATCCTCTTCCCTCCGGAAATGTTTGAGGAGGTCCGGCCTCCCTTGCCCCCCCCCCCCCCCCCCCCCCCCACCAGCCGCCACTGATAAACATTCTCATACTAACGAAATAGTTAATACTCAACTAAATTGTCTACTTCTCTAGTTCTTACCATCTGCTTGCAACAGACTTAGTGTCATACTTTGTCTTCTTACTTTTTTTTGACAACATAATGTTCTTTTGTCTTAATCTCTTCAGTTTTATTTTATATTTTTTTCAAATGCCCGGTAGAGTACACATAAGCTTGTCAACTTTTGTAACTTTTAAGTAATATTTTAATGTTGTAATGTATAATTTATTGTGGATCATAAAAATATCTATAAAATAATATTTGAGAACGGTTGATTTTCCACCAAACGCCATCTGAAATCTAAATAATTTCAACAATAAATTGTGAGTCGAAAGTAAAGAAAACATACCGTTTTGGCAGAGAATACGGCCACCACGCACATTAGGTGAATGACGTTCCGGACTCAATACCGATTGCGTTCAAACCCATCTAGTATTTATTTCGGAACGAGTAGTGACATAAGTGTACGAATTACGTTTTAGCTGAGCCCATTTGTACGACGTGATGATTGCAGGCTTGACATATGTGGGTCTTCATCCAAATCGAGGTGTTCACATTCACACGATATACAGATAAGCAGGCAGATGGTACAACTCGAACGCCCATACAATTGTCAAAATAAAATTGCCCATTTATCGAATATCGCTCTTCTTCAACGCATTGTTCAGTTGGCAATTGCAGCTCTTATGCTTTATGTGGGAAGGAACGAGGGAGAGACGTTTTTGACGTGTTCTTTATTCGTATTCGTAGATGTTTGATGATGATTGTGTCCATCAGTCAGTCATCTAATCATGTTCAACTCGTTGGCCTTGTGAATGTTATCATGTTTTAACACCCACATTTTGTATTTTTGTTCCTTTTATTTTTTTGTTCAAATTACTTAATTTTTTCTTAATTTATTTTATTTTCATTTTCTTTCTTTTTTAATTTTAATTTTCTCCTTACTTGTCTCTTCATAAAGTTTATTTTTGAACCGTATGTTTTAATCCAGGTTTTAATACTGTTTCTATCTACTTTCTGTCTTTTTGTAATCAAACAATGATATTTTCTTTCCTTCTATTCGTACTTGTGTATATTTCTGTAATGTTAGAATAAGATTTAATTTTTTTCTTATACCGTTATTTATTCAAATACGTTTTCGATTTTTCCTCGTCAATCTTTTTTTTATGTTTATTTTGTACAATGTTTTTATTGTTTAAAATGTATATTGTTAAGGTATTGTTATTGGCCTTTTTGTAGACATTTCCAGAAATCGGTAGGACAATAATCACTGTTCCTTGTCACATTAAACGAAATACAATATAAATATCTTGAGAACTGATTATCTCTCTTCAAAAGGCTGAAAGACACTTCTCGATTTCTCTCTTGTCTCACTTATGTTGAAGAGGGTTGATCAGTCCTCGAAATATGCTTTTATATTTCTTTTTAAGTGACAGGAACAGTGAAGAGTTCTGCCAGTTTATTAAAATATCTTCTCCTGCTCCAATAAATTGTATGTTTTTGAACATTTTGTTTTAATATGGACAATATAAATTATAGTACCCACCAGTACGGTTCTAAACGTGATTTATCGGTAAGAGCTCAAGCATGTCATTGCAAAGGAGTAAATAGTGCATTCACTGTGCATAGCCCTTCTGTTTTCAGGTAAATATTAATTTTAAGACAAAGTGCGAGAAAATTACATTTATTTCGTATTTAACAATAACATTAAAAATAATTAAACACCTTTATCTACGCAATTTTGATCAAGACCTTTCTCAGTTATTGTAACCTGGCGTAGAATTTTCAAAAGTTGATGATTTATAGTTTCCTTTTTAATAAGATCCAGTGAGAAAGCCGCTTAACTCTAATATGGGAACTCAGAACTAAGATAGCGCAAGAAAAAGTTGCGTCTAGTTTCATAATGATCGGATTGGTCTATGGAGAATTGTATTGGAAAACACTCTATAATATACACATAGTATTATTATATAACACGCAACGAGTGGGATAGATCAAGTTCACGATTATACCTGTTTTCACATTGTCCATCACTATTGTAACCATTTACATACAATGTTAAAAAAAATGCACGTGTACTATTGTATCAATTATTCAATAGATACTTCATTAAGCGTTGTATACTTAACACTGATCGTATTCGTAGACAAACTACCAATAAGCTTGTGAGAGAGTAAAAAGTGAGAGCGAAATAGTAGAATAAACTGCCCGCCTGGGCCCGGAGTAGAATAGGCTTTACTCGTAATGAAAATGTTATCAGTATCTAGTCTAGTTGATTCGAAATATTTATTTCTGAGAGGTTGACGCACTCACTTATTTACTAAGTTATTTATTTAAAATGTCTTTTATAGTCAGATATAGATGATTTACAAAGGACAATACACACAACTGCACTATTTACTAGAGAGTATTGTATAATAATATAATCAGTATATGCAATATTATACTATAATGAGCTTTATTTATCTTCTTTTTTTACTGTTTTTGTACTCAATGTTCCCTCTTTCTATAGTAAATTTTGTTTTGTTTTTTGTTGCGTTTTATTATTATTTTCTTGTACATTGTATTTATTGTCCTCCTTTGTAAGCCAGTTTTATCACTGAATAGGGTAGACATAAATAAACAAATAGCTTTGAAAATTAATGTTTCCAAGAGGCAACTTGTGTTTCTACGGGAATGGGACGGTTTACCCACAGATAACACTGCCATAGATAACACTGCCATTTTATTATTGTTTTTATATATATAACTTATTTATTGTCCTCCTTTGTAAATAAGTTTGATAACTGATTAGGGTAGACACAAATAAATAAATGAATATAGCTTTCAAAATTAATGTTTCCAAGAGACAACTTGTGTTCCTGCTGGTATGAGATGGGACGGTGTACCCGTAGATAACACACTGACAAGGTCGAGGCAAAGTGGAGCGTTAGCCCCCCTCCCCCCCAAATAAAACACAATAAATAACATGACATCACGATGCAAATGAGGCCCCCAACAAAAAGTGGGCGCCCGGGGCAAAACGCTATCTGATCCGTGAGACTAGTCATTGATTAGAGCCCGCGGCTTGATTCTTTCAACGCATGCAGGTAGAATCACGGCCCGCTTGATTCTTTCAACGCGTGCAGGTAGAATCACGGCCCGGTTGATTCCACCGCCACAGGAGGGCTACGTCACTCACTTGAGACTCTAGCTTTAGCAGGCAGTGTGATTAGTCGCGCGTATTACGACACTTTGCGGGGCCAATTCATTTTGTCGAGGGTTTTAGTCGTAACGAATTGAGATTAATTATTTGCATTCTGGTGTGCGTATAGGATTTCGAAATAAATATACCTGTGTTAACATCAACATTGATGTAGGATTTATAATGTAAAATAATATCCAGGTTTTGATGGAACATTCGTGAAATTTGTATAGTAGTTCATTAGAAATAACGAAGAAAGAATATTATGCGTAACGTGGGCTTAAATTGGAGATAGGCTACCTAACGAATAATAAGCACATAAAGATATCTAAAGATATCACATAAAGCTCCTCGCGATGTGCCAGAAAAACAAAGTAGACCTACTTAACTATCTTGAAATTGTATGATTTAAAAAAAATATACAACAATGCTAGGACATTATACAACCCATATTATTTGTAGAATGTTGAATGTATAGTCAATGTGAACATACTAATTAAGTGTAAGTGTAGAGTAACATAAATAAAGAAGGAAATATTGCATATTCACAAAAAGAGGTGTTCATAAAACCATTTAAAACAGTATAAAAGAGGTATTCGACGCTTATACGAATTTAATCTTTAAAGGTTAAGTTTCTCCATTCAAGTGTTTTAAATTGTGAAATGAAGGTGAACCATCAATAGCCTCCTTTGTTAGCACCCCCCCCCCCTTCCCCCCGCCCCACCCCTTCTCAACTCATCAAACACAAGATGTCAACAAGGGTCTTAGGTCTGAGCTAATCAAATTTACCCAGAGCGTCTCGCTACCCCGTCTTGTACAAAGAAGCCTATATTGTTGATTGGTTCTGCAAACCAAATTACGGTGAATATTATCACGTGTCCATCAGTTTGGTTTTCTTATTTACTCATCTACAGTGTAATGAAGATAAATGTGCGGGTTAGGGGGTGGGGAGTGATTACGGATTGAGGGGAGACGTTTCCCCTTCGATTCCCTTCCGAATTTCTAGAATCTATAAGATGATAAACGTGACAAATCCCAAACACCCCAAATTAGCGCCAGCCCGCGCGTTCCCCCCCTTATCAAGTCATCACTTCAACATGGTCGTTAGTGATTCATCTGCCGATCAAATTGTTTATTTATTGTAGCAATTGATCATGAAAGTGGTTTATTGCGAAGCGTGATGGAAAGCCATTGATTTTCGCGCAATTAGGGGGTAGGACGGGGGGGGGGGGGGGTTGAGGGTTTGAGGATGGGGGGTGTCGAACATTAAAATATTCAAAGCAAAATGTTGTTACGTCAAGGCTTAGAGATAAATACGAATGTCACCCTTTTCATTAGAGATTATGTATTTATAATGGTCGGTTTTACGGCGAGTCGGTTCCGTTCCATATCGCTTGCGTTAAGTAGGGTTTCGAATTCGGAATCAAAAATGTAAACATGCGCGAGACAGGATTAATTTAAATAATATTAACCCTATTATTATACACGTACATGATTATAATTTGTTTAAAAAATTTAGACTGAAAACACACTTGGAGAATTTAGACTGATAATGTATGATGCCAATTAATCAAACAAACAACACATCACTAATAATATTAATTATAAAAACCACAATAGAATAATAAAACATATATAAATATGCATAATTAAGCAAGTTTAGGCTGAAGAACATGTTATATACCAGTCCTGTTTTTTCGTCACCTTGGCAACTTGTCAAACTAACCAATCTATAAAACTGGATTTCGTAATTTATACCGACGCAACAGCAACATTTACATTAGCTCGTTACTATTATGAATGGAGAACACGAGGAATATAATAGTCTTAAAAATGCCTGAATAGCAAACGCATGTAAGATTTAAAAATTACATGGAATAATTAAAAGGGATTTGCATAATCACGGCACCAGATCCGTTCCGTGTTACTACGGTGTCACGATTTATCGTTTCGGCTGTCACTCACAGCTTTGGTGGGGGTGCCAAGTTGAGAGACTTTTTCGTTTTAGTAAAACTTTGCACGGCGTGGTTCACTTGGTGTGTGTGTGCGGTAATGATTTTTTTAAATATGAGTATAAAACGTGGAAATTAAAGTAGATGGAAAAAATGATTAGTTATTTGTTTTTACGGCTTACTCGACAGCAGGACATATGACGTCGGCAAGAATCAGATACAGCCGGGGTCGTCATAAGGGGAGTCCAGTTAGGATTTGGGGGAGTTGGTTGGCGTTTAGGTGACATTAGATGAGAAAAGATTCTAAAGATAGAGATGAAACGGGGGAAAATAAATAAGATCTTATTGAATAAGAAATATACGTTGGAGGAACCCACTTTTACCGGTTGCAATTCAATAGTTCTGGATATGGGTGAACATAAATTGGTAGAAATGAGGAGACTGACGGAAAATATGAACAAATTTAGTGTATTTCAAACAAATTCTCGGATTTATAACACAATTATTTAAATTTGCCGCCAATATCCGTGAATGTTTACAAAAAGAGAAATTTTCATTTTTGGTATCAACGATCAAGGTTTGTTCAGACTTCAAGTCTTCTTCGTAATCACATGTTCATTGTACTCGCCTCAATGTGTTCATAACACGCAAGGTTCATTATCATTACAAGTCACGTCAAAACATTTGTAAAATAACTTTTACAAAGACATTGTTGGTCTTGATTAATTTTCTGCCCCGCTTCTACTAAGTAATAACTACAAATGAATGTTCCCAGTACCAAAGTTCGTGTTATATTTCTTGCAATTTGTGCTTCCCGTATACGGAAGCTAAAGAAAATGTAACAAGGGCAATTTTCTTGTTGTTGATGAATTGTGCAATGTTTCACTTTCTCGTGCACGCGTACAGAAAGATAAACTTCAATAAGAAACGTTAAAGTTCGGCATTTGTCCGCAGCAGATTGCGAGGGCACCAGGAGTCACTTCTTTACCTCTGTTGTGCTTATCATCTCCTGATATTTCCTGTTGGTGTACTCATCGTATCATGTACCTCACTACTCAGTCTCAATCGTGGACCTCCGTACGTTTCTTCTCTCCTGATAGTTTCTGTTTAACTGAGAGAAGTTCCGCATTCGTCCACGACAGGTGGTAAGGGCGCCAGTAGTCAACTCACCTCCGGTATGTTTTTTGTCCCTGATACTTCCTCCTCGATTATGTTATCAAAATGTAGTTCGGCATTTTGTCGACAGCTGATGTTGGGGGTAACATCACCTTCGTTATGTTTCTTCTCTCCTGATATTTTCTGTATTATTGAGGGTAGTTCCGCATTTGTCCACGGCAGGTGGTAAGGGCGCCAGCAGTCACATGACCTCCGGTATGTTGCTTGTCTTCTAATACTTCCTCCCGGCTATTTTATCAACCGTAGTTCGGCATTTGTCCGCGACAGATGTTGGGGGCGCCAGGTTAGCACAGACAGTTCATTATTTTCTCAATACTCATTTACGATTGTAAATTAGAGCTTTGTGTCTGAATTATGGAGGCCACGACAGTCTACCCGAAAGAACAAAACAAAAAACCTCTCCAAAGTGTTATTTTCTACCCCTCCGCGTCCTATTGTTACGTCGTAATTTCCCCCAGTCGTTACTTTAGGTTATATAAAGGCTAGATCTAGATTTATATAATTGATGTGTGCATGCTCGCCGGGCATTCTTCACAACTACCTGTAAAGATGGCGTTACGCAAGGGAGGGATCGTGGCCGTCTTGTTGAAAACGCTTCGTCGGTTTTGAAACATCACCTTTAATTTAAAAACTCACAGCTGTTTGTGATTAACATTACTTTATGGGCGAACCGCGTCCATATTACCGGGTGTTGTTTTATAATTATCTCGAAATCGTAAATATTGGGTCGTGGAAAGAATCCACCGCACCCTAAAGCTTTTAATTTATTGCGTCAGCGCGTCATCGGGGTGTACTAATCCACGTGGCGGTGCCTTTACCAGAACATTTGGAATAACGAATCAAATAACTTCCTCGATAATTTGTGATGCAATTTAAAAAAAATGTTTTTCGTGACTTTTACTTTAAAAACATCATCTATATAACTTAGAAAAAGTAATCTAAAACGTAATATAATTCATAATAATTCGTGAACATGCAGAACTTTGTGGAACATATGTTTTCCTGTAATGAACAAAAATAGGACTTCCCAAGATCCTGTTATAATTAATATCCATAAAAAACGCATTTTGTCTCATAATATTGATTTAAAGTGTTAATTCATTTAGTTGATTTGTAATTAATTTTGCTTACGAATATTCCGTTAATTGTTGTGGAAGTCAGAAGTTAAAACGCACCCGGGACTGGTACTGTAATCCTGCTCTCACATACATTTATTGCATGTATACTTGGATACGTAACACAGCATGGCCAACCAGTTTGCTGCTTACTTATGGATGTCAATGTGTTTGATGTTTTCACTACAACTTCACTCCACTTAAAAATTGTTATAAGAACATTTCTTCTTTATTAACGTATTCATTCAAGTCTAAAGCTGTTTTTCTTCAGAAAGTCTCTCTTTTCACAAATACATCACTGCATATCTTAAGCGCGAGTGTAAACAAACTAAAAAGTAAAGCATTCTTATAATAAAGTTACATTTTCTTTGCGTCCCTTATAAATAATGCTCAGAAAATGTTACCCTATTAATAAATTTAAGTGTAACATCAGTAAGATAAAAATATACAAAACATGAAAGTTGAGACTCCTATATTTCACGTGCACAACGTCGAGTCTACAATATCGGCAAAAGTTGTATCATGACCTCGTTCTATCTTTCTCGCCCTCATAACTCTCTGACCTTAAACCTATGATCAATTTATAATAGAATCAAATCCATTAGTTGCGGAGAATAATGACGGAGCCGAGTATTGTTATCTATTAGCACGTTAGTAGACGGTGAAAAAGTGACATCGACGCATTATTGTTTTGGAAATAATCGAGCTTTGTCGACGACTATAGCCAAGTCGTTAACTGGCATAAATCCATACTAGACCCACCCCACAAACGTCAATCACCCTACCATAGAGCTCATAGTATATGCGTATCACTCACTTTTTATCTGCTGTTTGAATCCCCAGCGTGCAATGGTTGTGAAACACGAATGACAAAGAGCCGAGGCTAGTCGGCGACTTTACATGCTCTACATTAAGCCTCGTTTTGAAATGATGTAGATTCCGATGACATGCTATGATAAGTCGGACAGAATAACTTCGTATTTATTACAATGTTGTTAAATAAAAAGTGTAGCAGGGGTAGGACATTACTCAACTGGTCATTAAATGTGGGGTTGGTTGGTTTGAGTATTGGTATAAAAACGAGTTGATTGAAGGGTAGTGTTAAGTATCGAAATAATGAAAACTAAACAAACATGGGTGATTGATTATATGAGATAATGCATTCAACGGATTGCGTGAGTCTTCCTCGTGCAGTTGCCTTGCGTCTGAGGAAGGTGCATTGGGCTTTCCGAAAACGTATTGAAATTATTCACTGTATTGGTGTAATTTATTCGTATTTTAAGTTATCCAGTTTATAAAAAAGTTACGGCCTTATCCGAAGATGTTAAGCTCTGAGAAAAAACGTTAAATAATCGTTAAACATGTGTACGCTTCTTAGTGTCTAAAGTCAAGTCACATGACATGTATGAACAATTGTGTTTTTTTTTACAATGGTTGGACACATTAATGAATTAGTTTAGCTGAACTGTGTAATTGTTGGTGCAATTATCTGAATTACCATAGAGTGTTATCTAGTTCTGATTTTCGTTAATGATGCAATGTTTCATCAAGTGATTTGAGTTCAATTGGTTTTTAATGAGATCTTTTATTTGTACATTTACTCTCTGTCTTGAATTTTACTCAAAGAAAAACGTAAACAAGTTTTCCCTAACATACATAGGACATGAACCTAGGTCATTGATTTCTACGGACTACTTCTAATGGTCGTATCAATTGAATTATATAATGCTCACAAGCCAAACTTTTTTCTCTTTTCGTTTAAATAATGTTGTATGTATCTGATAACACATTTCAACAATAACTCGTTGATAAAACACATACTACGAAGTTAAATCTTATTGACATCTGCGTTAAACCTTAAATTATTAATAGTGTATTTTATCTACCATGTATTATATGTTTATGGTCTGTGTGGTTAAGAATTAAAAATGTATACATGATACGTACAATCTATGTATTAAAGAAGATGTACTATATTTGAGACCGCCTCTTATAATTTTGTATGACAGTTTCGGTTATCTCTTGTGGCAAAACTTCTCAATTTCTTTTATTGCCTCAAAAAAAAAAAAACGAAAAAAAAAATCACCAAACAAAAGACAAACCGTGTCGGGTCACACAAACCACACACGGGATGGGAGTGTAATAATAAGTGGATCACGTTACGCCGTAAGTGGCGACATACTCTTCGTATCCTCGCACGGGCACAGGGTCTAACTCGCAAGGGTGTGAATTGAACACAGGTAATCCCGTCAGTGCTGAAAACATTGACCGACACACGAGAAGAGGGGTCGGCGGTATCAACCAATGAAGACATTAACAACTGACGGGGTCAATAATTCTGCCAGGTGAAACGCTCGTCCCTAATCCATCCCTTTATCATAAGCAACCTTTCTTGATTATACCCCTCGGTCGTAGGGGAGGGGGGGGGGGGGGGAGGAGGGAGGGGGTCGAACAAATCGTTTCTACCTGGATCTCTTTCTCGAGTGTTATTTTACCTGGCGCGGAATTCTTTACAGCTCAATTTAGTGGCCTCATAAAGACGTGGCAGACATACTTTCAACAATACTCGCGCTGAGAAGGTGATGCTGCTTCTAACTAAAGTGTTCGGGGTGTATAATACAATACGGGCTATAACGGTATAAACGAGATTGACAAGAGTAGAGTAGTAGAGCCTTTCAATGTGGGTTGTATTGATTGGTCGAAGAATGTTTGCTGATGTTCGGCCAATTAGTTTGGTGAAAAATCGTGTGAAATAATTGACTTGATTACGCACGGGATCTACAAACAAAGCACGTGGTTGGTCTGTGACGTGGTTCGAGATCTGGTGAGTGTAGTGTTTCTGTTTTGTGTTCTGTTTTGTGTTGTTGGGTCTGGAAGTGATTTTAAAAGTGTCCGGTAATGTGTCTGTTAATGGCACAGCTTGGATTTCACAATGGGTGAGTTTATAACCTACGGATTAAAAATTAGGTGATAAAGTCGGGGAAAATGAATCTGCTGGTGAAATTAATTTCAAAGGTAAATTGTAACATTTCCAGAGGTAATGTGCGTTTTTGAGAGCAATATTTCGGGCATATTTCTTTGTGATTGATTTTTATGGTACACTGAATGTGTATGGTAAATTTTAGATAATTTTCCATTTAACACAATCGGTGTACCATACTGTATACCGACAAAGTTTCAAAAAAACAATTTTTGTGTTGCTACAAAATCAATGCAACCTTTACACAGAATTAACGTACACATTTAATCTGTCATAATTGTATTCACGGGAATCACACCCATTTATTTATCAAATTATTACACGTATTATATACAACTTCTGGTTCTACTAACGTGTTAACTCGTTCTGGCGTTTACCCGCTTGTACGTGTCACTTTTGTATCAAACTCTAAACCACCCAGTGAGTTATATTAACCCACAGCAAACAATATTAATAATGTGATAATTAAATCAACTAATGGTGAATCGTGCGCTGGTAGAAAAATGTATCGTTGGACTCGTAAACCAACAGGGTATAAAAGTGGCCATGCATATTTATGACCGTTTTATAATTTATCTCTTAAAACTTACACACAAAAAACAAAACAATGCGAATAAATTATCGGACGGATTGCTCAATTAGGAGGTAATACATAAACTAGGTTGGAATTACTCAGGTGAAGTGATTTGGTGAAACAAAAGACGTTGACAGATAAAGTGTAAGATGCGACTATAGGATAAACTCTTTTGGCCGCGTTCCCATTACTCAATTGTTTGATCTTGATTCCCGAAACCAAAAGCTATAGATTTACACCAAATTGACGTTGAAATTCCTCGTTTCTTTTTTTCTTTATACACAAGCACGGAGAAAGGATAAAAGGCGGGGGTTTTGTTTCTGAAAAGTCGTCATTATTTGGCTCGAAGCTCCCTCGAAGCCAAGTAAGTAAGTGAACGCTAGGAGACTGGAAGATGCCAGCGGAATAACAGAGGCAAACGTCTGATACATTCTCCTTCGATATAATTGGAAATCTTCCGTCCTTTTGTCGTCTCCGTTTCATTCGACGTATCGGGATCACAGACAAAGCTCACTGGCTGTTATTATATAATAGCCTTTCGTCTTCTTTACTCTTGCTATATTTCATCCATGTTTCTAAATTAATTATAGTGGGTGGTTTTTCTTTATTGAAGGCCGGCCAGATGTGTGTTGGCTCTAACTAACTCACAGCCTAATGTAATCCGCCCGCTAGTTGTTAGGGACATTCTAAAATAAACCAGAGTAATTAGTAGTTAAGATATTGTGCCACGCCTTATGAATGAGATTTGAAATCAAGTTGAATTTTTTTTTTTCATCAACATCACCTCTGAAAATACATCATCCAAATTCTATTCCCGTCATCATTCCGATCTAAGTGTTGATGTTCTCATTACTGCGGTACCGACAGACGTTTAGGTCGAGCACGCATACTTGATGGAGTGCCAGACCTATGGGATTACGGGCTCAAAGGGATACGAACCACGGACGTTGAGGACATACTATAAATACCTCCGTATGTTGTCAACTAGTCGGCGTGTTCAAAGCTTGCGTTTGGGATCAGTGCAGCGAAACGGTTATACACCTGGACTAAAAATAGGTTGAAGTATTAGCTGCTATGACATCATCGTGGGTTATTGCGCTTGTGTAGGCCGATGTACTGAGAGGGAAGTAGCGGTCTTGCCCGTTGTAAACATTTCAATCAGGCTATTCTTAGAGTAAAAAGTTTTGTTTTGAATATTGTATCATTAATAAATTTATAACAGTTACCGCTACAAAATTATCTAAACTGTTGCGTATTGTTTCAAGGGTTATGTCTGATGCAAAGAATCGGTGTTGATTGAGTCCAGGGGTAAAATCTCCCCTCCCCTTTTGCTTCTGGTAATTACACAGTTTTATTTACTATGTACACATGGTAACTAAGTGCTATTGGATTTTGATTTAATCTAACCATGTCACATGAAAGGATAGTTATATGATAGATTGATGTTGCCACTCTACCCCTCTTGTATTCTTATTTTAAAAACCGCTTCCTCCTTGCAAAATGTTATGTATACAGGGTAGTCTCACTCACTATTGAAACCGACAAAAATTAACGTGTTTTAGTAATTATTTTGAGAACGCTACACAATATTGAAAAAGTGGTTATACAATGACTAATATTTTATTTCATCAAAACTGCAGTAAAAAAGTTTCACACACATTTTAATCTGTAAGGTGGTTATTTTTGAAACCAATAAAAGAATTGATTAATTAGGAATTGATTCCGTAAAGTGGTTATTTTGGAAACCAATAAAAGAATTGATATTTACTGGTATAATCAAAATGACAACCGTAATGATTATTGATACAGTTTTTAGGTTTTATGAAACAAAACAATGGTTAGTATAATCACTAATTTTATTTTTGCTTAGCGTAACCTTTAACTTTGCACATTTTTTTAATGGTTGAGTTGAGACTAAACTTCCCTTCAAAGGAAGCCAGGTCGTTGACCTATCTCGGCAATGGCATTTACTTAAAACAAACATTGATTGAGCCTATACAATTCGGGGCATGCAGAAATAGACTCACATTCTTCATCATCTCACCCGCTTGTTGTAAAACACCATGATGATGTATACGTAGCCATAACATGGCCAAGTTCTGGAGAACATGTAGCGGCAATACCCCACAGTCATATTATTGTGTAATTCTTACAACATTCGCCGTATACTGTCTTGACCGTGAAACATGTTTATTAGTTTATTGTTTTGTTTACAAACTTACCTTCTAGTGTTCTCTATGGACTGAACCACATCGTCATGGTGACTGGCTTGATGTTTTAAGGAAAGCAATCTTATAGCATGTTCAGTCTTCATCTAAAATAATATGAGAGATACATGTCAGGCGAAGCACAAAGCCTCCTTTAAGTAGTGTTATAAATAACTAATGTATCGTTTGTTTTTAGTGTATTTAGCAATTTTCTATCCATTCCGAGGTGTCATAAAAAATAATCTCCAGGAAGTTCTCTTGCGTGTGAAAATAGCGTGCTAACCATAAAATGTCTTAATTTGTTCCATATACGTCACGTTAGTTTAGAATAATCTGCCTTTGTTAGACGCTGTGTATTTTTAAAACTATTATTGTGTGAGCTACACAATGAGAAATTAATGTCTCGGCAATCTATTTTGTCAGTTTTCTAATGAGCTACTGTGTGATAATGGAACGGTTTGATATGTGCGATGTCCGCCGCGCGCTGTGCACGGTTAAAGGCGCTAATGAGGATATGGAAGCCATTTCTGTTGGGAGATCGACTAGTTGAACTCGTTGGAACCTTTGATATGCTAAAACGTGTAGTGTAGCTCCCTATAGTCTATAATGGTTGCCGCCGGTTCTTTACGATTATGTTTACCTAATAATGCCCCCCCCCTAAGTTTCATTAAAATCTTCACGCTGCGAGAAAAGTCTCTCAGTGCTTTGCCAAAATATCTATACTCGAATCTCTCTAAAGAGGCCTAAAACGGAAGTTTAAACGCATCATATTGATTTTCTTTAAAATTTCGCCTCGTCTTTCCACAATATTTTTACATTGTCTGTCTTAATAAATCCAATAATTGATTTACAGCCGGACACAAATACATATTTTATAGAATATACATTAGCATTAGCAATGGATTCTAAAACATACACAATAAACAAAAAGAGCCGTTCCACAGCAACCTTGTGGATGAGTGAGGCATTGGCCAACCAAAAATGTCAGTATTTGAAAAAGCTACCCGCTGATTGGCTTCGGCTCGCTCATCTATGACATCAGCATCTACAAGGTTGCTGTGGAACTACTTTACTGAACTAAAAAAGTAAAAAATAAAAAATCACGTATATTGTAATGTATAGGCCTACATAACCAGGATAATATGTTAAATATGGTCAAGTGTAGCGTGTAGACTCACCTAAATAAAAATTTCGACTATACTCAATGGAAAATTAATTTCTTACAACAGCCCCTCCCCCCCCAACCCCCCAGATTCAAATCTGCTTGCGTTCGTGCAGTAAAATGTAAAGTTGTCTCCATCTACCGGTGAAATGTTGAACGAACTTATTGTTGAGGGTGTTGTACGGGGCAGCCTCCACATTTCAAGGGGATAGACCGACGAATACCTCTCTGGTTGTAAAGTAATGTGTAGCAAAGGCCAACGAACGACCAATGACCTTGACCACGATTACAAGAGCATCTTTCTTGGCTCTCGTACTAGCACGAGTGTCTTCCTGCAAATTGTTTTGTCTTGCTCACGAACGAGGCGAGTTATTTTGAAGGGTTACTCGTCGCCGAGTATGTTTACGCGGCGTTGACATGAAATACATTCCGTCCCGTACCTCCTGGGTGGTGGGTACGAGAAACGCTCTGCCAAATCGCTTTCGATACTAAAACTTCAAAATACACATCAACATAGACCAGAGGTTCCCAAACTGTGATTGCGGACCCCTGGGGGTCCGCTGCCACTAATTAGCAGGGGGTCCGCGAAATAGTTTTCCAATTATTTTTCTAAAATTAAGTTTCCTAAGTCCTAGTTAGTCCAAAAATTTAGAAGTACTTAATAAACATATAAATTAAAGGATTTAGATTATAAACAAAACAACAATTCACAATTCAAACAATTGACTTGTTTGTGAGTACCCAATGGTCGTTTTGAAAGGTGAATAATAATATGTTGCTTAAGATTAATTAAAATAATTATAATGACCACATTAACTTATATATTGATGTATTATTTGCAATTACATGCATATATTATATAGGTACCCTACCTATCTTATTTTTTAATTTGTCTGCAGGAAGAGGGAGGGTGGAAGGTTAGTAAATAGCATAAAATGTACACAAATGTAGTTTGGGGGTCCGCAAAATGTTAAAAGGTGACACAAAGGGTCCGCCACTGATAAAAGTTTGGGAACCTCTGACATTCAACTAGTTTGTATTTTGTGTTCGAACGATGGTAGTAGGGGCCTTATATTATAATGCGACTTTGTCAACTATCACAAAGCAAATAGTAATTGAACGGAGGTTTGTTCCCGCATCCCCGTAGCTTAATTAGCACGAGAATCTTAATTGGTAGAGCCGGCTGATCTGGGTTCGATCCCCAGTGGGGGCAAACTTTATTAAAAATAATTGCTATATCTCCATATATAATGTAATATGTTGTCATTTTCCTTTTTGATTTTTAATTTGTCCCTTGTGCTGAGAATAAGTTTCTCGAAACTGAGTTCATAATTAAAACTTTTATACGAAAATGTACGCTAATGTATTTATTATGTATATATACATATATATATATTTATATATGAATAATTTTCAAGAACACTCTTGTCGTGGATTTCACATAACATATATATATATATATGATTTGTACAATATATTTTAAGGAAGCGACGTATAATGTATTATTCCCTTTTAGTTTACTATTGTACAAATACGGTATATTGTTTCTTGTTGGTTTTGTTGCACTCAAAACGTTCTGATTAAAACATACATTCACATACAATCATTAGCGGGAGATCTGTATAATCAACTTGTTTAACAGTACTATTGGTTTTCACCAGCCAAGGACTTAATTGTCTGTCTGTGCGTTTGAAAACAGAATCATCAGTTATTATACTTCTAATTGATATTCGGTCGGTCTATTTACCTACCCATCAACAAGAATTGTGCGCCCGATAATATTTCCAGTGCGGTAGGCCTGCCTGCCTGAATGCATGCCGTACAATGGTAATGATGTAATTGAAGGGCTCGTGAGTGCGGAGCTGCCGCCCAGTTTTCAATTTCTATGACGTAATTTATGCGAGTATTTCCGTGCATTGTCATCGACTTCGTAATCGGCCGCTGCTGAAAAATTGAAAGCCTTGGCTGATGGAAATAGGCGTGGAGTCAGTGCGGAACGACGCATCGTGGTCAGCTAGACGATGGGAGTCTTAGAGATATATGGCTTGTCGCCTAGTTATCTAGCGGATAAGTTTGACTATGTTAATATGGTGCACAGTATAGGTACAAGAAGTGCAATCAACAGAAATGTGTATTTGATTAATTGTAATTTAAATAAATTGTATAAATCAATTTTTTATTTAGGATTAAGACAGTATAATCTGTTACCAATAGAAATTAAGGAAATGAATAGTGTTGGTTTGTTTAAAATTAAATGTAGGGAGTGGATGGTGAAGAAAAAACATGTATGTAGGATGCCAAAATAGCTATTAAGCTAATAAATAAATAAATTAAGTACATTAGTACATACCTATAACCTCTATATTGTAGTTTCTAGGAAGTCTCCAAATCTATCCTGAATCTTCTGCATTAGAAGCAGGAATAAAAAAAAAAAAATAGACCAATGACCCTCATACTTATTCTTAGGTTTGAAATAAATCTGTTCAACAACTCTTTGAGTACACCTGCCAAGTGCATTGAACTTTAAGATTGCATTGTATGAATGGTTGAAAGAATATATTCATTAGATCCAATTACTTATTTTTTTTTAGAATTTTGTGTAAGGTTAACCTTTTTTACATTTTTTACATCTCTGGGTAGCCGATCATCCATTCCTACGCCACTGTCTGTTTCAATATGGGTGAGGACGCAGTTTGCTCAGGTTGCTTAGCTCAGTATGTAGCGCAGTATGTAGCTATGCTTTGTGACTTTGAGCGGGCTCAAATGCCAAATACCAGCATCTTGATTTGGGTTGTGTCAAGGACTGGGTTTGAGCCCTTGAAACATACCAGTAATCTAAATGCCTATCTCTAATTGTCACCTGCAGATAGCATCATTGAAACAGTGCACACAACTTCGGATAGGAAGGTAATGTTCGCACTAACGCATATCCAAAGTTTGATTTCAATTATTTACAAAGTAAGGTTTAATACTCAATCATGATTTTGACCCTTTGGAATCCCTGATTTGTTAACACTATGAAGTTCGAAAAAAGTGGGTTCATAGCTAGTTTCTCGAAAAAAAAATTACAAGTTATAAAAACAAAGTTATAAGTCTATACTCTATTGTATTAAAACAACTTTATGTTACCGATTTATTTATAAATGCTGATTTGTGCAAAATGTTCAAAAACTCGTACTAAATCAACTAGATTTAATGCACCAAAAACACGTATTTCATGTACACAATACAAAATTTACTCTAGTTAAACTTTTTTTAAAGAAAGTATCATTTGAAATGGAAATGTAGATGACACGCATTTGAACACTCCAGCAGAAATCGAAAGTAAATACTTGTCTAGTTTTTCGGGAGATCAAGGACAAGGACGTATATACGTCATCCATGCGAAACTTCATATTAATTCGTTATGCAACAATATACATTTACATTTTAAATACACACAAGAGAATACGTGTTGCTCACTGCATGACTAACGCATTGTTTCGGTGTCGCTCATATGGATTAGTAACGCATTATAGGTGGGCTGTCTGCAAGGGCAAGGCATTCTGACGTCACCACCGAAAAGCTTAAGTTTTGCTTTTCGAAAACTAAAGGTTGTATTAATTTTGTTTCAAGTCTCGCACTCTTAAAACAGTGTTTTCGTTATATATTGTTAATCAATAGGATAACTTCAGAGTGCCTTTATATTACTCTGATGACGGATGTGTAATAAATCTTCGTTAATCGTTATTTATTTTGGAACCATAGAGTGAAAATAAAGCCGCAGCTCGTGTCAAGTATTAAGAGGTTTATCAAAACTGTGATGACTGAAAGATTAAAAGATTACTATTGATTAAACTTGTGTGAGAAAAATGTTTTCATTAGTGAAATGTCTGTATTTGATTTGTTAGACTCAATAAACCAGCGGGGTATTCCATCTATTTCCAAACATATATCCGAGAGAAGAAGGGATGAAATTAACTTGTTATGATAGTTACAGAAACGATATGGTATAAAACAATAAACAACATATTTGTTAAATTTATAGTTCCCCTGTAGGATTCACAAATACACAATTCAAACTAAACAAACAATTCAGTTTAGTTTAGACTTACAAGTCTAAACTAATATTGTTTTAACGCACGTTTTCGTCCAGTGAGATTGTACAGAATGTACGGCATGGAGCATTACCAATATGGTGCCTTCTCAGCGCGGCATACATACATGCTCAATCATCCCTTTATTTGCCCATTCATCATAAACTTGTTCACTCTTTCCTGTCTTCTCGTTCTTTCTCGCCGTCCACGGTGGCTCATTCGGCTGAGGAGCGAGTGGCTCCTAGGGACGTGGGTTCCAATCCTGCATAAAGCATGGTCTTTTATTCATGGCGTCTCTCTTTGCGACCTAAACGCACACCAACCCCCCTAACCTCCATTCATTTTGTTTCCTCATATGACGACCTTGGCGATGCGTGATGGATCTGAATCGGTGCGCGTCATATGACCTTGCTGTAGAGTACTTCATATAAAGGTATACATATAATAGTAATAACCACAAAAAAAAAAAAAAAACTGGTTCCTGCTCTTTAGCGAGACAATGGTATACTGCCTATCGGAATTCACCGCGGGATTTCCCGGTACCTGCTCGTTGTTGTAGAGTGCACCAACCGGGATCGGAGTGCTCTCTCACAACGTCTGCCAACAGATGCGCTGATAGCTTTCACTGCAATATTGGAGACATGAGAACGAAATACAACAATTAGGTTGGTAGTTGTCACATACGTCACTTCACTATTACGTAATATAATCCATGACGACACCAACTTGCAAGCTAACGCGACGAGACTGTAGGCATCATGTTCCCGTAGTAGTATAGGGCACTAGCAACACCAAAAGACAACAATGAAACAAATGAATTGAATCGATGGACAAACAACAAGCTGTCAAAAAATAATTTCTTCTGATTTTGGAAAACATCACAAAAATCAAACAAATACACACACAAAACTTTCACTTAGTTGTTGTCTATCATTAAAAGTTTTAAATGACGAGTAGTTACAATTGCTACACTTGTTTTTATTTCTATGGTTGCAATTTTATTATTTTGACAGCTGATTGTGTGTCCATCACTTCAATTCATTTGTTCCATTGTTGTCTGTTGGTGTTGCTAGTGCCCTCATTGAAGTCAATCGCGGACGCTTAACAAGTAGATGACCCCACCTGTAGCACAGACAGTTCCTCGAGGTTAATCGCGACTACGGTGGCCGCCCACACCTCTAAACGAGTCTTCGTGTAGTGTGGCCGTTAAGGGCGTCACTACATATACAGCGGCGGCTTGATTGCGCGTGGGGGGGGTTGGGGGGGAGAGGGGGGGTTCTCACATGGGAAACATTATAAAGACGCTACACAGCGGAGCACAGAAATGACCCTGGTTCGCTCAGTCTCATGGTAGTGTATATAAGCTTTTATTTCAGTAGCTGGTGTTGTTCCTAGAGAGACACTGTTAGACTAGATTGGTCTATTGGGTTTTGAAATGTGCACTTTGTAACCAAGATTGCGTACCTACATTTTGTTTTAAATTCTTTTTTGTCAGACCGGTTTTATATTAAAGTTTTCATTTAGATTTTTGGTGTTTTGTTGGGGGTTTTGTTGAAGGTAACTTAGCGAGAGCGGTTTTCAGTCTGAAGATGTTTTTCAATAGACCTCATCGTCTCTTGTATTTATGCATCGGATGGTAACGATGACGCTAAACTCATTAATTATTAATGTTGATTGACAAGGAATGGAGAAGAGGGGGAGGGAAGACCCATAAGTTATTATCTACAACCGTAATTTAATTAACTTAAAATTGATGAAAGGCAAAATCAAAATTTAAATTTAATTAAAAATTAATACATTATTGTGCATTTTGTCGAGAGGGCCAGCTGGGCTAATTCGATTGTTATTATTATACTAAGTTTCCTTCGCCACAGCGTTACTACTGAGAAGACAGTGTCAAGAACAGAAACTCCCAATCACAAGAGTATTTTATCTATTCTTTCTTTACTTGTTGTTTTCCGAACAAAATTTTAAAACGTTATTTCCTAATATTCACATGTTAAATTCCATACTTACTTAGCAGTATTGCTCGACATTAAATGAATCAAATTTTAAAAATTTTCTCAATACCTTGTCCAAATAATACCACAACCTAGAACTCTTAAGGGGTGGGTGAGGTGTCTCCTTCAAGATACGTTACAATTTGCCCCGATTTTTATATCTTCCGAACAGAATTCGTTTTGGACGCTCTCACAACTCCTCTACAATTTTACAGCAGGGAGCGGTCACCTATCCAACTTCTGTCCTAGCCCCACGTCACTTATCATGGCGACTGGCCAGTTGACTCTTAAGCCCGGTTTACACACCGTAATAAGGTTTAAGGTCTAAGGTTTAACAAAGTTGAATCAAGCCAGTAGCATTATGGTGTTCACATAACTTCCTAAGATTTAAGGGCTAGGACGAAAGTTGAAACTATTCCAACTTGTTAGCTCTTATCCCAAAAATTCTTAGCCCAGCCAATGAGAGATGGGCTTTTATAAATCCGGCCAATGGTAGCGATCCTAGTAAATTAGTTTGGAAAATACTTTCCTTAGAACAAAATATTAAATGTTAAACCTTAAACCTTATTCCGGTGTGTAAACCCAGCATTAGGAAGCGAAGCGAGAGTCGTCGACTTTATACATTCAACGTAGGATTTCTTCTAAGCACCAACTCAACAGTTTAACCGCAGCGCGCGTTTTTATTGTTACTTCGCGACGCACTCAAAACAAATGTGCTCTGCAAAGACACACTCACAACTTTATTGTTGCAGTGTATGTTTCTAGATGGCTCGCACTACGCAACGAGGGTAATTGAGATGGTAACGAGTGCTGATGGGCGCACATGCCTTAGGGCAGCGGTCTTCAAACTGTTTTTTGTTATTGTTAAAAATGTTTTCGCCACAACACCTTACCCTCCCCCCCACAACGCAAATTTTAGATCAAGTTTTGCTTCGTTCATAATGTAATAGTACACAAAATATAAACGTCTTTCAGCTTGCCTTCAATGAAAGAACTAGTATTGTTCAGGGCTTATATTGGTTTTAAAAATAATGTACAATTTATGCACCGGTTTTATACAATTAATATTGCCAATAAAATGTGTTTGTTGGTATCTCAAATAAAATTCCGAACGCTGGAACCCAGAATTCAGCAAGTTATTTATTAGTTATTTATAATTGTAAATTAAATGCATAGTTATAGTCTAGTTTTAAGTTAGTGCTTAGTTAAATATATTACATTATTCAGTACTCCGCACACCAGGTATTATACTTACTGACTCGCAAGACTAACTTCTGTCAGTAGGTATTGATCAACGTAAAAACAAATGTATTGTAATTTATATTGATTTGTAAATTGTAATATGTGGTAACTGAATAAAACAATTGAATTGAAAAATTGAAAACGCGGCAGTGAATATTGAAGAGAATTATAGTGGCAAATTCAAGCTAAAAGTAGCAATATTTCACTCTGGAGCTCTCCTTGCGTTACGCCGGTCACCACCACCAGTCACACTAATATAATTCTATGCGTTGCGTTGGGTTGCGTGCATTCTAAGCCCCCTGCTAGGATTGTCTTTACGACAAAATACCCATCCTTATATGGGTCTTAGTGGAATAATATTATTGTCTTTCCAATAGCCCCATATCTCACTTTAATACCCTACTGAGTTTAATGTCTATCTGTGTCCTTTGCACACGATCCCTTGGTAATGTCTGTCTAGAGAGTGAAATTAATTTATTCCACACCCGCTTTAAGCTCGTGATATTGATAAAAGGATTATCCTCAAGTTTTAATTATTCTGTTCAACTAAAATAATGTTTAGATAGATAACGAGAACATTTGTTTTAAATGTGATGGCTTTAATTTCCTTCGTGTTCCGTTCTCTTGTATGGCTGTAATACATAACGAATTAAATCCCAGCTTTGGGGGACTAACACAATCATTATACTCTGACCTAGTATATATACTCTAAAGCTCATTCGATTTGGTCAGCGGGACTGCGTCGTACCATTAAGACTGTGTCCGAATGTTCTCTAATCTTCTTGAATCTAGATTACTTCGAACATCTGCCTATCTGATCAGCATGTTCAGTATATATACTTAAGTTCTTTGAGACTAAAATATCAATTTATAAGTAAAATTAATATTACAACATATATGTCTACTACTTTATGACACAATTGAGCAAATCAAACATTTGTGTGCAAATTGTTTGAGTGTCCAAGTTACAGAACTCCTCGTCACAAATCGTTTTCAGTATTTAACTACCAACACCAGCCTAACTATTTTACTTCCGGAAGTACGTACTTACATTTACGTAAAGTTACGTTCGAGTTAAGTTTGATGATTTTACATTTCCGCTCTTTTATATTATGAAACTACGTTTTACATCAAACGTATGTAAATCACACGTTTTATGGTTTAATTTTTTGCTAGCTCGCTTTACTATTGCCAACGTCTCAGATATTAATTTCGAAACCATTTATTTCTGATATTCTTTTAAAATATTCTCCTTTAATTATACAATGTCCAGATAACTATTTATTTAATTAGAAGCTTATGATTGGTGGTTGTCATAGTGAAAACAAGTTAATCCTGGAATAATTTATCAGGAATGTGGACATTAACACTACCGCATCCGAATAGTTGTTTTCACATGGCAACCACCAATCAGTAGCGCTTGGATGATACATTATTATAACTTTATTAGAAAAATAAATAGTTTCTAGATATTAATTGTATTACTGCCTCAATGCCCGTTGTTATACGAGCTTTCAACTAAATAGTGAGCTGTCACGTAACTTGATGTAAAAACTACTGATCTGAGTTTTTCATTGTGTAAACATGTTAGCGAACAGTTAAATATATGGTGTGAAGTAGTAAGACAGAGCATTTAAGATAATCTGCATTAAAGTGTTAACTTAATTAAAATTTTCAATAAAATATTCTTGTATCTAAATTATTAATATAAACTAATTTGAGCCTTTTCCCTGTTAATTCTATAAGCATATAATACGGCCTTGTTTTGTCACATCTCTATGAGATAGCATGGACTTGCGTTATTGAACCTATGTCCTGCAACTTCAATGTACGTCGCAACTACCCCCAGAAACCGCCATCTTCGTCCTTTAGTTTACGCTGCTGCCGTCGCTTACACAGTTGCCACATTTCTCCGTATGCAATCACTTAGCAACGATGCCAGATTTCAAAGTACGAAAACTGCCGCCAATGTCACGACACAGCGAAAACGAGAAGTTTCACAGTCGAGTAACGAACGTCAAAGTTGACAGGGCGCGTGCGAAGCTTTACCACCAATCTAGTTGTTAGTGCGTATAATATAGTCGACCACAATCACATCGGGACACAGCCATCTCATTGCGGTCAAACAGCGACTCATCATAAATGTATTCGTAACATGAAACGAGTCGTGACTTTAGAGATGGTTAGAGATAAACGGCTATTAGTTAATGTCAATGGTAAATGTCTTAGATAGTTTGACGTGTATTCATAGGTTGCACGTACGTCACATCTTTGCGCGTGGCGGCCACAGTTGTGATCAAACTTGGACGTTGCCATGGAGAAACAATTGAAGGCTGTTGTGGTAGGACAAATAAATTCTTAGTTCTTTAAAATCCAGCCTGTTTTTTAAATAAAATTGGTATGTGTGATGGCAATTTTTATTTTTGTATTACTTATGTTTACTGTTTAAACTCTAAATTTGGCTTATTTATTAAATTTGAATAGTATTTGCCAATGATCTAGGATTTGTCCTCATCAATTGTGTCGCAATCATGGCCGCTGTGACGTCACGTGGGAACTATAAATTCTGATATGGATCCACGGTTTAGTATACTATCGTTGATTTGTGGGTAGTTTCGTCCTAATCTCAAGTCAAAGACGCGGTCGCCATTAACCGTAACAATAGCCTGCGATGACAATGAAAAGAGTAATTGCATTGAATTGTAGAATATACTTGGCTTCTGGCAGGGACACTGTGCTGTAAACGGGTCTCTGGGTATACCTCTTCTAATTGATTAGGCATTAGAGTAATTGATTCTAAGTTTCAATGACAAAGAGCTTATTTCTTAACTCCTTTGAATTTTGACTTGTTTGCGAGGAGGTCAAAGAGCTCAGAAAGGATTGTCTGTTTTGTGGTGTGTGGGCTGAAATTGTTGGACCGTTTGACCGCAGGTAATGTGATTGAGTTAGTTGCTGGTACACAATTATTGTATAATTTATTGTATTCACTACCGTACAGGCCTGTCTGTACGAGAACAATATTAGAGTTTAAGATTGTGTTGCTCTTGATAAAACATTAGTTGTGAACAGAACCACTAACGAATATTTCTTCTCAACTACTATGTGACTCTACCTTTTACTATAATAGGTTGAATAGAGTACCAAAAAGAAAGAAAATCAGTAGAATTTCTAGTATATATCGGATTGGAAGAATAACAATACAAATACACTATTATACGCTCTGCTGTTATTCGTATATATTAAAATAGTACTACAGTTTTAAAACCATCTGTTGAATTTTTTTAGTGATATTCTATTGACGATAAACATAAATTTGATTGGAACCAATCAAAATCAATCAATCGATAATCTGTAAAGAACATTTTAGCTTATATGTGTAGAGATTTTTTTATTTTAACCAAGTTAAATACTTGTAATTTTATATTGGCATTTCCCTTACACTTTTACGGTGGCTTTTCTCTCAGAACAATACACAAAACATGCCCCAGGCTGTACTATATGTTTTACAAACGGTAAGAGAAAGAGTATATAGCTGGTGTAAGAAGACGGTAAGACGTAGGTTTTGTTGACAAGCCCTAGGCACTTGTGTACAGTCGCTGACAACTGCGATTGGGCCTCAACTCTTTGAGTGTTTTTTGATTTGGCACGCACTGGTGAATAAAATACGGAAGTGTCTTCTCTAAATAACTTACACACACTCTCTTTGCAATACACACAATCTATTTGCGTAACACATCTTGATTGCAAATAGCATCGATGTTTTAACTGTAAACACATTTCTTTAAATTTATAAAACAGTATAAAGGTAGAACTTTTATTTTGAAAATACTGTACCAATGTACTCTTAATTAAATTTGCACGATGTGAATCCGTATCACGGTAAAATGCAAAGTTTGTTAGATTGATAGATTTTTATTATAAAAACACATTATTGCGGTTTACCTAAATCAGAAGATAAATGTTTGAAACTCACCCGGTTGTCTTGAGTTTATTATGGATACATAATCGGCGGCTGTAGAATTTGCACTGGTGAAAAGAGAAAATTGAAAATTGTCAAACATTATCAGAGACAATCTGTTGCAATTGATTCGTTATGTAGATAGGCCTACATATAATCTTATAGTAAGTACTACCACTTAGTTTAATAAGTATCAATATCTAAAAAAAAACATTCTGCAGTGAGGATACATTTAAAATATCGGTACAACGCGAATTTAAAAAAAAAACACATATCGACCCTTTCAGGCGTCATCATTTGAATTCCAAATCTGACCACTTGTATATTTTACGCGTACTTTTGCAAATTGAAAACGTGCAGACTTTGTTCGTGGGTGTGCGTGAGGGGGTAGGGGGAGAGGGGGGGGGGAGAGGGTTAGAAAGTGGAGCAGCGCAATGCTAAACCTCGAGGTAACTTTTAAGGCCGAGTGTGCATGTCCCGTGTGATAGCGTAAACGTGTTCATACCTGTTCCATGTTTAAACAGTGACCAGGATATCATCTCGTCTGACATGTTATCGCTCACAGACTATCTTCTCGGGTATGCGTGGATATAATTGTTATGGTAGCACATGTTCTTAAATCATAGCTGCCATGCGCTGTGTTCTATACCCGAGGCGACGGACGATAATGTGGTGTATGAATATTCATATCGGCCGATGGGGCGAGGTGTTATTTTGACGATATCTACCCCGTTATTTAAAACTATTTTTATATGTAATGTACGGTTACGTCTATTATGCAAAATTTTTACTTTTATGGTAGCTCGTGCAAATTTTTATCAGGAGAGGTGTAACTATATTTCCAGAATTAGAACTTGTAGAGCTAAAATTATCTTACTTGTAGCAATAGTTATTGGAAGAACTATTTATAGGTTTAAAACAAAGTTTGTCCAGAAACAAAATTAAACTTACATTTTCCAGTATATGAAATGGTATAGTCATTTGACTCATTTCCATTTGTCCCGACGTTGACACATTTAAAAATGTTATTTCAAACTCTTGCCTCTGGATACTTATAAGCAAAGTTTGGCAAAAAGGCACAGCGTTTCTGTTAAATGTATTTTCAATCTTGTTTGTTAAACATAAACATTTTAAATAAAATCAACAGTAACTTTGTTACATAATATGTAAATGTAAACACGTTTAACAATGTTTTTGTTTTCCAACTTGCATCGCTAGTAACTTTTTAATTAGTACACGATGCCCACAAAAATGTTTTATTTTAGAATTTTAAATTAATAACGCGTCTAGAAAATGAAACTTTTAAAAATTATATTTCCAGGAACTGTGAATAATTGCAGAATGTACAAGGATATTGATTTATAGCAATTAAGAACTTTGAATCTAAATATCTTCAAACGAAGCACACAATGCCTAGTGGACACTTTCTCGATTTTTATTTGCTAAATTATAAAAAGTTTCTTACATTTTTAGAAATACTGAAGTATGCATCAGCTAAAACTTAACCTTTTTGAGTCGTTTTCTTGTAGTATATTATTTATATTGTGCAAAGAATCAACTGGCCGAAGAGTTGGTGTTATATTAAGATGGAAGTCAATTACAGCAGTTTGGTCTAATTGATTTAACCTTTATCGTAATCAATGTTTTTAAGTGTCAATTAAGTAGTTCATTGGTCCTTAACCAGTGAACAAAATTAGTGGTCACGAAGCACGAGAGGGAAAATACACTCTAGACTAAATCGGTGAATAAACGCGGGGATCTTATTTTCTATCTTATTCTCGATTACAATCATTTCGAATCGTAGCTATTAACGCAAAGTTTTTGTAACATAGTTCCTTCAGATTTGCATGCACAACCATGAACAATTTAGAATATATATACAAAATCGTCGCTATTAATACCCGTGGCATTACATTTTTTATTGGTGTAAATTGAATAGCTTTGACGAGAAACAGGAAGAGAGCCCTAGAAAAGTTAAGAAGAATTAAATGATTCAAACAGCTATATAATATGAAGTTTATATGTTTAATTTTATCAGGTTCAATTCATATTCAGTTTTGTAAATAATAGTAGGGAAGTAAATGGTATTATCTAGCGGTTATGGGGGTGGAATGGTTATTTAATGTAATGCGTTACTTAGATTTATTTTTAAATGTTTAGGGGTCCACTTAATTTGTTGCAAAGTGATAAGAAGTGATAATTTACAACAGTTTTGTAACCTCTGGTTTTCTATATATTAGAGGAACGCATAGTAGTTATGAAATGGTATTGGCTGATTGTCGGTGGGTACATTATCACGTGGTTTATGCATACTCTATCACGTGGTTACTGCATACTCTATCACGTGGTTTTCTGCATATTCTATCACGTGGTTGCCCCAGACTCCCATCACCGCTTACACAGCCTAATCTAGCTCGGTCGTAATGGTTGAATGCGGCGTAGACTAGACTAATAGCAGAGACAGGGAAATTGTCATCTCAGTTGCGCACCTAGGATTTTAGGGGGCTCAATTAGGTGACATTATGTAGCTGCCACAATCCGCACGAGACAGTCGAGACGACTAAGTATCCACATAGGTCTGACTCTGATGACGTTGTCTTAGTGCTCACTGCTCAGTAAGTGATCAGTTGAGTACATAGTAAGTTGTGCAATAAATCAAATACAGTGTATTTATTGGACGGCTCATTTTCAGTGGGAGGTATTCCACTATAATGACAAATCCAAAGCTACGTCTACTAACATGTTAGGGCCTTCTTCTAAGATTATACTTCGGTTTTTGCAAGTAAACTGAAAACCAGCGCCCTAACCGGGAATCGAGATTGACCTTTTCTTGTTTAAAATTAAAAATGCGACTCATACAATACAAGTTTGGGTGGTTCATAGGGAATTTGGGTTTATCACTGTTTTCAATGCCGAAGGATTCCTGATTCGGGCTGTGGATTTTAAATTCTGGAACTGACAAAGTAATACATCAACATACTATCAACCTACTGATGATTATAGGTCGTAGCATCAAGCACTGAAAAATCAGTTCTTGTAATTGAGTAATTAGGGACAATACATACAGATTTATTGATCACATTTATTTTATTGAACACAAAGTGTACGTGGAATTACCGTGATCATTAGAATATTGTTGCAGGGTGTAAAGAAAGCCGGGTAATGTAGGTAGTACAAGGTTGGCGACCCAAGGGAGGGGGTAGGGGGGCGGGGGCCGTAGCTCACCTTCCCCGCTGTTGTTGAAAATCTTAATTCACTTGGCCGAACGCAATTTCGGACAATCTATAAATTATGCTTGTTATATAATACCGTACAATGTTAACACTTAGCTTTAACTAACTCCCTAGTCTTATTGGCCAGGGGATAGGGGATGCTTTAGTACGGAAGCTCATCCCCTCTCAGTACCCACTGTACTATATGACCACGTGAAAATTAACTCTTATTTTAATGAATATTTGCAGATAAATCCCAAGAGTTTTTACCGTTGGTAATTTAATATCCTGTGCAAATTTTAGCTCCTGCTTTAGTAGGTCATTTCCAACAATATCCTAGTTTTTAACATGGCACGCTCGCTCATCATAAAGTTTAACCACCGGTAAAGGGAAGAATATTCCCCCCCCCCCCTCCCCCCCGGGGGGGGGGGGGGAGAGGGGGAGGAATATTCTTCCATAATTAATAACGGTCGTCGATTACAACTTTCTAGGTTATTAGTTTTTCCTAAAGTAATGATACATTGTAGAAGCTTTTCAAAGCGCGGTTTGACTTTGTGTTATTAATTAGTATACTTATGAAGGCGAGTTATTAATTAAGATATCGCGGGGTTATTTGTAGCCTCGCTGAAAACTTGTACTCAACTTTGTGAAAAGAGAATTAACCGATCTCGAATGCTAATCTGTCGACCTGTTTAAACTGCTCCCTGGGTATGATTACCGGATTAATGATTCATAAAAGCGCTCGAAGTAAGTTGACATTTACGAAGATTGGTTTCTTTTTAGTTTCCGCTATAGTGGCTCAACTTTTATAAGTGATGTAAGATGAATAACTGGGTGTTTTCATAATGTTAGGTTATACTTATGTTCTGTTATATTCAAGAGCTTAACTCTTTGACGAGGGAGGCCATTATCCATTGATGGGTCTTTCAAAACATGAATGCTTGTTTCAGTATAAATGTTGTCTCTTCCCGATGTGGATGGTAAACATGATCTAATAAAACCATGGTTGAGACACTTTTAAATTTACCTCGGTGCACAAAGGAGTGTAAACATGCACATTTAAGTATCACGAAGAAATGTGAATAAATAAAACTTGTGTTATTGAATCAACTTTGGCTTCTTTACTATTCTAGTTGTAGAACATCTATAAAGTGCACAATAAACTTCATGGTTTTGTAGTGAGCGGTGTTATTTATTTATAGTTGCATGGGAAGAAGTTTGTAACGAGTGTATACACTGGAACTATGTAGAGCAATTCAACTCACAACTTTTAAAACACTTAGTTATTCTGACGACTGTACATTCTCGGGAACCAACAAGAAAATAAATGTTTCTCGTTATTATAAAGAAAGAAGTACTCAATGCAATGAAAGTAAACAATGCAAATTCTAAAGTTATACCAACTCACTCAATCAGGTTGCTAGAGCACGTTTTAACTCTTCTCGTTGAGTGCTCCCTGTACTTACTTACCTACCAGTAGTTTTTTCGTGACGTCACAAAAGCCATATTGGTTGCATACATAATTTAAACATAACCTAGATAAGCGAATAATTCTTAAATTCCATTACCAATCAAAATAAAAAATAACCAAAACGTTTAATTTTATACATAAAAATAAAAACCCTATAATCCTAAACTTTTCACGAAATGAGGTGTTATGTTTGTACTACGATTGTCGTTAACTGTTTCTTCATGGCAACTTCATTTGCAGAGTTTTACGGTTCGTGAAACCACCCATCATTGCTCGGAGGAAATCTCCAGCAGACTACAGTATTATAACATTTACAAGAGATGACAGTAAATTGTTAAAAACAAAGTGAGCAGGACCTAGACAAAAAGTTGAACCTGACAATTCTAGTCACGTCCGACGCTGTATAGAAGTCATAGCCACCTGTTTCGACTAATCCAAACTATAATGAAGATGGCGATGTCGGTGTCTGCGTTAAACGAGGTCCAGCATCAAATGGAATCCTGTGCAATTTCGAGGAAAGAGTATAGCACCATATACCAATGTGTTCATAAGGTTTCACAGTATTTAGCGCACTTTGGTGCCAGAGCGATATCCGCGACTGGGGGCGGGGGCGGTGCCCCCAATTTCGACTACACTTTGCATTGAATATCGCTCAATTACGGCCAAACGGTTGGTCTGACAACGAAAATGATAATTATAAAATATGTTTGTGTGTAATTGATAAATATTTCCTTGTCACAATTATTCATTTACGGTACATAGTGCGAAAGTTATCGTCAATTAAGTATACAATTAATATATTCTCAATATATAAAACCATGGGACAACCATATATTATCAAAACATTACTAACACATTCATACACGTATAGAAATGTCAGAGTGTTGTTATATCGGTGATTCTTTTTCATAATTTTATCTTCAAGCAATTGGAAGTATTAAAAACAAGAATGCGTGGGGCTTTTGTGCGCCCGCTAAACACAGGTGTAATGCATAGAAGCATTGGCAATCATAATATTGTACTATTTCGAAAGAAAAGTACACTTATATCTTCGTTTTAGCTTGTAAAATAATAATTTGGATGGTGCCAAGCTCCAAAATTAGGCGTTTACAAGTTATACATAAAAAACAAAATGGCCGACTCTCATGAGGTTTTTCCTATTTATCTTCACAATCGAGCATTTTTTGGCAAAACTTTATATGACAAAAATTGTTTCTAGTACAATTCTACACACATATGATACTTGGATATTTTCATAGGAAGTACTACTTACGTACAAATTTAATTTTTGTATGTGCATCTGAACTCAAATGTACAAAACTTGGCTCCCGTTCGCTTCTTGATGAAGCAACTGTGACCTACGGGAGTGGTCTTAATATCTTGTTTTAAGCTCATCAAATAATAATATTGATGGTGCCAAGCTCCAATGATAGGCGTTTACGAGTTGCATGTGAAAAACAAAATGGCTGTCACTTCAGGTGGTTTTGGCCATTTATCTTCATAACCGTACTATTTATGACAAAATCTAACATGACAACAAATATTCCTTGTAAAATTCTACATACAATTCATATTCAGGTATTTTCATATGATTTACCATTTACCTACAAATTAAGATTTGTGTATGTTAATCTGTACTCAAATGTACAAGCATTGGCTCCCCTGGGCTACTTGATGAAGCAAGTATGGACTATGGGAGTGGGCTCAATCTCTTCCTTTTAGCTTATAGAATAATAATTTTGATAGTGTGAAACTCAAGTACTAGGCGTTCAAGAGAAACACGCAAAAAACAAAATGCCCGCCAATAGGGTGTATTCAGATGTACATCCGTCGGTTGTTTTATGAAGCAAGTATAGGAGTGGGCTCAATCTCTTCTTTATAGCTTATAAAGTAATCATTGTGATGGTGCCTACCTTAAATATGAGGCATCATCGAGTAACACGTAAAATACAAGATGGCCACCACTATAGGTAGTTTTTCCAATTTACCGTCATAACCGTACGTTTAATGACAAAATCTTATATGACAAAAATTATTTCTTGTAAAATTTTACACACATGATATTTACATATTTTTATAGGACTTACTATTAACCTAAAAATTAAAATTTCTCCATGTTAATTAGAACTTAAATGTGTTTTTTTTTTTTTTACGTGTTTCTCTTGAACGCCTAATACTTGAGTTTGGCACCATCGAAATTATTATTCTATAAGTTAAAAGGAAGAGATTGAGCCCACTCCCATAGTCCATACTTGCTTCATCAAGTAGCCCAGGGGAGCCAATGCTTGTACATTTGAGTACAGATTTACATACACAAATCTTAATTTGTAGGTAAATGGTAAATCATATGAAAATACCTGAATATGAATTGTATGTAGAATTTTACAAGGAATATTTGTTGTCATGTTAGATTTTGTCATAAATAGTACGGTTATGAAGATAAATGGCCAAAACCACCTGAAGTGACAGCCATTTTGTTTTTCACATGCAACTCGTAAACGCCTATCATTGGAGCTTGGCACCATCAATATTATTATTTGATGAGCTTAAAACAAGATGTTAAGACCACTCCCGTAGGTCACAGTTGCTTCATCAAGAAGCGAACGGGAGCCAAGTTTTGTCCATTTGAGTTCAGATGCACACATACAAAAATTAAATTTGTACGTAAGTAGTACTTCCTATGAAAATATCCAAGTATCATATGTGTGTAGAATTGTACTAGAAACAATTTTTGTCATATAAAGTTTTGCCAAAAAATGCTCGATTGTGAAGATAAATAGGAAAAACCTCAAGAGAGTCGGCCATTTTGTTTTTTATGTATAACTTGTAAACGCCTAATTTTGGAGCTTGGCACCATCCAAATTATTATTTCACAAGCTAAAACGAAGATATAAGTGTACTTTTCTTTCGAAATAGTACAATATTATGATTGCCAATGCTTCTATGCATTACACCTGTGTTTAGCGGGCGCACAAAAGCCCCACGCATTCTTGTCTTTAATACTTCACTAATACCAATCGCTTGAAGATAAAATTATGAAAAAGAATCACGGATATAACAACACTCTGACATTTCTATACGTGTATGAATGTGTTAGTAATGTTTTGATAATATATGGTTGTCCTATGGTTTTATATATTGAGAATATATTAGATTTATACTTAATTGACGATAACTTTCGCACTATGTATCGTACATGAATAATTGTGACAAGGAAATATTTATCAATTACACACAAATATATTTTATAATTATCATTTTCATTGTCAGACCAACCGTTTGGCCGTAATTGAGCGATATTCAATGCAAAGTGTAGTCTAAATTGGGGGCACCGCCCCCGCCCCCAGTCGCGGATATCGCTCTGGCACCAAAGTGCGCTAAATACTGTGAAACCTTATGAACACATTGGTATATGGTGCTATACTCTTTCCTCGAAATTGCACAGGACTATGATTTTCTACACTTTGATGCTGGACTAGAAGGCGTTTCGCTAACTATCGTTACAACATCGTCAGGATTGGGTTTTGTATAGGAACTCTTGTTTCTTTTTTGTGTACCCTTAGTTTACTCTTATCGGTTCATCATGAAACTATGGCCACAGGATGGTCCAAGATATTTCATTGATACCTCTTATCTAATATGATATACTGATATTGATGGTTCGTAATGAAAAGCATCTACACAAAAATGTATTCTTTTGTAAATAATTACAGATGGCGTAATTTCCATGACATTTTGTTTTTTATTAAAAACTCTGTTTTTAATTCATGATTGGTAGACTTTAATTATGTTTTAAGAATTCTGGTACTACAAACTTTCAGATATGACAATTTTTCCTGAAAGCCCAAGCATCATGTGCCTCCACTTTAGAATGGTCTAGTTATGGCTAATAAACTACCCGTATAGTGTTACAAGTCTCAGGGTGTCCCCACGTAAATCCACCTGAATTCATTTCACATCAACAGTTTTACGCATAATTCCAGACAATTCTCCAAACATGAAAATTTCTGTCGCCTTTTTTCATTCATATTATGTTTTCATGTTTTTTGTTTTGTATTTTATATTTTGTATTTTGTATTATGTTCATTATTATATTTTAATTTTAGTATGGGTTGGCAGTCACTCTGGTGTTTGGAGCTGTGCTCTTTTCTGCCAACCCCCATTCTATTTTGTAGTAAATGGGAATGATTAATAATAATAATAATAACAATTTAATAAACTAGTTTTTGCGTTTTGGTTGTCAATATTAATTTATGTTCTGCTCCACGGCTGTGTGACTTGTGTAGTGCACAATCTCAGTGGCTGTGAATGACCCATATTGGCAGCCGAATAAGCCGTGTGTGAAGATAGTTGACTATGGCTTCCTCTATGAGCGTTGTCCCATAGAGCGCGTGGACTATTTATAGAGTTGTATAGAGAGCAAAGGTTCAGCTCTAATGGACATTTTTTCATAACTGTTGATAGAAATAAAATGGAAGTTATGCTCAAAAATGTTAACATAAAACCTATTTTGTGAAGTACATTTTAAGTCTTTTGCTAACAACATAGATCTAATAACTATTCTTATATATTTTAAACTTATGATTATTATTACTCTGGTTATTTAAAAAAAAAAAATTTGTAAGGCACACTAGTTATATGATGAAACCATTTTCTTGTAAAAGTTATATAAATAGGATTTTAAAAACTGTTGTGGCGCGTCAAACGTTCCGTATCAAACTATAAGAGTCTACAATTGAAATTTTTGAAGTGTTTGTAATCAAAATACCGTAATGTATAATGTGTAGTTTATAATGTAGCCTTAAAACTACTTGTTCGTATCCGCCGAGCCAACTTCTACTGTATAATATGCCATTACACCACATCACTTGAAGCTGGCAACGCTATAAGACCTGAGTTATAACAATAACAGTAATTACTACGAACAATAACAACAAAAACAATAGTACTTAGTAGTTACTCTGTCCAAACATCGCTAGTTCATGTAATGTACATTACCCAGAGAGAGAAATGGCCCGGAAAATTCCATTATATAGAGTAAAACGGCCCATTCTTACAAAACTCCTCCACTTGCTTCTAAATACACACAACCAGTGGTGAAAGTTAGCCGGACCCAGAGCACAAAGCCTATTTATATCTACACATCAAATTATAGCCATCCCAAAGCTCGAATACATGTTTTAAAATACCAAAAATAACGTTTCAAAAATATAGTCAAAATTCAAACAATAATATGAAATATACCTAAACGTGATTACTATTTAGATAAACGAACAAGTAACACTGATATAATACAACATTATAACGGTTATTTCCGTAAAATCAGTAATAAGAAGTAAAAAACAAAGTTTTTTAACTGAATCCACGGAAAACTGATTAAGTAGTAATAAAAGTCCTAGAAAAGTTTGTTGAACAATAAAAATGCCACCATATTGTCTCTTAAAACATCTTATATTGGAGGGGGAGGGGGGGCAACGAGACAAATTATCGCTAAGCTCCGCCACTTATTGTAACTACTTTCACATCACTTCATACAACCAAAGATCTCATCTAAACCATCTGTCGCAGAACGCGATAGAATGTAACGTGTTCCACGAGACGAGAGGGGTAACGATGACGTCATAGCAGTGTACAATTATTCACTTGACACGATCTCGCTAGATTTATACATCACAGCGACCAAACGAACCGACAGGCATCTGTCCGCGCGTCTCATTCGGACCTCTGACCGCTCATGACACGTTACTTTGTCATCTGTGCTGGCGGGGAAAAAACAGCGGGACGACTTCATAAGTGACATAATGTAACAATCATGACAGTAGGGGAAATCACTGTAATAATGATATGGTACAAAATCAACGAATATCAAGAAATCGCAATTGTAGATGTGTAGAATAAAGTTCAGTCAGTCAATTTAAAATGGAAAATATATATTTCCCACTAAGTCAAACGGTTTACTAGTGTGTAAAACAAGAACTAACGTAAAATCATAACAACATTTCAGAAGCATCGGCAAATCTTGTGGTAGTTTCTATACATTTTCTCTATTAACTAAAAAGAAACATTTAATAATACCTAAGGTTTTAAACCGTTTTATTGTATCATGGTGTACTACTATATTGTTTTGTATCAATGCGAAATCATTATGATCTTTCTTAATAATATTATTTATATCAGTCTCCAGTATCTAAAATGCTTTATTTAAATGGCTTAAAATCAGTGTTGTGAATTCTGAAAATATGAAACAATGTCATAAAAAATAATTATCGATATTTCTTGTTCCGTCGATTCACATAATTCGACGTTTCATATCCTCTGTGAGACGATATGTATTTTCAAGATGATAACCGAAGGTAATATCCGGTACAATTGACGTTGAAACGTATCTAAATGTCTACAACACAACTATTGTAATGTATTAATCAATAATTCCCATAATACCACCATGGGGGATGTCAAACGTCAAGCTTAATGTCATCTGCATTCAGCCGACATACCGACATCCACCTGGGTTATCTGCATTGTATCTATACATTTACAAGAGACTATATGATATAACAAAACGCTGAGTGTCACGAATTACATGTTAGTGTGTTATATCTTGCATATAATGTGTCACAGAAGTGACTCGTGTGACAGTTATATGCATCGCCTCGAACTAATGTCTTTCTGATGGGAGTATTTTGATACAGAATCATAAATAAACCTTTCTAGTTCGTAACTAAAGTTAAGTTGGTAACAAGATGTATTTGTCTGGCCAAACTGTCTGCATAAGTTGGCTTACTTACTCTTGCCACAATAGATTAAACATTCATGTTGTAATAGTGTTATTTTAAGTTGTGGTGTGTGACAACCTCTATTAACTTTGTTCGAATAGTTTGTTTGGTTTTCGTCATGGTAAGCGTCTGTAAAACGATATATATACAAGTACAGAATAGTTTGTTTGATTCTTGTTTGTTGGTTTTAATACCTGCATTGTGACATCTTATGTAGATGCAGCAAACTTCAACCCCACAACGAAGGTTTTGGACACGAAAGTTTAAAACTAGAAATAATAATAATGGTATGCGATTATTAAAGTTCACTATACTCGGTTTGTAAGAATTAATGGAAATAAAACAAATATCTTTGATAAAGAATGTACTTATATGCACATGATATACATACACATACAATTTTATATACATTCTTTGTCGAAGATAGTTTTTATTCAACAAGTCTGATTCCGATTAACTTATAATGGGACTATAACCGTTAATTTCTTGCAGATTTAAAAAAACATTCTCAATTCGCTCGATCATTAACTTAAAAAAAATTGTAACCATAGAATGTTGCGTGGTTATGTTTTGTTGTTTTAATGCGCGTTTACACAAAATGATTAATGCGTAAGTCGTAAGGCGTATGGTTTAAGGTTTAATGTTTAAGTCGTAACGTTGGCCCCGCCCCTGAATATTTCTTTGAAAGATATGACTACTATCTTTGACTACGTAACGAACGTTTATTGGATGGTCGTAAGCCTTACGACAGTAGTTCGATCTTGTTCAACTACTCTTAAACACTAATCATTAAACATTACACCTTACGACACTGTGTGAACGCTAACACGTAAATCATATGCCCGAACTTGCTTAAACCATAAACCTTAAACATTAATCATTTTGTGTAAACGCGCCTTTACGTCCAAACCAGCGTTTGTGTGACTAACTGTTAACTAGGTATTTAACACCAACTATACACAGCAATACTAAAATGTGAATATGACAATCTAGTATGCATCGAATTATTTTTGTTTAACATTTAATAACTCATGTTTAATTGTTTTGTTTTGTTGCATATTTGGAGAGTTATGCTAGGGAAAACTCTCTAAGCTGGCTGTCGTTATACCTTTAGCTACGTTTCCAATTTGCTGGAAACATTTTCCCAATTGCGTTTGGTTCCACTGGCAGGATGTTGTAGGAAATAAAATATAGATTTTAAGCGTACAAGTTTATGATTACGTTTTATTCGTTTGAACATTTGTTTCCCATTATATTCGATGATTTATTCGTGAATATACGATAAAATGTTTTCAGAAACATGGAACCTACAATTTTGCAATCCAGTTCATTCTATCTCACTGTTCTACACTTTTCGATAACCCTACTGCAAATTGTTGGAGAAAGTGGAAAGTTATTACTATACGTACATTTGTTTAAATGTTCATTGTATTTTGAATTTCACCGCCTGCTTGTGTGTTCTAAATAATTGCATCCAATTTCAACCGACGCCGCTAAATACATTTACAGTAATCTCTTTTAGTTTCTGCGCGCCTGTAAAGTTCTACTGTTTTAGCTGTGAATAAACAATCCCTATCGTTTCAAAAGTAGGATCGACCTAGTCCGATTTACATTTATCAACAGTGAACCAAAGAGCATGTGAACTTATCAAAATACAAATTTCTGTAACTGTCACTTATTTATTTTCAGTATAGGATTTGTGTGTGTTTGCACTTTCTTGGTTCAATGAGTGATATAAATACGATCTCTGGCAGTTTCGTCTCGTTCAGTTTGACACTTCTATATCGAGGTGAGAAATAATTGCGGTGCTGGTTTATTTGCGCTGAAAAATCCAATCACCTAAAACTATAAAGACTGCTGAAAATGGTGAACGGAAGCTTTTTCTAAAAATGACGTATTGTATGTGACACTTTGTTGAATATTTCGCTGGTATTTACTCTGTTTGAAAGCTCGATCGAGTTCACATCTATAGAAACGCGTACGTTGTACACACATTTTTTTTTCTGTTCGGCCCAAAGACGAAGAGGTCTTGGTTCATAAACTTTATACGAACAATTATTGTTTGTTTCTATATTATCTGTCATTTTGTGAATGATAATCGAAACAATGACCGGTATATTCTTTGTATTGAAATGCTAAAACCACAGACAACGGATTATGCTAAAACACTTGTTCTTAGTAACGTAATATAACACCGACGATAGTAATTATGATTGACGATGAATAATCTTGACACGGAACCCAAGTATTACGGTCAGCTTTTATGATCTGATGTGCTCGGTCAAAATTATCATTTAACACGGGTTTCGTTTTACTACGTCACTTTTCGCTTGACATACATTGTGCTGAGTATAGGCGATCTAGACATTTATTTTGGGGGCTCCCCCCCCCCCCCCCCCCACGCCTCGTCACAATATCAAGAGACTAATACAGTTCGAGTTTTCGCGGATCATTAATCATATTTTGCTATTGTTAGATAGCTATAAATAAAGTTCGTCTATTTAGGAAACTGGCCACTCCGTTATAATGAGTCAGAATTGAAAATATTCACTTAGACGAGGAAAGAAACTGTCTTTGTATTATCAAGGGTCATATACTGATAATTTTAATTTGAAAATTAAATATTACAAAGAACATGTGAGCTTGATTTGCTTATGATTTTAGATAGTTACGGGCTAACTGTTTACTTAGTATTATCAAGAGTAAAGATTGTGCAATTAAATAATGCACAGATCATGCGAGCTTGGATCGACCAAATCCCACTTCTGATTTCAGATAGTTATACCGACTGACAGTTTTATGTCGCCACAAGCGACAATTTTTTTTATTGGGTACGTATCACCCTCTTTCCTGACCCCTTCGTGGTTATCATTAGTCCCGCTGCTCGCCGCATAAGCGACCGTTTAAACAATCACAGTCCACTTTATTGATAGGACCGCAAATATGCTACACTAGCGCTGCGAAACCTTGTGGCCGACGGCTCAACTAATATGTAGGAAACATTATTATAGTGCATCGTTACCGGTAACGTATTTAGTGGGCGCAAAACTAATATGATTGCGTTTTGGTAATTTATAAACGTGTTCGGAAGCAATAGCGCGTAATGTGAGTTTGTTTATTAATTGGAATGAAAATTTAAATCGTGTTTCTTTGCGATTAAGATAAACAATGCAACTACGTGTAAATCAGCTGTCGTTTCAAGTTATAAGGCCATGCAGTTCTCGATGTGAAAAGGGTGGTCCAACCCAATATTAAAATTACATGATGAAATTAGTGTAATGTGTTTTTGTATAAGTAAGAACTAACTGTATTTATTTTCACTTATTTCGGTTTTCTAATTTACTCTCAATAATTTAATTAGGAATCAAATTAAAAATCGTAGTGATTACAAAAAAATAATCATTCTTTTCTATTTTTTCATATTTTTTTTGGTACATAATTTCGTGTTTCTAGTTTCTCACAGCTCATTTTAATCGTTAAATTTGCACGATTTGAACTTTTATTTTTTCACGCAGTCATTATTCCTCACAAAAATACATTTTACGGTTTCTCACAACAAACTTAAAAAAAACCGATCTTTTTGAGCGATTCCAATATTATAGCTGCCCAGTCTCGGAATGTTGCAGGACTCATGTCCGTGCTAGTACATAGTAAGTACCCCGACAATTACCCTCGTTTCCTCGTCTCAAGAATAGATCCTCGCCGAGCGAGCACTGTATTTATACATTCACACAGTTCGGCCATGTAGCTCGTTACGTCATCACCTCCAATTACGCCGACCAAGCGTGAGGACAATAAAACTCCACTTACTCTTAAGTTAACCCGGTCGTTTCTTGTCCGTATACATCACCATCCGGGTGTCGACACGACCCAGTCCGGTGGGTCAGCAGATCTGAAGACGAACGACCACGTCGCAAAAAAAAAAAAAATTAAAACAATTACACTTTGAAAAACCGAGAGCAAATCTTTGAAAGCTTATGATTAATGAATGACTGCATTTAGGTATAAACTAAACAATTTTTTTAAAGATTTGTTCTGCAAATTTATTCAATAACCGTCCATTTAATTTTCTATTTTGATAAATTAAAACCAAAATTGGTTTTCGATTTCACTTTGAATGCCTCTTTTCATCGTGGGTAGTTAAAATCCTTATCACGTGGCATCACTGTAATGGTTTGGGATCATGAGATCGAAATATTGCATAAAAAAGTTAAAAATATAGCAAACACTACACATTTTTATGTTTCACAAATCACAATTGTATGAAGCGTTCTTGGGAAAAATATGCAATTTGCGCGTATGTGTTATTCTTATATATTATATTATATAGTCCTTAGTCCTTATAGTCTATCTTCAAGACGCACATAATTCTTGAACGTGTACCCTATTGTGTACGCTATTGGATTGTGTAAGACATGATGCCTCCCAGCCAAATATTTTGGGTGTCATATAATTTGATTTCAAATTTTCTGGTGAAAGTCGTTCACCCTGCCCAGTTATTCTCCGCTACTAGCTCGCTCAAACCACCCTGATAGTTCAACGAGACTCCGCTAGGGGATCTACAACCCCTTATTCTGTATCTCGTCCGTCTAACGTATTACGACACCGGCCACGATCTGAAGCAACGATCAACATCCGGTGCAAGGTTATCAGACAAATTGCGTGCAAGCGCACTCACCAGCCGAACCATCCTGATAATAACTACACACCGCATTAATCTTCGTCACGGCCTTCTTTAAGTCTCGTTGTTGAGTGCGCTGTTTTCCGGCCGCGTGTTGGACCGAATCTCAGTGGACCTCATCAGGAGTTGGTCATCACAATATTGCATCTCGGGCAAGGGGTTCCGGTGCGTGCGTGACGTCAGACAAACAGACAGACAGACAGACAGACAGACAGACAGACAGACAGACGACAGACCGACAGACAGACAGACAGACAGACAGACAGACAGACAGACAGAACAGCACATTTATCTCCGGGTCCCCACATACGCATACATTTACAAGGTAGAAAAAATGTCCATTTTCAACATTATTAATCCATGTATCTCTGGAACCTCGGTATACATCTGTATTGGATAAATAAATAAATAATAACAATAATAATAATAATAATAATAATAATAATAATAATAATAATAATAATAATAATAATAATAATAATAATAATAATAATAAAAATAATGATGATATATTAAGTAGTATAGCCAAATGTGGGCATTTGAGAAGCAGAAGAAGAAGAAGAAGAAGAAGAACAAGAAGAAGAAGAAGAAGAAGAAGAAGAAGAAGTAGAAGAAGATATATTAAGTAGTTCTAAGTAGATTTTAATAAGGTAAACACATGGAAATACTTGACATTTGTGTCCGTACAACATGTTTATGCCGGTTTTGACCGAGTTTGTATGTATTGCAACAATAAAATAATAATAATAATAATAATAATAATAATAATAATAATAATAATAATAATAATAATAATAATAATAATAATAATAATAATAATAATAATAATAATAATAATAATAATAATAATAATAATAATAATAATAATAATAATAATAATAATAATAATAATAATAATAACAATAATCTATTCAACATAAAAATACCAGATTAGTGCACAATAAATGTGTAGGTAAAAAAAATGCTTTCGGTCTTAGATTATGTCGACGTATGCCCACATTTAACTCTCTCAATGATTGTCATCGTGTTTATGGTTCTCTTGCCCGTTTATACTTTGAATTAGTGCGCATCAAATACACGCACACGCACGCACACACACTCACACACACTCGCACACTTTCGAACATTTACATTTAGCAATTATTGTTATCGGGTTTTTAGATCTCCAGCTCGTTCGGATTGGAATCGTGTAGTGTATTGGGCTGGGGGCAGATTCAGCCAATTCAATTTTACTCCCGTGGGTAATTGCTTTATGTTGTGTGTTTGTTATGAGGACTAGAATTTGCCATTACATTAAGGGATTTTAATGATTCCATTGATGAACATGTAACATGTTGTTGGTTCGCTAATGAAATGATATGACAATAATAATGTTAATGTTGTTGATGAGAATTGAAGGAGGTTGAAATTATTGTTTGACAAACATTGTACTGAACCAATCATAGTAATTAAAGGGCTTCGTTCACAGGAAGGTCAAGAGTTATCGTCTGTTGCCATTATGAAAACAAATATCTCACATGTTTACATGAAGACTTCACGTGTATCAGTTTAATGTCAAAGCGAGTACCTTTATTGACTCGGAGAAGACAAACAAACTACCGATCAAGTACGTACACACAATTGAGAATTCGATTTTCTAGCCTATATATTTCTTGGCTCTTCGTTTATTAGTATGGTTCTGCTTAACAACAACCGAGGAAGTGTGAGCAGTTGTTTTTATTTTGGTAATGGAGTGGATTAGATGTTGAAAACAAATCATTGAACGACAGAATATTATGTAAGAATGCCCACTTATTTAAGAAACAAGCGCTGCAACTTAAGTAACTAATATTAGTAATTTTAGCAGTGGTAATTTTCTTTCTTACTGATTACCTGTAAGTAGCTTGAAAAGCATGATCATTAACCTTTTTTGTTCAAGTATTTAAAATGATAGTCAATATACAAATCTTTGGATTATGCTACGCTAGATAAAATGAAGATCTACAGATATATAAGAATACTTATACCTGTTAATGATATATATTTTAAACATTTTGATTTCAGGAATAAGGAGCACGCAAGACATTTTCTATCTCGTGCTTTTAGTAGAATTCTAGAATCACCTTTCCAGTTAAAATACATTAACACTTTATTTTATAATTTATAATGCTCTAGGTTTTGAATTTTCATTTCAAAAGGAAGCACTTTAGTTATTTAATTTTTGTTGCACCCCAATTAACTATACCGAAAGTCTCTCTTTTGTTATATTAAAATTCTGATTTTGTTTTGTTTCCCTTGAGCAGCGTCGTTTTGAGTCGCATTCAAATGCCTCGGTGTCGTCACAACTCATAACTCACCGCGAGAGCTGAGAGAAGGTCCTTACAAAAACACAGTTGTTTAATAAGCTGGCCCGGCCCATCCACCTTTGTGGTACTGTCACCGCACGCGCTGCCGTAGCCCCCGGCTTTGTTGGAGGGGAAATCGCACTCGGGGGGGGGGGGGGAGGGGGGGGGGGAACGTTTAAAAAATAATTACCTCTTGCGTAATTACGTCCGCGACCACGACGCAGCTTTTGTTTTGATGTCGGTGTCTTTTGGGAGATGTGAAAATGATAAAAGTTTTAGGAATTTTAGTTTTGTATTTCGATAATAAATCATTTTCGTTTTGAACCCTTGTGGGATCCGGATAATAAGGTATCCCTTTTTTTTTTTAGATATTTCAATATATTTCATCAATCGATAAATAGATCAAGCTAGTTTGCGCGAATATATTATATCTTGAATCTTGAAACATTATATAAACATTTTGCACAATCATCTTTACAGTAATACATAGAAATAACTTCTAATATGTTTATTGATTGTTTTATTCTGTATTATAAATGTATGTTATAGTTAATCTGTACATTGGACCCTGTAGTCCTTTTACTGGTCAGCCATACATCTATATTTATAATAAAAAAACATGAATTTTCTTCCTCTAAATACCCCTTATAATTATTTATGTAAATAGCATATCTTGAGGTTGGCATAGGGTCAGTACACCGTGGTATTGGAGGGATTAGGGGGGGGGGGGGGGGTGAAATGTATGTTATTAAGCGTGACAACAGCAACTAAACTTGACCATGTCAGGTAGAGATAAGCGAAAATTAAGTAGTCAAGAAGTTTGTGCACAACCAATTTTTCTTGCCGCATGCAATGCAATCAACAAAGCGAAAGATATTAATAATGTAGTTGTAGAAGATGTATGAACAAGTGTATGAGTATTCACTAGGCAAGACACGCACGAGCCTGTGGGAACACTGAAAACACCCCTCATTGCAATTAACTAGTCGATGAGGATAATGACTCATTTAAAACATCCAAATTGGTGTGTTATAATTTAATTCATTTGCATTATTGGCCACTACCTTCATTAGTGGGGTTTTAAAATAATTATCCGTAATGTGGGGCTCGCGGTCAATTAGTCAATGCATTTATAAACCGGGGCTAAACAGGCTGCTAGGGGCGGGGTTCGAATCCCGGGCACGACATATGTTTATTGGGCTCTATACTTTTAAGTCTCTTTCTTGTTCTTGAATTCAATAAGTTTTACGAAAGTATTGAGCCGTGTAAAGCCTGTATAATACAGGCTTTACACGGCTCAATACTTTCGTCAAACTTATTGAATTCAAGAACAAGAAAGCATCAATTAATAGAAGTTATATTGTTGCAGTTTTTTACCAAACTGTTTTTGATCCACTTTTGTTCTTGAATTGAATAAGTTTGACGAAAGTATTGAGTCGTGTAATGTCGGCATTCATCGATCCAAGGAATAGCATCAAGATTCAAGACTCGGGTTTTTGTTTTGTTTTGGTGGTCCAGTGGCTCGTAGACTACTTTGAAAAGTTGGAAATAGTTTGGAAGTTGAGATTCTCAACTTACTTCTAAATGATCTCCAAATTAATAGAACGCCTATCCGACGAGCATCATAAAGAGGGGACCTTAGATTCTAGTGTAATAAATACTTTCTTTCGAAAGTAAGTCATATCTAGAAAGTAAAATCTTGACAATACTTTATCAAAAAAAAGCATATGGGTTTGTTAATTAATTTCCTGCAGATTTTACTTAAAATTAAATTACATTAGCCGTACTCGTCTGTTTTAAAGGGTTGGTATTTCGAAGTTTCATACATTTAGAAAAATCAAAGAATCTTTAACTTGCTTTCGAATTTGAAATCTTATGGATTGTTTAATTTGTTTTCAATTTTTTGTTTGTAGATGAATATCTGCATCCATTTTAGGTGGCCATCTCAAATTCAATTAGACAAACGAAAAGTTATCTGCAATATTGACATATAACGTTGAGTACCAAGGCAAAGGATCGTATATATCCTCCATTCACCACACAAGACAGCTAGGACCTCCTATCAGCCATACTAAACGTGTTACATAGAGAAAACCATCAATCAATATACATATAGGAAGTTATGATTAATATCTTTCACAATGATGAGTAAACGTTTTGCATCTTAATTATGTTCCATAATAAATTGCGGTGCGGTTATCAGGGGAATAGAAACCGCCAAGAGGTTGTTCGCTGGTTGCTACCGCTTCTCACGCAAGGGACCCCTCTGCTTCTACATTCCCTTCCTGATAGAGAAAGAATAATTACATTTTAAGTTACTTGATGGATAGTACTTCTATTAGCATAAGCTAACAAACCACTGAAGTGCCTAATGGAAAAAGGAAATTTGTTTGCCACGAAAGTCAAAGGCGGATATTATCAAACGCAATTAACTCTATGTATAATCACTTACTTAGAGCTACACTGTAGGCCTACGCGGGCACGTCTTTATGCTTCTTATTGTCTTGCGTCACCTGTACTGTGATCAGTTGGGTGGGTGACCGGTCAACATGCCAGCTGCTGAGTATCCGAACGGCTCGGTCGTATCGTTCACGCTCAGTCGGTTGAAAGGATCTTCTTCTTTTCGACAAAGACGTCTCTCGAGCGAGTCTTTATTATATCGTCTTATTTCCGCTCGTTATCTATCTTCATACTCATCATTCAGCTTTTGATGTTTCTTGCTTTCTTTCTTTCTTTCTTTTCTTTTCCTCCGCGCGTCCTAATTGTGCACGAATCTTCGTCATCACGATGGCTCTTGTTGTAAGAATGATATAATATTATATCCTGTTCAACACATATCCCATGTGGCTCATAACTGTTAACATTAGCACAAAGTCACCATTTTAATCGTTTTTGAATATATACTATATGCAATAAACTAGAGTATATTTTGAAAAAGCTGTTTCTATTTTTTTGAAAATTGGTATTTTAGCAATAAAAATAGCCACATCGTTTTATATTTTTTGTGGCAGACTCAACCACTATCCTTTATTAATATCAATTAAAATAACGACATTTTCTAACAACCAATATTACCAATAAAGACGTAAAGACGTATATATTGACTAATATCAATGTAATAACGACATTTTCTACCAACCATATTACCGCTATGGTAATGAATTACTTTCAATTTAATTTTAGTAATAGCAATTCTAAAAGCAAGAGCAATAGCAATACTCATAGCAATAGTTTTAGCTATAGAAGAAAAGAAAATAACGAATTGAGTGGGTTCTATGCTTCATTGTTGCTACAATAATGATTTCAATATTTATTTTTAAAGTCGCTAATATCCATAAACTTGGAAACAAAAGAAAAGTTTGAATGTAGCAGTGTTATCGGTAAGTTTAGTTCAGTTTAGCCCCAAAAGTTAATAGTTCCTATAACTTCACAACTTGTGGTATCTCATAGATAGATGTTAAACCGAGTCTTGACCGTTATCCAAGTAAGGTCAATCAGTACCTCCCATCTATAGAGCTATGTATCGAGGCTGTTTACTAAGCCGGCCGGCCTAACTTGTACCGTAAACTTCGCGTCACCCCCGGGGTAAAACAGCCCTTGCACTAACTTTTGATATACTTGACCCCCGTCTTAGCCCGGGGGGTACCCGGGATATGAACACAACTTAGTGTATGCGTAAACGTATTAATTATTTACTGGTAAGTAGTTTAATCATTCAATTAAGATACTTATATACGAAAACTACCTTCGGCCGTTTAGCTTACCTCTCCCTGGGGCTACATGTGTGTGTAATGATGTGTATAGTGTACAGAGCTGTACTAAGGACATTGTACAGTAGGGCCTACAGCTAAGACCAAAGCAATGTGATTGTGGTCGAATTTTGAATTTTTATTACGGCAGAATAAATATCAAGCATTTTATTTTATCTTACACATGCTTAATTTTAAGTCTCTATATTTCATCCAGCTTAAAAATTGTAATAATATGTTTTGACGGTCATATGTATCAACTTATCATTTTTTTTTAGACATTTTCTTGTATGCTTTTTTGTTTCCCAATTTATTCTTTGACTTTTCAATTATTAATCAACTCTCTACTGCAATTTTTTTTTTGATTTTTATTTTTGACTATCTATATTGCTCTTTGTACTGATTTCTGTTCTTTGTTTTTATTGTCTTCCATGGTATATTGTCTAAAGCTCTTTGTTAATAAGTTCGTATAGATATTAGATAAATAAATAAACGAATCCAATTTTTCACGATTGTCTGTATTTGAAAGACAATCAAAGGTTGAGCCAATAATATAAGATGAAGGGTTAATTGACCGAGCGAAGCAAACAAGTACCCACTCATCATGTTATTGCCCGAGGTATGACAGGACAAAACAACAGTGTTCACCTATTGATGAGTCACGGTAGGAGGCCTTAAGGTCAAGAGGTCACAGGTTGCTTGGAGCAAACATGACGTAAAGTGTCAGCGGGTTCTTTATTGATTCCCTTTTATTATCTTTGGCTCGGCATATTTTGATACATGGTTATGATAATTGTATACAATATACACACGTACATGTTTTGATCAAGTTTGTTATCAAGAGTACAAATAGGGAGGTTTCTTGATTTTCTAAGTCAAACTTTAATGTATTGAAGGCCATTACTGATAAAATACAAGTATAAAGTCGTACTACAAAAACGGGCCAAATGTAAGCTTTTTTAATAATACATTGAGAATGCGTAAAATGTGTAAAAAGTGTAATTTTATAAAAACTAAACATTTGTAGTTGCAAATGTCATTATCATTTATCATTAAGAGAAAATGATTTGATTCTAATTCATTTACATTATAATAGCAATCGTAATGATTTAACTCTTATCAAAAGAATGCGCCCAGTTAGAATCAGATAGGCGCCAATCCCTTGATTATAAAAACTAAACTGAACTGATTATGAAAGCGAGAGAGCTGCGGGTCTTACAGTGGGTTATTATTAATTGTTGACAGAATAAAGACATCGCCCAATTCAAAGTGTCTACTGCCTACACTAATGAAACTAATTACACATCATGAAACGTGTAATTTTGGTCGCCTTGTTTGAAAACAAAAACAAAAACAAAAGTTTCGTTCGTTGTCGATTCATTTCATCTTAAACGATGAATCATTCGTTTAAGTATGTTGAGTGCTACGGGTCAAAGGGAGCGCAGCGTTCTGCTTTGGCTGAGCATCCTACGCGCTTAGACACACTGGCTGGTGTGGCCTACCGAGAGATGCTATTGTGTCTATGGGGAGATTCAGATTCAGATTCAGATTCAGATTCAGATTCAGATTCAGATTCATTTTTATTGCATTTTTAAGTTTACACTGCGATCGTTTAAGTATAATAGTACAATTATTGTCTAGTATAGTAAAGAGCTTACATGTTATAAGTTAAATTAGTGTAGGCTATACAGAATATGTACAGTGTAAACTTGTTTTGTTGCTGTCATAAGCAGAAGCTTGAGAGCTCAACAACAAAACATGCCTCTATACTTATTTTGTTTACAATGAAAATTAAGATTAAGTTTTGTCTAGAGCTAGGACTATATTGTATAATGCTATATATAAGTCTTAATACTATGAAATGAGAAACTAATAGAGAATTAATAACTAATAACTAACTAGATCTACTATAACTGACTTAGCTAGAAACTTATAACTAATATATATCTCTGAAGTAGGATTTTTGCACGATTGTTATATATTGTACGTTAATCCATTGCAATGATATCCATATTTAAATTTACGAGACAGTCTAGCATAGTATCATTTTGTAAGGGGTTTATTCTTTTAGGTTTACGAGATTTTCTATTGTTTCCGTGGATGTTATAGTGAGCCAATGTTTCAAGGATTGCTTGAATCTAGATTTAGATTCTTGATTTATTTTGATTGAGTTTGTAATTTTGTTGTATATTCGAGGACCTAGGTAGAGAGCATGTCTTTGAGTGATATCTTTTGATGGTCTGTGTATGATAAGATTTTGGTTAGTGTTTACTCTTGTATTTATGTGATGTGATATTGTTTTTATTATTCCGGTATTTTTGTTTAGGTGCACATAGTTGATTAAGGATTTAACATACAGCTTTCTAATATCAAGTGTTTGGCTTTCTATATATACAAGCGAGGATGGATATTGGCGTGGTTTCTTTAGCATTACTTTTAAAACGATCTTTTGCATTATAATTAATTGTTCGATGTGTGCCATATATGTTCCACCCCACCCTAGGATACCATATTGTGCTACTGATTGGAACAATGCGTGGTATACAATTCTTAGCGTAGGAAAAGAGAGAATGTTTCGTAGATTGTAGAATTTGTAAATCGTGTTTCGTAGTTTTTTTGTAATAGATGAAATGTGGTTATTCCATCGAAGATGTTGATCCATTATGAGACCAAGGTATCTGGTGTGGTCTACTTTGTTTATTGTACTACACGTGCAGTTTATTTTGTCCCTACTACAAAGGTTAGAGTGTATTTTAAGTTTGAGGTTGGGGTTGGTAGGTTGTCCATTTAAGTTTGGGGAAAATGTTATGTATACAGTTTTGTCTTCATTTAGCGTTAGAAGGTTTTCATTTAACCATTTTACCACTTTATTCATTAGTTCCTCGGCTTGTTTATATGTTTCGCTCCATGTATTGCCAGTTATGATTAAAACAGTGTCATCTGCAAAACTTAAAATGCGTGCTTCTTTAGCATTACACAGGTCGTTAATGTAAATTGTGAACAGCAGTGGTCCAAGCACAGTGCCTTGGGGCACACCGCATTTAATTTCTTGTGGTGAACTTAGGGAATTGTTAACTTTTACGTATTGCTGTCTACCTTTCAGATAATCTTTAATTAATTCTAGCGCTACACCCCTGATACCATTTTTTTCAAGTTTTGTAATAAGTATTTTGTGAGAAACCGTGTCAAAGGCTTTTGCTAGGTCTAGATAAATTACTAAAGGTTTTTTGTTTAGGTTAATTGCCAAGTGTATCTCTTCCGTTAGTTTATAGATAGCATTTTCTGTGCTCTTTCCTTCGCGAAAACCGTATTGGTTTGGTGAGAATATCTTGTTGTTTTCTAGGTACTCGTTTACTCTTTTTTTAATGCTTTTTTCGTGTATTTTCGAAAGATTTGTTAATAGGGATATGGGTCTGTAGTTGGATGTTTGCGTTTTATCTCCTTTTTTGTGTATAGGTGTAATTATTGCGTTCTTATATTCGCTAGGGAATACACCTGTTGTAAAACTTTGGTTTATGATGTGTGCTATTGGCTTTAGAATAAGTGGTTTCAGAGCTTTAAGTGTTTTCGATTGTATGTTATCGATTCCTGGCGCTGTGTTTTCTTTTAGTTCGGTTATGTATGATGAGATTTCTGTTTCAGAAACTGGATAGAGGAAAATAGATTTGTCTGTGTTACTTGGTTTATGTTCTAAAGATGGGGTAGTTTCAGGGAAGGGTTGTTTCTTTTTTAAGATTTCCTCTGCCATTTTCCCCCCAATGTCAGTAAAGTAATTATTGAATGTATCAGCTACTAGTGTTGGGTTGTTGTCCGCGTTAATTGTGCCTTTATTCGTAGCTATTTCTTTTACAGCAAAACGCTTTTTTACACAATTGTTTGTAGCTTCGTTTATTACGTTCCACACTTTTTTGATGTTATTGTTTGCATTCAGTAGCTTATTCTTAAAATAATCTTCTTTTGTGTTCCTAATGATCTGATTTAGTTTGTTACGGTACTGTTTATAATATGCTTTGAGTACGGTATCTAGAGGGTGTTTTATTACTTGTTTGCTAAGTTTATCTCGTGTTCTTATTGACTTAATTAGCCCTAGTGTAATCCACGGTTTAATTTTTTTGAAGTTAATTTTTGTGATCTTACATTCAGTCGCTTTATCAATATGGCCTCTTAGTATTTTAATGAAGTTGCTTGTTGCAATGTTAACATCTGGTTCATTTATTACGTTTTGCCATCCTTCGTTTTGCATTCTTTGATATAATACTTCGTAGTTTAGTGACCTTGTTTCTTTTTTACTCTCTACGTCATCGCGAATAAGTTTATCTTTTACCCCATTCACCGTTTCAATTTGGACTGTAATTGGGTAATGATCGGTAATTGCTGTATGTAGAATTGAGGTTTTTATAGTACTTGCATTGTTGTTGTGACTGGGTTGTGATTTCGATTTGATGAAAATGTGATCTATGCAAGATTTACTTAGGCCCGTTTCTCTGGTAGTTTCATTTATGTATGGTAGGTACCCGTTGCTACACATAGTGTTAAGATAGTCTCTTGTATTCCTCGATTCATTACATTGCGTTTCTTTGATATTTATGTTTGTATCGCCTATTATTATGTTTACGTCGGATTTTATTTTTGGGATATAAATGGCTAATTCTTCTATAAATATATTTATGTTACTGGAAGGCGATCTATATACAGCTAAAATAGTGAAGTGTTTATTGTCTTTGTTGAATGTAATTGAAATACAGTTGGCTTGAGTTATTTCATTTATCTGTTCAATGTTAATTTTGTTATTTACAGTGTTTTCCTTGACAAAGATAGATATTCCATCATGTGATGAAAGTTTATTATTATAATGGTAAGACTCGTACCCCGCGATTACAAATTGATTATTAGTGCATTTCATTTGTGTTTCCGTTAATATTATAATATCAAAATTGACTGAGGTATTTTGGAGAACGACTAATAGCTCATCAAAATGTTTTTGTATGCTGCGTATATTAATATGGATAATAGTGATGTTCGTGCTTGATTTTTGGGGGGTGTGAAATTTTGAGAATTCTTCGAGGGATTTGCAAGTCATGCAGTTGTTTCTGGTCTCGTTAAGTGTGAGGTCGATGTCAGTGCAAATAGGATGCGACAAAACCATCGTGCAATTTTATCCTATTTTAGTAATAGATCTACAACTAGATTGTTCAGTTCTAGAATGGATTATTCTATCTTAAAAAAGCAAAAGGAAAAAACAACAAGAAATAAATCAAAGCCATTCAGACTTCTTATCTTAAGATTATTATTTTACTTAAAAAGCAAAAAGAAATAAACAACAAGAAATAAATCAAAGCCAATTAGACTTCTTATCTTAAGGTTGTGATTTTACTAAACACAATTTTGTATGGAAATCTGTATTTAGTTATTATGGTTCTAATCTAGTTATGTGAGGCCTGTCTTTTAGGTAAACGTGGTCAATTGACAATAAATATTAATTAATTTTTAAAAGTATTCAAGCAATAATTAGTTTTTTATTACTTAAAAAAAACTTTTCTAATAAATTTACCTTAGCATTATCATATCAAAGTTTAACTACATTGTTAAGGTAAAAAATGAAAATATATTGTTTATGGTGGCTAAAACTATGAAGACAATTATTACAAAAGCATGGGCTGTGACGATAACATTATACATTTGATCATCACAATCAAGGATCCTGGTTGGCCTTATTCACCTGGAATAAGAAGGCTTAGAGAAGTTCCAACCATATTTAAGGGTTGTAAGTGTCAACAAATAAACCAAAATATGACTGCACACTTTGGCTGCACCGCACACAGACTTTTAGTGAGTGCTCTTTCTGATGAATGTTTTTTGTTCCAATACATGTTTTCGTTTTTCCAATGTTAAATTTAATTGTAAATATGTGTCGCATGAAACAACACATAAATAAGAACATTTGAATTACGATTTGATCATAGAACTATAAATAAGAAAATGTACTAAATTGTCCAGGGGATGTCACATTTTGTTTTTTACGTTGCGGCAATTTTAAAGCATTGTAAAACAATTTATACAGAAAGATTTCAGGGCGTTCAATAGACAAAACTATCTCAATGTTCCCCCCCTTAAAAAAATCCTTCCGACGCTTCTACTAAAATGCAATTTTTTATTCATCTCCTACGTTATTTGTTTGTACATAAACGCGACAATAAATGTCTTCCTTCGAGCTCTCATATTACGACTGTGAAAACTTCAGTCATGTAAATACACAACATGAAAAATACAACACTGTCTACGTACTTCATGTGCAAGTACACGAGTGTCACATAGCTGTACACTCGCAGGTTATAAATGGCAACACCCACAGCGCAACGGGTTGGAATAATATACTGAAATAATCTTAACTAATGGGAATTACGAAACTAGGACAGTATCGAGTAACTGATGTATTTTACGGCTGCAGTGTGTGTCCCAATCGCCATCACATACCATACCCTGATGGGATGCATAAATTTTACATGTAACGTAAATTTTCATTCGTTATATTAAAACATGTAATTTTCGTCTCGCCTGCTTGTGGATAAATCGTTGGCTCTTGGTTTACTGATCTAAACATAGCGATCTGTTGACATAACTCACTCACATAAAGAGTGTGAGATGAAGGCAAAGATTACAAACTGTAATCATTGATAAAGATTCGATTCGCGTTACTAATTTCTACATTTACTGTGGATTCAATTCAACAATCCACTTTCGAAAGCGATTTGATTTCAAACGATTTTAACTCAAATTCGATATATTTATCATACTTCTCAAACCGATTGTGGAAAACAGTTTGAACCTCAAGCTGTTGCTTTTCACACTTCATCCCCGTTATCAATAGCCCTTATACATCACAGCTGATTACCCTAGTTTCCTCAGCACCTATCGATCGTTGGTAACCGTGCCATGTCTTATAGCGTCATATGTCTAAAATTGTACATTGATGTAAACGACAAACGTCAATTTAGTTGTGTATCTTACATTGTCAGCGGTTACTGAATAGCAGCGCTGTTAGATCTGGGTCACTGATATGTCACTATAACAAGACACGGTGTGATATACGCGATATTGTCGCCAGGAACTAACTTGACTTGCACCAATAAACTCTCATTAGGTTCCGTCTGGCGCGAATATGTACCAAAAAGGTCAATATTCAACGTCTCTCACACAATGAGCCAGGAGAATTCCGGAAATATCCCCGTCTGGACAAATTCACGACAAATTCTCACGTACGTCCTCCCGTTGTCCACCCGTTGTCCTCCATTCTTGCGCGCGAAATGCTGCGACACAATTATTGGAATTTATTTTTTAAGGTCTGGCTTTTCGCGGGACGCGGTAATGATCATACTTGTTTTTTATCGTGGGCATGGTTTCGCCGACGGGCAAGCAATAGTTTATACAGTAAACGCAGTTTAATGATAAAAGGAAAAGTGACTAATAATAATTGTCAAGAACAGATGGTGTACCGAAAGTTACCGGTTTGGAGTGTTATAAGGGTGCTTGTGCTCTCGTTAGCCGTGTGATATACAAGCTGGGTTGGTGTATTTCAACGAGTTTTACTTCAATTGGCGTCTATTGATTTTCAAGCACATTCACGTTAAAAGCACACGTGTAAGTGACAGGGATTGTGCTGCTGAATGTGTTCTGTATTTATTATAATGTGCACACACATTCTTAGTGGAATTTAGAATAGTTTAGGTTTAGCGATTTGAGTTAAAAACACTTCAACTTTGGTTGCTCGCTCGTTGCATTCGCTCGATATCCTTAATATACTAACCAATTGGTCGACCTATTGTTATCTACAGGAACAACCATCGAAAATTTATGTTTGAACTAACAAGTAGCATTCGTTGTCAACATTAAATGAATTGTTTTATTAATGTCCAAGTATGGAATGTCAGACTGGTACCTAACTGTTTTCATCCTCTTGTTTCAGGTATCGTCGCGATGGACCCTATGAAGCTGTTCGTGTCAGTGGTGATGTTCCTGCTGCTTGACTCCTCCTGGGCCAAGCGTAAGGACAAGGACAAGAAGACAGAGAACATGAAGGACAAGGAGAGCGGCCTTAACCTCTGCGACATCATGGAAGCGGGCGTCAACATGTACTGCTACTGCGACACTCAGATCATACAGAACGCTACCGACGCCACCTGTTGGATCTACCCTGGCGACAGTTTCTACGAGATGGACTCTGACAAGATCGGGGACTACTTCCTCTCCCAGAAGAACCTCGTGAAACTGGTCTTCAACATCCGTCCCGATGCAAAACTCAAGGTCGTCCCCACACAGGCCGTGAAGCGGCTACAGAAACTCCAGATCTTCGAGATCAAATACGCGGCAATCCCGGAGATCCCTTCATACACCTTCGGGAACCTTTCTTCAATCCAGGAGATCCTCCTCTCCCGTAACCAGATCGTCACCCTTAAATCCCACGCGTTCTCGCGACTACCGAGCCTCAACATCCTGAGTCTGGAAGAGAACCGTCTCACGGAACTTCACCGAGAAGTTTTTGTCGGTCTTCCGGAATTGAAGCAACTCTTTGTCGATCGGAACAACATCAGTATCGTGCACGACCGCGCGTTCGTGCACCTCCACGCGTTGGAGGAGCTCGAGATGTACAGTAATCAACTTCCGGTTCTCACCCGCGATACCTTCTCGGGGTTGAAGTCGTTGAAGCGGTTGGACATCCACCAGAACCGTATCAAGATGCTCGGAGATTACACTTTCATCAGCCTCACCAGTCTCGAGGAGCTTGTGTTGGACGAGAACGGTCTTCAAGTCATCAGCGAACGCGCCTTCGAGGGTCTGAACAAACTTAGGCGTCTCCGTTTGAGCGACAATCAGTTGACACTACTCGGGAACAATGTCTTGAAGAGCGTCGGTAATCTCCAGTTCTTTGATTTGAGAAACAATGCGCTGAGGTCGTTGAGCTTCGATACCGTCAACCCCATTGTGGATAACCTCAAGAACAGCACAACCTACTTTTATCTGGAAGGTAAGTCGTCGGTGTTTGTTAAGATCTAAGCATGTTACGGTGGGGGACGAGGATCTGTGTCTATTGTTTGTGGACGAAATAATGAGTTTTGTTCTGTCATCATCGGAGGTACGAACGTGATTTAAGATTTCCGTTGTCGAAAGTTATGTTTATCTCTCTGTCGCCCTGGAGTGCAACAACTGTGCTCATGGGCGTGACGGAACAGCTGGCGGGGGGGGGGGGGGTATTTGACCCCCGCCCCCTTCATATCAAGATCACAACAACACCATAGATTTACTCGGATGCAATCATTCATTTACAGTTCTACGGGGTACTGAACGGTGGGGTTTTTGTCATCGATAGATACATTATCAGATAGACAGAGCATACATTCTTATATATGGAACCCAGGTATACAACACGTGTGTAACTAGGTAGTTGGTATCCTGATCGCCAGTCGATAATCAGATCGATATTCCACACCAATCGAGAATCAAATTGCGCAAGTCCTATTGAAACTAGAATGAAAGATATATATGTGAATGAAAGAAACACAATATTCAAATGTAAAACTGTGTTACCGTTTACTACAATAGTGTGTGTGGGATTATAAGCCGAGGGGGTCACTTATTTATTAGTCTGTATCAGAAGATAATTAGTAGAGTGGGATTTAACGATACTGCAAAAACATGGACGTAATTATTATAGGAGGATGATGATGATTATGATCAACGATTTCCCTAATTATTGGTATGCATTGGGCTGATAAGTAATGAATTATGAATATCTTCGGTAAATTATGAGCAGCCCAGTCATATTTTGAAGGAAGCTATTATTTCTTGAAACACAATTTGAAATAATTCCTTGTCCAATGAGATAAACGTGCAATTATTCCGCACAAAGGACAAGTTCGATACTTTCCATATCAATATTTTATATAAAAACAAAAACATGACAAGTCAAAAATATTTTGTTGTTGTAAGAACGTCTATGAAGTCGATAGTGGATAGTCGAATGTTGAACACTCCCAATCGAACCCTGACATTTTGTTTTCTTGCAGCCCTCCCTACCCTAGCCCATCTCTCTGGGGTAATGAGTGTAGAGACTGATCCTATAGGATGGATGTCAGTAGCCGTCACAGACAAACAGGCTCTATTCTTTATCAGCTTGACCTGGGCTACGGGACTAGGGGGTCGCAAAAGCCGAAGACTTCTCAATACAGAAGGCTATAGTCTCACTGTAAAAATCGTACCAAATTAAACTGTTAGTTATATTTTGAGAATTCTACACAATATTTAAATAGTGAAAAATGTGAAGAATGTATAAACATATTTTGAAATATTTTTGTGATTACGGTTGTCATTAGAGAAACTATTTCGTTATTGTTTAATTGGCATCTCTAATTACCCTAGACCCTAACGTCTGCAGCTAACATTTCTGGTGTAATTTCAAATTTGTATTCCAGTCATTTATAAACTTGACATTTTAGCTATGGATTTGTATTGAAAATCTATATACTTGTACGTTTATATAAAACAAACATTATTTTCATTTATGTTTTTTCCCTTCATTTCAAAACAAAAACCAAAAAGATTGGTGACTCAGAATAAATGAATGTCAACCGTATTTGTGGAGCCCTGCCCGGGACCCTGGCTAATCTAATGGATATGGCCACAATACATGTTTTCCCACGTATCGCATCTCAGGTTACACCATATCGTGTAACTAGTTCTTAATTGGGATCTTAGCTGTGGCTTATGAGATCGGATCGTGAAATGTGTGTCACTTTATATGGCGGTATCTCAACGTTTCACCTTTGGTAGGGATTAAGAAATGTGTAATCGGAATGGAGCATAAATAAGGCATCACCTTTGAAAGCGTAGATGTGCTTTAGAGCCACGTCAAAGCTAATTTTCGTTGAGATCGTATTCACTTCAGTTAACTTGTGTATGCTAGTAGCTATACCTTTTTTTTTTAGAACTTTTCTCTAAAAATATGTAATATGGACCAAGTATATTATTTTAATTCTTTTGATCTCCCACGTGTTAAAGAAAAAACTATACAGAGTAAAAAGTATTTTAAATACTAAGGAAATAACTTTTGACCATGGAAAGTTGATTGATTTTTTAAGAGAAATTCTGTATATTTCGCCATTTGAAGTAAGTAAAGCTTTTCAACCCTTTCACTAGGTTTGAAACTACGTAAAAGATGAATATTTTATGTATGTGCGTACGTGACATTTTTGTACAGAATAGTGCTAGTATAATGAATATTAACACCCTAAAAATGAGTCCAAACAATATATTATGAAAAATAGAATTTCAAATAGCTGATATTGTTTGATACAGAGAAGAGAAAGGGAGAGAGAGATGGATGTAAGCATTCACTACGAACACATGTCATTCCACCTACGCCACTGGCGCCTTCTATCGAGGAAGAACGAAAAGAAAAAACTTGGAATCTTCAATTAAAAGTTAACCTTTCTAGACCGCTCTGTGGTTGGTTGGTATAGAGAGAAATGTTTTCGTTCTAAATGTCAACGCAAACTAATTGAAGCCAGCCACCAATTGTCCGCGTCCGAATCAAACCACTCATGTTCGTTAGTTCATGTTTCTGAACGTCACCGTAACCACAAAAAAAAGGGAAATCGTAAACCTACTCGTTTTGGAGTTCAGCATTTAAATTAACGAATTCAATTGCGCTTACGTTTAGCCAGTATATATAACTCTTTGAAGATTTTCTTTTTAAATTTAAACGCAATCAGACGAAATGGTTCTCCCTTGAAAATGTCACTGCCTATGGCGGACATTGTAAACGACTCGCAAGGAAATCTTTATATTCGATTGAACAAAGAGCTGACTATTAAAAAAAAAAGACTAGCGACGCTTGAGTCGGAATCCTTAAGAAGTACTTACTCAAAAGCTTAGAGAAAACAGGACGAAATAAAAATTAATTTTAATTGAATATCAACATTTCTGCAGTGTTTGCAGAATTCTTTAATAAAGTCTTGATCGTCGTCGTTTTTTAGAACAGTTATCCTTACTTTCGTCGGGTGTGATATTTCATCGCATACTTTGAGCCGAGCGCGTTGAAGAATTATTCCTCAAGAGATGTGAGGGTTGGAACTTGGCACGCAATATAAATTGCAAGAGTTCAGGCTTTGTTAATTGCCGGTTATGGAGTTTGCCGATAGGGAGCTGTCATGTTATATAACGCCCGGGCACTTATAAGAAATGGCGACGTATCCACAGAAAATCAATTTTTGTAATTGATGGTCAGGAAATAAATTCACTGTTGAATTGTGTTTCATCTGGTTTCTTGGATTGTTGATGGGTTTGGCATGAGACTCGGCTCTGGAAGTGGAGACTTTAGCGTGAATGAAGAAATGTGCTGAAAGCGAGTTGAAATGTGGCTGAAGTATTTTATTTTGTTTTGTAAGCTGAAAACAAATATTTCAATTAGAATTTTCATTGTTTATAGAATAAATCTCTGGGTTTGTATTCTTTTGTCAAAACATTTTAAAATGGTTTGCGATACATTTTACCCATTTTTTCTTTGCTTTGACCGTGAAATCACATCAGAACACATTTCGGCACCCATTTTATGGCTTCCTCAAGACGCTGTCCTAACTGTTTGAGGGAGACCCCGAAAAGTCTAAGCCTAACTCATTAGCGACACAGAACAACCACTTCTCATCTATTCTCCCCATCATCTCCGACTTAAGATTATTTTAATATTACATCCATGATGTTTTTCTTTAAAAAAAAACTGTTCATGAATATTTTTTTTTTCTGAGAATATTAAAATTAATATGCAAACGATTCTCTCCAGGAATATTAAAGAATTCCTTCGACCACCCCTGAGTGTGCTTCCAGGTTTGGGCCGCTACCCAACACACAGACATCCATAAAGAATACGCATTGTGCTAATTATAACCTACAGCCAGGATCGGCATGGATGAATAAGACTTGCATATTCCATTTTTATTGCCCCCTGGGGACTTTATCAACCGCCGATTTGCATATTCATATTATTCTTTATTCCATTACATCATGCTACTGCGAGGCACAAGGCGGGCACTACGCATTTCGGCTTGTATTAATGATATTCGTCTATAGAGCCAACGCAATCTCCTACACAAACACAAACACAGACACATAATGACCAGGACTTGATCCACAAGGCGGTATGTTGTTGTTTATTGGGACATGTTTATGCAACTATGCTAATCGAGACGATTAAACGGTTGATTTTGAATCGAGGAAACAATTCAATTTCAATTCAATTCAATTTTTATTTTATTTAACACAAAATTCGTTGACAATATATAAGTGAAAAGAAGCCCACATAGGGTCATTTCTAATACTACATTTATAATACTACATTTCTAATACATTTCTTATACTACTTAAATGGTGGGTTATCTCTGTGGTAGCCGGTACACGCAAAGAGGGCTCTCGTGCATATCTTAAGCAAACTAATTTCTCGTTCGTCTTGATTTTAATCACCTTTCTCCTTTTTTTTATCTCTGTATCTCTTCTCATTCTCATTTATGTCGGCCCTTTTCGTGGTCACAACAACCCCCGAAACACCCCAAACAAGTTTAGTTGCACTTATGACCAGCCCAGCTATGAGTAACGGGTCTGTTTCGGTAGACGCCATAGTATGATCTAGATTTCAAGCACTTGTTTAAATAAACACAAATTAATAATAATAATACCAGGGCTGTGTGTGTTCCACGTTGTGTAGAGGACAAACAGCCTCGACCTGGGGGGGGGGGGGGGGGGGTTCCTATAATGCTTTCTGATCGAACGTAACACCTTGGGTGAACGGGGGTATAGCTAAATATATTCTATAGTTAAAAATATTTTAAAACTCTTCAAATCCTCTTCGGGTTCCCCCACCAAACTTGTGTCCAATCACAGTGCTGCCTAACTTGTGTGTTTACATCTCAACCTTCTGGTCCGACCCTGCCATGCAGCAGCGCAGTTTTGCTAAAATACATTAAACGAACAATAGAAGACCTGAATGGGTCGGTTAGCGCGCTCAGATGCGCTAATCCTCAATTATAAGCGACTCATTGATAAAATAACTGAATGGGGATTTTAGCTGAGCCCGTTATTAGAAGATACAAAATGAGAGTACGGCAAGTTTGAAACTCAGTTTGTGCTGCGGGGGGGGGGGGGGGGGGGAGGGGTGGGGGGGGGGTATTAATGCGGACGGAGGCGCACACGCTTTTCTAATCATTTTCAAACGTTTTATATCAACCCATCTAAACATTTTCTTATTAATTTCGAGTTCGCTGCTCAATTTCTATCGCTCGCTGTATTGAAACTTTCATATTCGATCGTCTCCTAAGTTGTTGCTATGCTGTGATAATAATAATTATTTTTCGTATGAATCTCTTTTGTCCCCCTCACCCCCTATTCCAAATTGCCTGAGCGTGAAAGAACCCAGAAATCTGTTAACTCCGTTGAAACAGTGTGCATAAAACGAACGGTTAGATGAGGACGTGAGGTCAGCATGAGAATAGTAAGGGGGTTAGGGAGGGGGGGGGGGGGTGCTGTAGCAATTGAATGGCATTCTGTCACGTTCTCGAAAAGCAATACATGTACGGGTTGGGCCCGGGGCATAAAATAAATAGTTTCGAAAATAAAAATAAAAATTCTCTTTTTTACGTGATGATTATTGAATGTGCTTGACTTCATTTTACATTGCTGCGCTAAATCGTCAGAGACTAAAATGAAACAAACACATTTCACATTTCGTTTTTGATCTCAACTCAAAGTTATCTTTGATATGTGTTACGAACCCTTGTATGATATCGTGATATGTTATACATCACCCCATCATAACATCTGTGTGATATGTTGTGTACATCTATTGCGGCGTTGTTGATAGAGTAAGGTTGTTATTTTATACCGTATATGTTTAGCCTTATTCTTGAGGGTAGCGAATCAATAGATGATTTCTAAACAGTTTAGTGGCCATATGTGTTTATAATATAACATAATGTACTTTTTACGTGTGAATATTTTCAAAACATCAATATCATACAGTTTCAAACGAAATTAACTATAAAAAGTATGGGTCTCATTCCAATTGTGCGGGTATTTTGTTTTTCTGATATTTTGTTATAAATGCACAATACATTTCTACACGTCTGTACTTTGTTGAGTGTTGACAAAGAATTATACGATATATTTTACCAAGATGATTGACATAAAGCGATTAGCTTAAAATCATGTGAGTAAGCCTTTCCCACCCACGCACGATACGTTGAAGGAGTGAAGCTGGTATACACAAAGAAAAATGTGATTTCATTGAGATAACGTTCAACATCGGAGGCTTTTTTAAAAGCCTTCTATCACTTTTACTAGAAATTCAACTCCCTCTTCGTCTTTCCTCCTGACTCTTACGTCCTGAGTATGGCCATACGTCAATATAAGCGAAACTGTTTTCTACGTGTAACCTTATAACATACCAAACCTTCAAAACTCTGTCTATAATATGTCAATCTTTACTTCAGCTAACGCACATTGAATTTAAAATATTTATCTATACTCAGCCCTTTTTGAATAAATCTACGGGTATTGCATATACGTACCTACTATTCTCTTACTTTTTTTATTTTTTTATGTTGGTAAAAGAAACGTTCGTATTGCGTTGTTTGGCCAGCCTGTCAGACGTGTCCTGGCCGGTTATTGTCAGTCACAACAGGCGACTCAAAATGATTGACGTTTATACAAAGGAAATCCTTAATTTCTCGACAAATATGAAATATTATTTAAAAATCCAATTTTTATTGAATCAATCACGCAGGAAATGCGAGCGAGGTACACAGTTGCAATCAGCGCCACTTGGGTCCCAAACAGCGCGAGAGGAATGAGTGAACAATTTAATAATACATTTATTTCATGTTGTTGGATTTTATTTTACGAATAGATTCCCTTCATTATGGAGCTATTGTATTTTTATCCACCGAAGTAGCTATCAAACTGTCCTATTGTAGTATACGTGTCTATTGTTCGATTGCGTTGTATAAAGTGTTAAAAATAAACTGTTAAATGTAAAATACAAATGGAGAATCCATAATTTATTGTTCTAAAGGAATCGAGAAAATTTGATGTGTTTAATCAGAATTCATTGTGTATATAGGGAAAAAAGAAAAGAAATACGTTCGTATATAGCTTTGAAACTACGCGTACGTTTAATACATATTTGATTGTATTGTATTTTTTCTTTCAATTCGCGTTGCTTAATATATTGGAGTGGTTACTAAAAACAATGAAGCTGAACAAATATACATTGCAGAACTATAGCGTACCCCTAATAATAGCATGATATCGTGCAAGTTGTCTTGTGAAAAGCAAATACTCTGATGCAGAATTTCGTGCATAATAATACCTAATACCTGCATATAGATCACCTAAATTATTTACATTTACAATTCTCTTTCTAGTCGCTTGTTTTTAAGAAAGAGTCGAATCCGATAATACTTTTTGGATTTCTGATTCTGTTTCGGATTTTAGAGAAAAACACATTTTAGGGTTTGGGTTTATTCGGGTTTGCTTTTTGTAGTCATTCCTAATACTGGTTCGGTTTCAGGTTCGGTTTTAGGAAAAATGTTCCCACCGGTTTCGGATTCATCAAACTTTCCGGGGTTTTCAGGTTCGGGTCCTATAATTTTCGCAACCACAAACGGTCACCCTATTGACGTCCAATTAACCCCATCCTCTTTCCGTGCATGCCGTGCGTCCACTCTCGCAAGTGAAATCCTAACCAGACGAGACATTATAGAGTTATCCCTTGATTGCAATTAGGCCTAATGCCAATTTCAAATGTTCGTGTTGTATCAGTGTATATAGTACAGCCAGTGCGAATACCAATTGCCGTAGTCACAACACACCGACCCCTCTCTCCCCCCCCCCCCCACCCTCGATCCCTAAGTCACAACTCAACACTCCTAATCGACCCAATTTCCTTCCTGTCTCTGGTTGTGTATTTTTGTTTACTCCGGAATTCCTCCAGTAACACCACAACTTGAATTCGTTCGAAATTCAAATCTTTCCCGTTTCTATTTCGGGCGATGCAGTTTGGTTCGTGACAAACATCGTTAGCTTTCTGTTCTCTATAGCGGTGACGCAACAATGGAGGAGGGGGAGGAGGGGGACACACAACATCTCTCGACCAATGAGAATAATGGATTATTTCTCTGTCGGAAATGATACGTGACGAATGTTTAATGTTCTGGAAGAGAGAGATGATTGTAACTGGGATATCTGACGTATCTTCTCTCTCTCTCTCTCTCTCTCTCTGTAACGCGGTTGTCAACCTGGCGAAGTGAAATACCGTTTCACTCGCGCTATCTAGCGTCTACCTAGCGCAACCTGGTTGATGTATGATTAATTGTTAATGGAAGATTATGTGCAAGACTGGGATAGCTGTAAATGTAATTGTCTTAATGATGGTGAAGTACCATAAACACCTGCGGGTAAACTACATTGCTGCACGGTAAAGAGATTCTCTAACTTGTTTGGACGCTCAAGGAAGAACGCGAAACAAATGTTTACCCGTCGAAATAAGGATGCAAGGACCTAGGACAACTATATTCTAAAGCTATTCTGTTCATTTTGACATTACATGAGCGCAAATAAATGATATTACGAGGGGGGAGAGTTTTCGGGCTAAACAATCACCCCCCTCATAAAAAAAAACCAACAACGAATAAATAGCTCTAAATACATCCTTTATAATATTGTGTTAAAGTACTAACAACATAAACTCCTTGTGAGTCATTTTCCTGACATTTGTAAAGAAATATTTACTACATTTTCGTTTGCGGCTCTGCCCCAGGACGAGACCCCTTTCTTTGAAATTTTATAATAAATATCCATCTCCCTTGATCATCATCATCCCCTCCTAAAGTGAAACCCTCGGTGCCCCCCTGGTCCATCTATCTATAGTACACCTTATACTATAGCCATAGTGCAACGTATCATAATATGATCTTATTTATTATATGAATACACGATCAATTTACTGAATATTATTTACAACCGTTGCGAATCGGTTTGCGAAACTGCCGGCCAAACATAATGCGCGCTGTGGGGGGCGACCGTTCGGTCATTGTGGTAATGTGCGCCAAGGGACATAGAATGGAGACAATAGGTTCTGTGGGGGGGGGGGGGGGGGGGGAGATATACTGTGGCATCCACACTCGCCACATATTATTCGGTAAATCAAGCAAAAATATATTTCCAGGAGATTTATTACTTTTTTTTGTATAATGCGGCTTGAAATAGGTATATATAAACCATTTTCAGCAAAATTAGACGCTTGAAAAGCGTGGACGTGTAAGGGTTTTTGTTCGAATCTTTAAAATGACAATCAAAAACAAATTTTTGGAATGATGTGGGACTAGATATTATCACGATCTATGGATATTAAAAAAAAATCGAGGCATTCAGATAAAATTAGACAATTTCAATAATGTTTTTTGTGTTTAATCCTTTTTTTGAGAACATCTGCAGATCTTGATAACTAGAGGTGTTTGTTTTTCGCGGACCGCGAAATCGCGAAAAGTGTTGATAAAGAAGGGGGAGATAAACAAAGTGTATATCTGTTGATAGGCACTTTAAAAACGTCAAAATTTCACCGCGAAAATTCGCGAAATCCGTCAATTTCCAGTCATAACATCGAAATTTGTATTAAAGAGCGAAATAGCACGCAATATCGATTGTTTGTAATATATTGTAAAAATTAAAAACAAATTAAATTTATTATTACCGTCAAACATCATTACAATTTACAACACACTCGTGGGGACCTAATATTTTTTTCATGATGATTTCGTTAAAAAGATCAACGATTTATTTTTGCTGAAATTCGACTCCCAGACCCCAAATTACAATTATTATACAATTATTAAATTACATGAAAATTTCTTTTTAATTTAAACATGTTTCTGGTGAAATTTACTGTAGAAAATCTCCCAAAAAGCATAACACCGCCATAACATCGAAATTATTAAATCTATAAACGAAATTTAAGAAAACATAACACCATTAACAAACACCCCTATTGATAACATGTGCAAAAGATTTTCGTCTTTAGGCAGCCCAAACACATGGGAGCCAGTCCTGCTTGGGCTTCCTTTACAAATAATTTAATTCATGTTCTGTGTACACATTCAATCGCATTGTATACTGTAAGAAAAGAAAATTATTTTTTAATTGAATTTGATTGTATTGTTCTAAATCTTTTATATTGAATGTCATTATAAAGCAATGAGCAAAAAACTTTATAATTATCACCCTTTTCGCAGTATTTGTGTCGGTAAATGCGTCTTAGAATTATTGTGTGACAGACATGCCACCTTTTGACTCCTTGGCTCGACGTGTCTGTACAAACATTTGACATGAATGGTCCCGAGTTCGATACCCCACGTCAACACAAACAACCCACCTCTCTGACGTTATGTTAATAACATTGATAGCCGCACGAATTGATGTGACAGTTGAATACATATATATATTCCACTCATTGAAATAAGATTTCAAAACCAAATCCTCAAAACGTTTCAAAGGTTTCTTTGAAGTCCGTCAGAGGTTTTCCTTACATCTCTTCTACTGATATCTGATTATACCCCCCATCCTATGCAACCGTCCTTACCTCAATCGAAGAAGATATCTGCATATCAATCTCGTGCTGGACACAGCGTCTTACTTGATATATGCATGCATGTCCAATCGACCCTTGCGGCTTTCAATTGAAATATCCGATTAGTGCGTTCCTACACCTGCATTCAGGCAACCTTTATATAGCTTTTTTGTATCTTATTCTCGAGGATTTGTGTCGTTTCACATCGAGTTAACTTGTAGCGATCGATCGATTGTCACTCGTTCGAGATATATCTAATCGAGCGTGAAATCGTGGAAAATTGAGATGTTAATGGGGACGAACGAACAAGGATGGAAGTTCTAGCTTATAAGAGTTGATTAGACACAAGAAAAATGTCTGATTTTATCCTAAATGAAGGGAATAATCTGTATTATACTTGAATCCACTCACACACGACAGTTTAGAAGACGTTTTTGTGGTTAATTATTTCCAACAGTTCTTTCTTGATACTGCTATAGGAATTACAAATAGAATGATGTATATCTTACTTTTTGTCCATTACTAATTCGAATGATGTAAATCGGTATAGGCCTAATAATAGCTGGGCTTAGAGTGAATGTATCACAACTATGACTATATTATGCTATAATTATTTTTATTCCAAAATATTATATTAAACTCAATTATTAGCCCACTAACAAAAAACAAATTTAAAACGCGAAGCTTTGAAATGAAAGGAGACACAAACAAAACGAGACCGCAAATTCTGTAATTTACAGTAGGAGTATTAAAAAGTTAATTCCGCAAATTCTTTCATTTACAGTAGGAAGTATTAAATAGTATTATTACCTGTAGGGACATTGCATCGCGTTGCATTTGTAGTAGATGGTCACGTATGTTTCATTTCAAATGTGCGACCATCGCCAGAAGGTATAACTGGCAGCACTGAAACGTGATGATCATATTATATTAATAATTAATGTTATAACAACAATAATTAATTATGGTTTACAATGATTAGTATACATACACCATCAAATGAGTATATAATTATTGTCATGTACTTGTAAACAGTCATGTCTGGGCTCATGCTGTGGTTCAAGCGGTTGGAGCGCAGGCAATGCCACCTAGGGACAAGTTATTAACTTTTAACATTATAACTAGAGACATGTCTTTTTAGCATTCATTTTATCTAAATTGAGCACTAACCGTTTTAAATTTCGCATTTTGTAGCACCTATTTTCTTCTTTTGATGAAAACTTTGAATAGCCTATGAGGGGGTTTCTTGCACTTTTAATGGAACATTTTGTTCAAATTTAAATTCAATTCTTAACAACAGTCTCAATAGAAATGGGAACCCTTGTCGTTTGTAAAATAAGTATTTTTTTAGCGTTTTCAAAAATAAAACTTCACCGATTTAGAATCAAAAACCTAAAACGCTAATATACGTATAAAAACTAATAGACACAGCTATTTTATTACATGGGGGGAATCGTTGAAAAAACAAATTACACTTTCGTCCAACGGCTTTAGATCAATTTTGTTGTGCACACGGTCGGGCATCAGTTAAACCCCAATGTCACAATACTGCAGACGAGAGACGTGAATCTACTCCTTCACGAAAGTAATATCTGCTCCGTGGACGCGGACATCGTAAGCCGGGGCCACGCGGCTTACTCACCCACTCATCTGACCGCGTAGTTGATGCCTTCTGTCTACGTCACACGGCCAGGAGACACCCTCTCCGTCTTATCAATGTTATAGTGCTCCATCTCTGTCGCACCCACATAGCCAAGATGATCCCTATCTTTATATCACTGCCGCACTCGACGCGCGGGCGGGCAATGTTTGCAACAGTCACTTGGGCCGTGGATAATAACTTGTTTGGAACGAGACTATCTTTCATTGAGTGCCGTGGATGGCGACCATTTACTTTTTTCACTGAAATTGAGTTGAAAGGTTATATAGAGTACTGTAGTGGTAGAAATGAAAGGACTGGTGAAGAGAGAACAGAATAAAGATGAGTATTTTATGAGATATGATACGGTACAACCTGATATCAGTGTTATTATATTACATTGTTATCTTCTCAAAGACTGCTCATGTATTGTGTTCGTTTTTCGATCATCCTTCGTCAGTTATTTGTATCATAAACATGTTTGTAAAGGAATAATAATATGGGCAGAATATGGCAATCGTGAACTAGAACATATTATGTACATTGTGTTTGAATATGTAGATAACTGAGCAAGTAATGTAAACAAGAAGTAAAGTCGTTCCACAGCAACCTTGTGGATGCTAACATCATACATAGTTGATTATTGGCCAATCAAATGTCAATATTTAAAACAACCACCCCCTGATTGACTAAGACTCACTCATTTATGACGTAAGCATTCACGTTGCTGTGAAACCACTATGGAATAGACTATTTTCCAAAATTGATCTAGAAACCTTACATAGGTTGGAATTCATAGTCGGCCCCTACACCTAGGGGCACCCATTGTTGCTATGGATTTGTTTTGTTTATGGGAAATAACATGGAAACAATTGTTACCTTAGCAACAATGGGCGCCCCTAGGTGTAGGGGCCGACTATGAATTCCAACCTATAGAGTTAATCACGGTCCTCTAAATCTTCAATTACAACAATGCACAACAATAAAAACTAGTTTTCAAATGTTATGTCAAAGTGCATATTTCATTGGGGAACGCAGAATGTCGACCTGCAGAAACTCATCTACACGGAAGTAAAAGGAAGCCGCTATCTATCTCTGGTGCAAAAACTCGAACAGTAGGCGCGATACCTTTGGCGGTAAAGGCGATAAGATAACGCGCTATCAGTACACGGGTTAGGGGGTCATTCACTGTTGGGTTATACCTTTGGCGGCACAGGTGATAAGATAACGCGCTATCAATACACGTGTTAGGGGTTATCTACTGTCGAGTTTCTGCAGGTCGACTTTACGGGTACCCATTTCATTGTTGTCATTGAAGATTTAGAGGACAGTGATTAATTCCATCTAAGGATCCTAGATCAATTTTGAAAATGGTTCCATTGTCTTTGGTTACCTTCAAGATTGAATATTGAGTATTGACATTGTTGGCAAACTCTCCCGCCCTTCTAATTGACCGATGTCGAGCGAGATTACTCGAGGCTAATTGTGACGAGCCCGCCTGCTCGTTGATTACCAGGGTTTCAGAATTGAGACAGAGGTATTACGCCGCACGCGCTTTACTAATGTTTCAGATTTTAAGAGTTTAGCGACTGTGTCAGCTGACTAATGTCCAACTTATTAATCACACCCTGTTATATCTTATTAGGGGAGAGATTTACACCAATATTAAAACCAACCGAAATTAACGGTGTTACGCGTAACTCAAAAACGAAAACTTTTCTGTGTGTGTCTAGGGTAGATAATAGACCAGGGTAGCTCTGCTCCTCGTACGAGGCGATTAAAATCAAATTTGATTTTCTTAAATATTGATACATTTAAACTTACAGGGTTGAAAAATCAAAGGTCTCATCACATGTTCAAAAACAATTCTTTTAGAATTTTATGTTGGGACGTTTTATTTTTGTATTTCGTTGCTAGTCTTGTCCTTACCAAACTGTATACTTTTTCAATGCTTTTACTATTTATTATTCTTTAGAATCTAACATTAATTTCGCTGGGTCTGGGTTTAATATTAACTTATCAGTTACTAACTTACTTACTTTACTTTTTTTTTACTTTTTTTTTAGCTTATAACTTCATCCATAAACCAATGAAATAAGAGCAACGTTAATCTTAGTACAGTCTCCCACAAAACCACCTCTGACCGTCACAGTTGGACAAGTCGACAAGCTCGTCCATTCCATTACCTATAAAACCAACCGTGCAGCTGCAGCAAGTTACTCTTCGCGTGTTCTGATGTCGTTCTACGGGGGGGGGGGGGGGGGGGGGATGTGTAGGGGCGAGGGCACATGTAGAGGGGTGGGTCGACTTCCGAACACTGTCACTAAAACTACCATCGTAATCACTCTTGAAAGGTATCAACGAAGGCTTTCTACGTTTCTATAAACAAACGTGTTGCATGAAGTTCAACGGATTGAAAGTTGGGAGTTAATCGAGCGACTAAACGTTTCCATTGTACCATTGCACTGTTTGTTTCGGACAAACATAGAATATGACACAAGTTTTATTGTTTATGTTCCCTTTTCTATAGTGTAATGTGTTTTGTTGATGTATTTTTATTTGCTATTTTATTTTGGTGGTGCTTTTTTCCTATTGTTTCATTATAAATTGTAGTGTATTGTTTTTGTACTGAATGGGATGGCCATTAGATAAATAAATGCACCAGTTAAATGATGTAGTTAAAGATTGATTGTCTAACTAACATGGTCAATGCGTATTGGTCGAGGTCGATTACGCATTTGTCTGGTAAACCGTAAAACCACTTTGGAATATTGGCTCGGCCATAGATGTTTTTTCATCTTCAGATTGTTCAACCACTCGCGCATTTTTGCAATTAACGTTACCAATACATGATATGAAAATACTATAAATACCATTATCATCTCCCTTATTAACATTTAACAACTGACTAAATTGTCACTCATTTTGGGGCATGTAGAATTCACAGTTCGCACACATACCGTAGACATAACTAAGAATGCCGCCCTAATAAGACACAACATAGTGCAATGCTTGTTAATTGTTATTTAGCTGCTAAGAATGCTATTTTGTGCCCCGTTACTCAGTTTTGTTTCAAGACAAGACAGTGCGGTTAGGAGACGGGAGTGCGGAGAAGGCTATAAGATATAATAGTTGTGAAATATTTCTATCTTTGTAGCTCGAGAAGGTTTTGTTCCCACATTTAAGTCCGTACGAACTGTAGTGGATGATCCCATCACTTAGTACAACATTTCTAAGAGAACTTTGCGGCTAATCTGTTGGGAAATTAGTGAAACTCCTGAAATTCTCATACTAAAATACCTTTGACGGCAACTTTGCTTCGTTCGTCGGCAATTGTGTACGTTAACTTTGTGAATGCTCACAGACAGAGTGTTTTGTTGCCTTCTATACTGGAGCATAATCAATTACTGAGTGACCAAGCCAAACACGTTTTCAAGGGGTAATAAAGGGGCAAAGACAACGGTTAATGCCTAGCTCGCTCATAACAGCGTTTATGGTCGTCGTACGTGTTACGTCCTACATGGCAAGTTAGAACATCATAGAACAAGAAGAAGAAGAAGAAGAAGAAGACTTATCATGTCTCTTGAGATATCACGATGATGTTTAGGCACGAGACGAGAAGTTGACTGTTGAGTTGAAGGAGTCGCAGATCTTTCATCATGATAATGATCAACAGTTGGAAATGTTAAGTTCAGAATCGGATTTATTTGCGTCAATGAACCAATTATGATGACGCGTTAAAAAAGCTATATCACGTATTTTGTCTTCTTTACATATACTTCAATTTAAAATACTTGACTTGTAGAACTATTCGGCCTTCTGCGGTGGCTCCTGCTTTTTGGGCGCAGGTCTTCAATTCAAAATTAGTGATGGTAGTTGTATATACACAGCAGTAACATCAAAATTGACTATTTGGTACCTAATTTGAAAACTAAAAAAAGGTTTCACTGAAAATATAATTAGAAATATTACTGTATAGGTATTCGTTTTGTACTCTAAATTACTTATACAGAAATCAAAATTGTAAAGTTTTATTCGCGAATTATTTATTGGACGGTTAATTTGTGAGTGTTTATTGATGTTGTGGTCTAGTCTAGCAGTCCGGGCTACACAAACCCACGTATAAATTAAATATTAATGCACCATTTGCGATGATGTAATGCATCGAAGTGTGAGGTTGAAGTGTAGACTTGTTACTAAATCGCTTCAATAAGTTATCGGAATCACTTTAATCTAACACCCCTCTTGATCGTGTTAAGGTCACATAACGGAACTAAAGAAGGGACCTCTCAGTATAAAAATGACACGAAATTTTAGTTTTTTAATTATATCTTAAGAATGCTACTCAAAATTTAACTGAGGCCAGATCGCACTGTGATTTGATAAACCCTACAGATTGAATAATAAATATATCAAACATGTAATCAGTATGTAGTTATTTTGATGACTCAATTGTAACGTTCCGCCCCCTATCAGTAGGGTGGGGAACAGGGAAGGTTAGGGTAAATTGGATATCCGGGTAAAAATGTAAGTTATTGAATACCTGTATATTCCGTTTGATGTCCGATGGATCGTCCTCTTGTCGTACGCCACACGTGGTCTTAAAACATATAATACACTAACACTACTAATTCACTAATCACACTATTTAAGTTCGTTGGAAGTGCACTCCGAAGTTAAGCGACTAAATCAACTATGGTCTATACACAAAATAAAACACGTTTAATAGTTGGATGCTACCACACGAAGGATATACTGGTTCGAAAACCGAGGTGCACCTGTTGTCACACGAACGTCCGGTGTCTTCGGCGCCCGGACCACCACTACCCCTCCCCTAACGCTCTCTTTCGCGCGGTACCCTGCCTGAGGGGTTTTGTTGGTATTTTGTTGTATTCTCCGGATAGGTAGGTATAGGACGGGATAAAATGATAACATGTAGTGGGTGGTAATTGAGGTAAGAATCGGTAATTGGCAATTTAGCAAAAGGATGGATAACACTTGCGCCAAGAGGGGGTGTAGTCATGAGGCGCCTCACCTCTCTTTTCCCAGGAGTCATTCCCCCCCGCATATCTAACGGTGGTACTGGCAGGGTTGTTGCCTCAGGGTAAATGTAGCTAGGCGGTTGTTGGTTCATTACATTGCCCCCTGAAGAGGTGCGCCGGGGCTGGTAGGGCGCCTAGCATCCTCTTTACTATGAACCACCAACCCATCTCCCGCGCCCTGGTCCGATGTCATTGTGTATCTGGTAGTGCCTGTACATATGGTTTCATGTTAACCACATTGTACACTCCTTTGTTCTTGCCTGCTTTATCGGCGAGTTGGTACGCATTTGCTCCCGTGACGGCAGTGACCCAGAAGGGACCTGCATATAGGTGAAAAAACTTCCTGGTCTCTTTTGAAAGCGTGCTGGATAGATGTAGGGTTTTCACTAAGACCGGATCCCCGACCTTGAAAATTGTCGCTCTCGTTTTGTGTTGTGCAGCATGTCTCTCTCTACGTTTTTCTCCTTTACTGGCTAGCCTTTCCTGAGCCAAGATAACTTTATGCTCTAACGTATCGTCTCGTTCGTTATCATCTGGTAAGGAAATGATCTTGTCCATCGCGCGCTCAGGTCTCTTGCCGAAATGCAACTCATAGGGTGTGAACCCTGTACCTTCATGGTATGTAACATTTAACCATGTATTTATTGAGGGGACTAGGTTTGGCCATGTGGTGTGTTTAGTGCTGCAGTACGCCCGAAAGATTCTCCCCAACTCTCTCATGATACGCTCGGAAGGGTTTGACTGCGGGTGGTGTATAGATGTATGCTTCACGTCTACTCCCAGCTCCGTAAGTGTGTTCACCCACAGGTGAGACGTATACTGCGTTCCGTTATCCGAAAGCATCATTTTCGGTTTACCCACTTTGTCGAAATATGTAAGGGCTCTGCTGGTAATGGCCTTGGCTGTTGCTCTTTTCAACGTGTACAGTGTCACGTACTTTGTAAAGAGATCGACAAACACCAGTATGTATTGTACTCCACCCTGGCCGGTTGGAAGGGGCCCATAAAGGTCCGTAGCCACCATAACACCTTTTGCTTGTGGTAGGATTGGGTGTAGAATGCCATGTTGTGTTCTATTTGGTACTTTAGTTTTTTGGCAGGTATCACATGATGCCAAACTCTTCCTCACTGAGCGGGCCATGTCTTTCCAGTAAAAATGTTCCATGATCACCGGAATACATTTTGCTGGGCCAAAATGTCCTAGCTCCTCGTGAACGCTCCATATTATGTCTTGCGTGAGCGTAGTAGGCACACAAAGTCTCCAGGCTAGTTTGTCGTTGTGCTTGTTGTGATAGAGCTGTTCGTTAAACATCCTGTAGTGTGCCCTGTACGTGTCATGTTCTGGTATGCTATCTTCGGCCAAGGCATCTATAATTTTGCGTAAATGAGGGTCAACCCGTTGATGTTCTGCGATGGTTTGCAAGGCTTTCCTTAGCTTGTGCGTAATCACTTTCTCTAATTTGGCAATCAGGATTTCATTGTCTGAATGGCATTCTTTTGGAATTGTATTATATGCTGTGGGCGCTGGAAACCTACTCAAGGTGTCGGCCACGAGGTTGTCCTTCCCTTTACAATACTCAATTTTTGGATTAAAGTCTTGTATGAAAAGAACCCAACGCGTCAACCTGCCCGGTAAGAGGCGACAGCTTGTAAGGAAGGTTAGGGCTCGATGGTCAGTTAGAATGGTCAAGTCCGCTCCTAGGACGAAACTCCTAAACTTTCCCAATGAGTATACGATACTTAAACATTCTTTCTCCGTCGTTGTAAAGTTCAGTTCGGCCCCCTTCAAGGTCCGCGACGCCATGGATATGACTTGGAGGTCTCCTTTCAAATCTTTTTGGTACAGTTGACCCCCTATCCCAATCGCGCTCGCGTCACACTGCACGTAAAATGGTTGTGCCAGATCCGGATGTGCTAGTGTTACCGACGTAAGAAAATGTTCTTTCACCTTTCTAAACGCCACTTCCATTTCTTCATCCCACGTCCACTTAATGCCCTTCCTCGTTAAGTGTAGTAAGGGTGCTGTTGAATCGGCGAAACGACATGCAAACCTCCGATAGTAGCCACACATACCCAAAAATGCCCTGAGCTGCTTGACATTCTTTGGTGTAGGCCATTTTTCAATAGTCTCTAGCTTGGAAGGATCGGTGGCTACTCCCCTTGGCGACAGTATGTGCCCCAGAAACGGCACTTCTTGTCTTGCAAATATGGATTTTCGTATATTTGCCGTCATTCCTGCTTTTTGCAATCTACGCAACACGGCTTCTATATGGTGGAGATGCTCCTCAAATGTAGTTGATGCTATAAGCAGATCATCCACATATGCCGTGACAAATTGCATAAGTTCAGGTCCCAGGATACGGTCGAGCGCCCTAGTGAAAGCCCCTAAGCTTACACTTAAGCCAAAGGGAAGTCGACACCAGTGGTAAACCCTCTGGTTGTACCGGAAAGCCGTGTATTGCCTGCTGTTTTTGTGTAGAGGGATTTGCCAATACGAGGCTGTGAGATCGATGGTCGAAAAATACTTAGCCCCCTCAAACTTCTGCAGTATTTCCTCGGGCACATTAGGGCAATCCCGGTCGGGTTCCAGGATACGGTTTATTTCACGGGCGTCCAGACATATTCGAACCGATTTGTCTTTCTTTTTTACCACTACTATAGGGTTTATATATGAACTTTCCGACCGCTCGATTATGCCATCCTCCACCAGGCTAGCAATGTGGTTATCGACTGCCTCGCGTTGAGCAAAGGGTACAGGGTACGATTTTTGAACGAACCCATCTGTCTTGCGCACTCGTAAGGAACACTCATATGCATTCGTCAACCCGGGTTTGTCTGAAAATACCTCATCATATCGAGTCAACAACGTATGGAGTTCCCCCCGCTGGTCCTCCGTCAGGCTGTCATTGTCTGCGATGACTGCCTGAGGTTTTGCTTGGCTCATTTGTGCCCCCTTAACAGTGTCTTTCTCATCTTGCGGGATATTGTTAATGGACAACGTGCTGGTCGGTGTGTCTGGACAAGGTCCTACTGATATATGTAGTAGCGGTCGGTCCTCTTGACTAGTATCTTCTACGCCTATGGTCGTGAGTGGTCCTCCCACTGTAGTTCCCTTAATGGTGATAACATTGTGCTCGAAGTCTAGGTGTACCTTAAATTTAGTCAACCAGTCGACACCCAGAATAACAGGCTTTACCAGATCTCGCACAATGAAACATCCGATCTCCGTCTTTGTGTTCTCAATATCAATTTGTATGTAAGCTTGTTGGCATACACGTTGACTGCGTTTGCCTGTTGCTCCGACCACACTTACTCCCACCACTGGCAGGACTGGTATACTGCTATGTTGTGTGGCTAGTTGGTCCCAAAACATCTGCGAAATACATGAAGCCTCACAACCCGAGTCTAATAGAATGTCACATACCTGGCTTTGAATTACGGCTTGTATTATGGGACATTCTATTTTGGGAGGTAATGCGCCTGTAGTGGTCTCTTCTAATAAGTCCGTGAGTGGTTTTGTGTATATGGTTGCTAACATGCGCACGTCCTCTATTGTAGTTCCTGGTTCCCCAGATCGTTCGGCCGAGACTCTTGCGCCTCTTGTCTCGGCCGCTGGTAGTTTCCCGACATCTCAGAATTGCAGGCTTCCTCTCTCTGCTCAATATTAATGGACCTGACCTGGTTTGTTCCACGGTCTCGCCAACTGTTGTGTTGGTATTGTCCCGTCGCTCCCTGTTTAGCTGCAAAGTCGCGAGTATCGGATGCACTGTTGTTTCTGTAGTCATTTGGCGTGAATCCTCTATCTTGTGTCGCGTTGTTATTGCTGCGGGTATTTGACCCGGAGCTTCTGTTCATACCGCTCCCCTGATATGCCTCACGTCGCCCGCGGGCGTCGTTCGCGCTGGCAACAGCCCCCTCCTTGTCCTCGATGTCCAGCCGCTCAAGTATGTCAACAATGCGTTTGTGTGACATGTCCGTATTCCAGAGCAGCATTTTCACCTCTTTCTTGAAGTGGTTAATTAGCTGCTCGACGAGATCTCTATCCGTAGGCGGGTGGTCAATGTGTCTAGAGACGCGGTAGTAATACGTGAAGTATTCAGCTCGCGACTTGTTACCAGCTGAGTAGGATCCCCCATATATGTGTCGTAAAACTCTGCTTTGTTCGGCTTGCCCCCAATATTTATTTAAAAATGCTTCTTTGAATTGATCATAGGAAGTAAAATTAATAACATTCTCGTTGGCCCATTTGCCGGCGGCCCCCACAAGACATTGCACGGCCAGGCTAAGTCTGTTGGCGCGAGGAATGCAAATGTTCTCGAAATTTCGTTCGACAGCTGTCAGAAAATCAACGGGGTGTAGTCCTGAATCAACCCCCGTGAACTTTAAACCTGCTCGTGCAAGGCTGTCCCAGGCCTGCAGGCTGAAATATAGGTTATTCGCGTCAGTGGCCGTGGTCGAGGTTGTGTTGGCCTTGGCCATGCCGTTGCTTCCTACACAGTTCTCTAATTGTTTTATGTCAAATTGTATAGTGCGAACTTGGGCATCAAGTCGCCTCGTGTCGTCACTATTACTCTCCGCCTGTTGTCTTAGCTGGGTTATTTCCGTTCTCATACCGTCGAGATCCGCCGTTAGTTGTGTTAACTGATTGTTAACCTGGAGTTGGAATTCTGTGATTTCTTTACGCAATTCAGCCTGTAGCTCTGTTTTTAGCTCTTCTTTGCATGCATTTAGCAGCCCGCCGACCATGCGAGCGGTTAGGTCTGCTACCTGTTTATCCTGCTCCTGCTCTAAACTTTCGTTGGTGTCAAGTGTATCTGTGCGCTGTTTTATCACTCTGTCTACCGCGGTGAGTAACGAGGTGAAATTGCTTTCCGCCATAATGTCTCAACTCTTTCGGGGTGGGTGTATGGGTAAGTTGGGCGCCAATGTAACGTTCCGCCCCCTATCAGTAGGGTGGGGAACAGGGAAGGTTAGGGTAAATTGGATATCCGGGTAAAAATGTAAGTTATTGAATACCTGTATATTCCGTTTGATGTCCGATGGATCGTCCTCTTGTCGTACGCCACACGTGGTCTTAAAACATATAATACACTAACACTACTAATTCACTAATCACACTATTTAAGTTCGTTGGAAGTGCACTCCGAAGTTAAGCGACTAAATCAACTATGGTCTATACACAAAATAAAACACGTTTAATAGTTGGATGCTACCACACGAAGGATATACTGGTTCGAAAACCGAGGTGCACCTGTTGTCACACGAACGTCCGGTGTCTTCGGCGCCCGGACCACCACTACCCCTCCCCTAACGCTCTCTTTCGCGCGGTACCCTGCCTGAGGGGTTTTGTTGGTATTTTGTTGTATTCTCCGGATAGGTAGGTATAGGACGGGATAAAATGATAACATGTAGTGGGTGGTAATTGAGGTAAGAATCGGTAATTGGCAATTTAGCAAAAGGATGGATAACACTTGCGCCAAGAGGGGGTGTAGTCATGAGGCGCCTCACCTCTCTTTTCCCAGGAGTCATTCCCCCCCGCATATCTAACGGTGGTACTGGCAGGGTTGTTGCCTCAGGGTAAATGTAGCTAGGCGGTTGTTGGTTCATTACACAATCTATAATTGGCAATAATTCAATAAAAATAACAACCACGCTTCTGTTGTTAGATATTTTAGAATTCAGTCTATAAGCTTAGCAAACTACAGTACGCTATGCTTTTTGATTTCGATTAGCATTCTTGGATTCTAGCTATTTCAAAAATGAAAAAAATTGTTCGGTTTTAAACGTGAAATAACCCGGAATGTATTTGACCTTGGGATGATATACTGCTTCAGTTTGTTTCTTATAAAACGAACAATCTAAAAAAAAATACTCATAAAATAATGTATTTCGAGAGTTTATAGCAGGCGATTCACAGTTTAATTGCTAAAACTAAGTGCCAAACAGACATGTGTATCAATCATGGATGGGGTTTTATTATCACTAGTTAGCCCCGTCTGCCAACGGTCTGGCTAATTTCCAGGACATCAAGACAAGTAGAAGAGCATTCCTGCAGGTAGACCCATTCTCTTAACGTCCAGCATAATATATAGAAATCAATTTTTTTGATTTTCCGTATAACTGGTCTTTATTAGTGGATGGCTAACTTAAAACGACTGCCAGAGAAAATAAGAAAAAACGCGAAGACGATATAACATGAGAAAGTTGATGAAATGAGTTTCTGAGCAATAAGGAGGTAATCCGCCATGATGAAGTAGCTGTCAGCCCCGGGCCCAGTCCATGAAAAACTTACTTCCGAGCCGTATAGCTGCATGGCTTATGTATATCCGAAAGATGCAAAATATACGGTGTGTTTTTTTATTGAATGTTATTAGTGGGAGTAAAGTTGTTCTGATGTTATAGGTATGTGAAATATTCTGAGATTTTGTTATTGAATGATATTAGTGGGAGTTGTTATACGTGTAAAGTTGTTATACATGTGTGAAATATTCTGAGATTTTGTTATTGAATAATATTTTGTGGGAATTATTCCATATGTAAAATTTATGTTGACGATAGGAATATTTGTTTAACAATGATATACATAGTTTAAACTTAGAATAATGAAGACTTTGAATAGGTGGAAATGCTGGAAATCACATAAAAATACATATTAATGATATTATTCCTACATATTTGGTTTTTCCAATTAGAACATGTTACTTCCCCGTTAGTATCAAATTGTACAAATTTGTGACCCATAGTTTGCATAATATCATGGACCTAATAAAACAACAAAACCAGGGAGAGTTATTCGTAGATTATCAATTGATCTAAAAGCATTGATTCCCTACAATGTTATAGAAATGCAAAATCTTATACACACACAAACTGTGTGTCTCTTAAGTTATTACATCCAATATCGCAATTTACAATTTATATAAGATATAATGTTTCAGCGCCAGTATTGGTTATTTGTTCTCTGCGTCCCGACCCGTAAATATCTTCAAACCGAATCTCAGCATCCGCGCACAGCATTGAAATACGCCTCACTTAATAATACATAAAATATGTAGGTCTAATTGGAAATATCTGTTTTAGTCTCCGAGTAAGACGCTCATTCATTCACTGTGGTAACAGCCAACTGCCACGAGAAATTGGAAGAGCTACTCCGCGATTAAGTTATAGAAGATGGAACCATGGATTTGAACCAACTAATGAAAGAGATTCATACTGGGTCGCGGCGAGGGGGGGAGTCCCCAGTTTCCCCCACCAATGGGGCCAACGTATTTCTCATCTGGAAATGGATCGTGACGAGTGGCTAATGACGTAGAAAGAATGGTTTGATGATCAGACATACAGGATATGTCGCGTGCGTGTGTGGGGTTGATCGGGACGCGACCGTTCCATCACATATTTCAACAGAAATGTTGTTAAGAATTTAAAGCCACTTCCTCCCCTAAAACCTACCCTAGCAGATCGACATTTCAGCTATCGCCCCATGGCTCCGAACCCAAGGGACCAGAAAAATGCCCCTAGACCTAAATTATTCTTAATAGAAACACACAACGTGACGTGTTTGTGTAAGACAAATCGGGTAATGTTTCGTGAAAATATTATTGAACGTGGAAACGTATCTATCTTCATGGGAGAGCGAACGGGGTTGGGTCTGTGAAACTGGTTCTGCAGGTTTACCAACGAACGTCGAGTGCAGTCTCGTATTAAAGAGTCATTCTTCATCATCATCATTATGCCTTATTAGAATATCTAAGAGGCTCGACTCGACTATGAATCACAGTTCAACGGGATAACACAGGGAACCTCTTAGATGAGATCAGATTAGATTAATTTTACCTTTGAAAAAAAAGAACGAAACTTACCTGAATTGCTTCCGACAGATGAATGGGAAATTATATGGTAGCCGACGGGGCGATAGAATGAGTCAGTCGAGTAGGTACATTGCACACCAGAACATGAGTGGAAAGAAAAGCGAATCAATCTTCATTCATACAAGTTTCAGAATTTTGATTCTTGAAATAGAAGAATTAAAATTATGGACACATATTCCAATGATGGTATCAACCTGATAGTATTCACGTAAACAAATTTGTATTTATTGTTTACCCACTCAGTTACAAGAACAGATTTTAATTGGGGGACATATACAACATTATACCGTGCTTTGTTGCTAAATGATGAATATGAAGTTATTTTCAAGTACGGGTTTTCTAGTGGAAAAGGAGTTTTTGGGACGAGTAATAATATCTGCGATGTATTAAAGAAATAAAGCTATAGTGATTTAATGCTTTTTTTTTTTTCTATATATATTTTATTTTGTGTTAGGTAGGTTTATATCTAGAAAAAAGAACATCGGGGAAAGTCTCCTACGAAGACTTCTAGCTTTAATGAATTTTTTCAATTTCATCAGGGCAAAATTAAACTTTCATAATTCTTCAAATATTGACTTTAAGGCGGCGAGACGAAAAAACGTTTAACCGATGAAAGATTACGTTTTAATCAGTTCTAAATGATTGAGTGAGTGAGAGAGCTGAGTGGTTTATGATTGGGGTTCCGTGTTATTTGAAATTAGAATCATTTAGCTATTAATCCTGAGAGTATAACGTAGAGTATATTTGTTTTTACTTATATAGGTGTCGCAGCACAGAAACCACTTGTATAAAAATGTTTCTATGTTTGTTTGTATAATATTTCATGATTTTACCTCTGAAGGTTACACAATAATAATTGCTTTGACGATATTTTTCTTTGACCTTCGCTATTCAGTAAAATTTTGTATTTATCGACAAGAGTTCACAAGCACCCACATATGCAATATAATAGAATAAGACAAGGGCAAACACAATAATTACAGATACAAATAAACACAAATATATTTTCAAATCTATAACATTGCAAATGTAATTTGTTTAGTCTCAATGGCTAAACATTTTTTCATGACCAATATTTTCAGACGATACATCAGTCTAACTATTTGTGAACAGAATCCCGAACTTCGACCCTGCATATTTAAAAAACTCAAATTACAATAATGCGTTCATATGCGTTGTCTGAGTTTGCGGCTTCCCAAAGAAATGTTACGTTACATACTAGGCAAGAGTGTGGTTGCTTTGGGTCTTGTCTATTGAAGAGCCGTTTTTTTTTCTCCCTCCTTCTTAGCTCAGACTCCGCTGCTTTGTATAACAGAATGCCAAGCCACTTTTAATTTCTGAAGGAGTCTGGTAAACCAAAAATGCAGAATATCCACCAGGGGTGTGTTTGATTACATTCTAGACTGTAGAGATATTTTACCCTTCCTGCCTGCCTGCTATCTTTTACGAGGTCTTCTGTATGCCTTAATGTTAACTTGAAATTCATTAGAACGATTTATTGTGGGTTAAAGTGGAGACCGGGTGGACCTGAAGAAAACGAGTGAATCCAAAGAATGTGACAAGAAATCTATGCGGCCAATTACAAACGCCTTCTAAACTAAAGTAATATCTGTGTCTGATATCTTTGGAATATTTTAAGGGACATAATAGACATTCTCAGACTGAAAAATGGATTTTATTGTTTATCTTCTTTGGTAATTAAATCCAAGAGTAATAAATCTATAATTAGCATAAAGCGAATGTAATGTTTAACCTTTATCAATAACGGCCGCGACTTTATCAGCAATGCATGTATAAACATTGTTGTGTAACATAATATAATTCCATTCAACCTGATTACAAAAGGAGTAATTTGATTTTTCAACTCGAACCAAAAATATCGAAGTTATATTTAAAATGTAACAGCGAAGAGAGCTTTAGAAAGTAAAAATATAAATAACAGATTGGAAGGAGAAATACTAAAAAAATGAAGAACGTAAAGTATTTATTTATAACCCTGAAAATGTTCTTGTTTTTAGAATATTTAAAAAATCAACGTTGAAAAATAAATGAATATATGGATTTTCGTCTTCTTACACATCGGTTTGGATGATTGATGGGTGGACGAAGCATTGTTGAAATATGAAGTTATACCTTGAAATGTAATGTAACGTTTCCACAATAACGATAAACAAAGAATTGCACTGTTGGCCGTGCAATATGTTATCATGGATTGAGGGGAGATGATAGATGCTCTTCAGTTCAAGTGTGTTAAACCAGCTTTGTGAAACATACTTTACTTAATATCCTCGAATCAATATTTAACAATATGCAAGGTGCAAGCAATATACCGACCCAATCACGTCTTGATCTTCAATCTCCAACTGCAATACACCATTACTTTCCTCACTTTGCCACGACTTATTACCCCGGGATTAAATCAAATATTCAAATCTACAAAATGACGCAAAGCAACGTTACTTAGAAGAAGAAATATGCTACCGTACCATGAAACACAGTCGTATTTGTTTCATTTCAAAGGATAAAAGCAAATCCTTTACCCCGCGCGTAGCTAGTTACAGCTTCCTATCGCTATCAGATTTGCATACTTACTGTTTGTGTCTAGAAAACATCAGACTGTTTATTTTACTTCTGTCTTTCTACACAACCAAAGCAGGCACAGACTCATTTGAATAAGCCCCGGAACTCTAAGACGTTTCTAAAACCGCACCAGAGAATGAGCGGCGGTCTTTGAGAGGACTTTTCCCCCCACCCTATACACGTAGATTCCCCTATCTTATTTGTCTAACGTCTTTTATTTATTAATGTCCATTCTTTCATCTCTCCCATTCAATTATCATCCCTCTATCCTCGTCATTTACCCCTCCTCCCCCCCCCCCCCTCGTAACAAGCCGCGCGCGGGAATGTCGCCCGGAGGGTAGGCAACACGACTGCCAGCAATGCATCACCGGAAACATAAGCACCAGGGGCTCGCCAAACAAACCGCGCAAATAACTGACGTGACCGACAACTCTTGGTGTTGGTTCGAGACACTGGCCACAAGATTGCGTCCTGGTCATGATCGTAACCGCGCTTCGAATACTCCCGTTCCATTCATATTAATTAGTCTGCTAGTTCACGGTTGTGCAGAAAGCAGTCTGACCCGCCTAAGTGCCATTTAATTAGTCCGTGAAATGTAGGCAGGTACTTTTTATTTGCCATGTTATTTAAACAGAAAATAATAAATTAGCCGACGTTCTGCTACGGCAAACCACCTCTGGCGTTCAATTCCGCGGATCGTTCTGCACCTGAAGACAGACGGGGTTTCAGCCTTCTAAAAGCAGTGTTCATTCATTGAGGCACATTTTAGTAAAGATTATACCTACAACGGAAATTAAACAGCTCTATTATTTATTTTGTAGGATGTTTTGAGTGGGGGAGTCTAATTACTAAATGCAGCCTCTAACACCCACACGCACACGCACACCCCCTTTCTTGGGGGTGGGGGAGATTTGTTATTGTAGTTATTGTTTTTCAGTGTTTTTTTTTTTTTTTTTAATTTTTACGATATGATAATGCGCATTGTATGATTGTGATGTACATTGTAGTTTTTTTTAACGATGTTCTCGACATCTAAGTCATATAATATGATGTCGTCATATCAGATCCGTCACACATCGCCGAGGTCTGGATGTCGTCATAAAAACTAAAAAGAGGCGAAATACAATATATTGTTGGGGGGGGGGGGGGGGGGGGGAATGGTAGGCGTTTATGTCACAAAGGGGGTGGCATACATCAGGTTGAGAATGAATGGAGACAGAGAAGGAAAAATGGAAAAAGTGAGCAAGATATAATTATGACGAGGAAAGGTATTATCAAATATATGCAAGTGAGCCCTCTTTGCGGCCACCGGTCACCACGAGGAGGGGGCTACCTCAACCGGTAGAGTTAATTGTAATTGCAATTGTAAATTGTATTGTAATTGTTAATTGTATTGTATACTTGTAAATAAATTAATATATGTACTGACTAAACTTGGCTGCACAACTCTATGTAATAGGGTAACGGAATATTTATCTTCTGAATTATAAGCAAAACACTCTATAATAAAATTAACTAAACCTTTCGACGACTGCAAATCCCCATCGCATGTATATAGTTCTTGTACAGTTAATAATGTATATTAATAATAAATACGGTATCTATTTGAAGAATTTAGTTCCAAAGTAAAATCTGCACAATATGCAACTAGCTAAAGCTAACTAACTGATTACCTAGACAAAGGTTAATGAGAGATGTACTTGCAACTCACAAAGTGCTTTGCCTGCTTTTCAAAGTGAAGAGCAAGAATGACTTATATGGCAATTAAACGAAGATGTATTCTGTAACAAAGGTTTAAGATATATAAGCAAGACCTGTTGGAAATAGTTTGCAAAAACGAACACAAGCGAAACTTTCGTAATATCGTATACAAAGGAATATAGTTACTTAATCGCACCTAGAAGTGAGTCAGCTGTTCACAACTGTACTGGCTCGGTGTGTGGTATTTCGGAGATCGGAGATTCGATTCCCAACCCTGTAAATTCCATCGAAATGATTTGCTCTCAGGTTTCGTCTTTCATATGATGAACGCTTGAATATTTTCTACAAATATCCCTCTTGGACATTCATTACACACACTTGTATTTTACAGCTTGAGTACCTACCCTTATTTCTACCCTAACCTCTAAAGTACCCAGGGGTCATGGAGAGTATATAATCTCAACTTCTAAAGTTTTGACTAAATGTATGTCGTTAATTTTATGAATATACACCATTTTCAAAATTGGTCTAAGACCCTTAGATAAACCTAATAATGGACCTCTAAACCTTCAATGACAACAATGCACACAGACAAACTATTTTACAAATATGATGCCAAGGTTCATTTCGCATTTTTGTGCAGTGTTGTCATTAAAAATTTAAAGGACTGCGATTAACTCTATCTAAGGGTAATAAATCAATTTTGAAAATGGTCTATTACAAGATTTGTAATCTAAAGTTGGCTGTTAATAAGTTGTTAGTGTTGATTTCAATTACATTTTTGACGCACCACTTTCTATCGTCAAGCAGGAAACTTGTTCTGTATTCGGCAGAGGATGAAGGTCGGACATTGACACCGACGCCGTAACGAAAAATGCAACTTTTTATCAGATAAACGATAGTTACGGCCTCGATTGTGCACACACTGATAATGTCACCACATGTTTTAAGTGCAGAAATTACCTTAGATATAATGATAATTTGTCATATCACACGCCATGAAGCTTGTTAGCCACCGTGGGTTCTCGTCAGTTATCCATTATTGTCACTCATAACTCAAGGTGCTATCTCAATATCCCCTCCCCCTCATATCTTGCCGACAACTTTCAATTTTATCACACTCAAATCGTATTCATAAGTTGCACGTACGTCACATCTGTGCGCATGGCGGCCACATTTGTGAACGTTGCCATGGAGAAACAATTGAAGGCTGTTGTGTGGTAAAACCTGTTTTTTTTTATATAAAACTGGTATATGTGTCGTAATTTGAGATTTTTTATGTTATTTTACTTTTAAAATTCTAAATTATGCTTATTTAGTAAATTTGAATGATATTTGCCATTGATCTATGATTTGTTCTTATCAATTGTGTCGCAATCATGGCCGCTGTGACGTCACGTGGGAACTATGAATAGCTTTTTGGACATCATTATTGGCATTACCCATTCACAGGACAATTCTCGTCAATCATTCATTTACTATTCCTTCAATAATCTAACAAGGCGAATTTTGCTACGTTTTAGTTATAGTTTTAGTCATCTTTGTCTATTTTTCATTGTGTAAAATCTTTATCTCTATTATTATATCTAGTTTTTATTTATTTCAGTATGGGCATTTGCTGTGTTATTCTTATGTTTGGAACTGTGATCTTTTCTGCCAACTCCCAATACATAATAAATAAATACTCCGGTCATGGCGTCTCGTCACGACGCTAATAGACGCTAATCACAAATACCAACCTAACATTACAAAACAGCTAGAGGATATACATTAGTATTTTTCTATGTACGATTTTAAAATGCGAAACATTGAAACAGTATAACCAGTACATGAAGCTGTTCCATTAGAAAACATACCCTCAGGATCGTAAAAATATACAAAACGAAACGATAAACCAGTTCGTTTCCACAATGTGCACTTATATTTAGATATCAATATTCGATTTGTGTACGTCACATCGTACGCCTAGAGCGATTTAAACTGTATAAACATTTTATATTGTTTCGATTCAACAAGGTTTATCAATTCGATGATCGAGAAAAATGTTCGATAACAACGCAAATAAAGAGACCCAACATGCATTTAAAAATACATTATTATTTGATGAGAGATAATAAATATTCGTAATCTCTAGAGGTCACCACTGTTTGCCCCCCCCCCCACTTACACTTGTCGTTAATTATTCCAGTTAGTTATCTCATGTTTATGTAACGAGACTAATAGAAACGATGGGTGGTCGATTCATGAGTGGATAGAGCGCCACGTGAGTCTCATACCTGTAACATATAGCGGCACGGTAGATACAGCGCGTACGCGTAGTCTTCTCCCTGCAACATATTAGCGGGACGGTATGTACAGTTCGCACGCGTAGTCTTGTCCCGGTATCTTAAAGGACATATTAGCCTCCTAAACTTTGGCTGAGGCAAAGCTGAGAACGCTGCAGGGCATTTTTTTCACTGTACTTATAATAAGTTGTTTGTACAGCCAGTTTTCTTGAAATTGTTGGGTCCGAACTGTCAAAAAGTAATCAAATGTAATCATTTGTTTGTTGTGTGGACGCTTATTATTTGACTAGATGTTGGGTTTCCACTTTCCAGGATACGTGCGCATTTTTGAATTTCTGTAATGGCTTCCAGTAATGAATTCGGGGATTTCGTCCCATGTTTGTGCGACTCAGGTAGTAGGGGTGTACATCATTTTGTGAAATGCCAAGACCGACGAAAGATCGACATCGACTGATTTTCTTGTTCTCAACTAAGCCACGGACCCACTGTTCAAGGGCCAGGTACACAGATAACTGTTAAATATAGGATTTATTGGTATGTAATTGTTTTACCACAAGATAAGAAATACACTCTATATTATTAAACAAATCCTATACTTTACTCGACTGTGCACCTAGCTCTAAAACTACAGTAAACGAGTATTGTGAAAACAATCAAATAATATAAGATACAGATAGATTGATTGATTGATTGATCGTCTTTATTTAAGGCGGGATGAAAAAAAGGCCAGTGAGCCCTTTACTTCCATCCAACCGGTCATACATTTTGATAATAAACATATGACATGAAATATCACACAATACAAATACAAATTTATGGAAACAATTAATTGTAATTAAGGTTAGCCATTTAACCATAACATATATCCATTTTGCTGATACAGTTTAATTTAAAGTTAGTGTCAACATTATTAGATAGGTCCTTTTGTAAATCAGTTTTTATAACTGAATAGGATAAACATAAAATAAATAAATAAATATAATGGAGTGCTTAAATTAACAGAAATTTACAAGAACACACACACACACACACACACACACACACACACACACACACACACACACACAGACCTCTCACCTGTCGTATTTACAAGATTTGTTCCGAGCTTTTAGTCCAGCAATTATCCATCACCTACCTTGTTCGTCCACTCGAGAGTCAGTCAGTCCTACATGAATGCTTAATACTTTCATCCTTGATTCATGCGTAAAGGCATCTGCTTTGACGTTCCATCTTTGTTCGAGACGTAATTCCATTATAAGCTACAGTTTCGTCTCGAAGCGCACAATAACCCAATTAGCAGCAGAAAACAGTCGAGCGTGTTATATAGATGGTAACTGACGTAGCTAATTGAGCCCTTAACACACAATTCAACGGGTATGAACGTAAGTCATGTGTAGGTATAGTTTCGCTAACACAAACTCAATTAGTCAATTCAGAGTTTAAGTTTGTCAGGGCGTGTGAGACAGCGCATTCCTCTATGCAGTGGCGTGCGGTGCGAGGAATGTAGGAGGGGGAAATGTGAACTGAACTATTATGGGGCGGATCTAGGGAAAGTTTGGTTTTAAATTGTGTTATAGTTTTGTGAACAGTAGCTGGCAAGAGAACGTGATATTGTGTGCACTTAAGCTCCAGTTAGCTTAGTAACTTTAAAGTGCAAGTATAGAATTTGTACTTTGTTGCTTTTGAACAGTTTTGTTACATGCTATATTTAATAAGAGAAATAATTTTCATAGCATCTAAATAGAGATTATTTTTATTTATTTATTTACTAATTCACATTGATCAATACATGTTATGGATATTCTTAATGTGAATTGTTACAGTTAATTACATACATTACATTAATTAAAATGTATAACATTAAACTAATTAATTGCACAGCTTATAATAATAGTCAACTGTGCAAATGTTTATAGTGAAATGAGTATTTACTTCCGTTCATTTTGTGCTTTTACGTGTTTACTAGTTTCTAATTGTACTAATTAATATTAATTACATTGTTGTTGTATTAATCATTTTTCTAGACATGATAGTTAAATTGTTTTTTCTAAATATATTTGTTTCTAATTATAGATCATGATTCCAGTGGGCTGATGAATCAATAACATCTATCATATTTTCATATATCACGTCTCGATTAGTCTCGTTGCACAAAGGTGATACATTGCTTCTATCAATCATCATTCGAGGCCATTAGCTGACATTACAACTCACAGCCTGATCGTTCCCTGTTTGCACAACCTTTAGTTGTCGTGGGTGTCAGTCAGTGTGTCATTACTGCTTGCTCAACGCCCCATGTGCACGCATAGTTAGCAATAGACCAATAGGCGGCTCACCCATCAATCTCTTACTGCTAATAAGAGGCCACTGTATCTCAAAGTCAAATAGACTGATGATGTTCCAACTCCCGACTGCCAGATTTCTTCGTCAAGTCAATATTTAAGTAGCTAAAGTAGATTTTAAAATGGGGGAGAGAGTCTTGTTTATTCTGGAGCCATGTAGTGATGGAGACGGTAGAAAGGGAATCTTTGTTGTAGGTAGTGAAATGTTTAATTAAACTTTGGGAGTTGTGGAGAAGTTCATATTTTAGAGTTGGTTCGTTTTAAAAAATGAGCGTAATTGAGTCTGGGAATGAATGAATGTTTTAGTTGGGGTCAAATGATTTCCCTTGGATATTAATAGTGCACTTAAGTAAGTACGTTTAATGTCTGCATTATTATGCGCCATCACGCGCGCTCCTTGTATGTCTTCATAAATATGTACATAATGATCTTGAAATAACTTTTCTTTATGAAATTTTTTAGATTTAGGGCAGTGTATTGTCTAAAACAAAATTAAGTTTTTTTTAGTTTGGAATCACACACATACACGTGGGCAGTTAAATTAAGCGGTTAAAATCACTTCAATCATATTCTTAAAGAATATGCAAGAATGTATTTTATAGGCGTCACTAAAGAAACGTATTACATATTTTGGTAGAAAATCGAGACTAGTTACATTGATATTGGAGTATTTTTCTTTTACGCGAAATTTAACGAAAACAGTCTTAACTAAATGAAAACGATCTTAAATGTTCGATTCCCTTAATTCTCGTGACGTCACTACCGAGCGATGACGTCAAATCTCTACTGGACATACAAGAATTAGCAACAATAAAATAATCATCGTACAAATGCCGACTAAAGTTAATTGTTCATAACTTCATTGACTGTTTGCGTTTTGGTGGGTATACGGCACAGACGACTAACAAACTAATCATTGATGCGACATGGGACAGTGCGGAAGAGGGAGGAGGGGGTGAGGGGAAAGGGGGGGGGGGGGTAGGTTCTCCCAATTAACCGCGCCCCGAAACTAAACATGCACACACGGGAGTTATTAATAACAACACAATACAAATCAGTTGATCCGAGGCTGATTCAAACAGTGAAAAACGCCCTGTCGTTGTTTTTTTTTTTTTTTTTACCGCACTCGCCACAAAGACAGAAACAACAAGCGCGAACTCGTGGTTGTGAATTATTAAAACACGTTCAAAGAGAAATTAGATCGTTTAATTTGCTAGTAAATTGCGTGTAATAGATCAACCGAAATATAAATTACATTATTTTCTAATAAAGCACCGTGGATCACGAAGTAGGCATGTTATGACGCATGCGTGTGGCTAGGGCTGTGCTCACGCTAGAAGGGCCCCGGGTAATGGCGACGACGACGCTACGGTGGCGCAACTGTTGGTCAGTATTGTAACTACTTGAAACTGCATCTAGCTCGGAAAGGGTGAGAATTTAAAAAGTTTCGTTCATATCTTTGAAATGACAATTCAGTACTTAAACATTGGAATCATGACTGGATGAATATTATCAGGAGCTAAATATTTTCTCAAAACAGGACTAAATAATATGTATATTACGTACGCTACACCTCATCACAATAAATATAAATAAGTACAACACACTAATTTTTTTTTTTTTTAGAATATCTAGTGCCATACATCATTCCGAAATTTGCAAGCGATTTGCGTGGGGGCTCCAGGTGGCCAAATACCAAATCCCAAATGCCCGGAATGGTACATACATATATGCTTGTAAAAGTTTGTTTTAATATGTAAACAAGTGTGTATGGTTTCTTTTGGAAAAAACATAAATAAATATTTCTCCAGATCTATGTCTCTTATCTCTGTCAGTGAATAAATAAATATCTATATCTACATCTATCTATCTATATCTCTCTATCACTGTCAATGAATCAAGAGCCAGATATTCTTCAAGCAGTTTTTGCGTCCTAACGGAAGTCTTTCGACGTGCGACTAAACGTAGAGTTAAACAGACAATCGTGTCGGGGTTATGGATGCGTGTCAGCTTCATATAAAATGCGTAAACTGTCACATTTAATTGTGGTCGCGTGGTCGCATGATGGAAACGATATTAACGGAGAACTTTGACGGTTCTACAAGTATATATGTCCCCTGTATGAGTTTATCTTACTTTGTAGATATGAGACCAGACAAAATTTAAGGCTAATGAGTCTAGTCTCACGAAATGCAATAAATTTTAATTTTTGTTGCTACTCGAAATCGCAAATCTGAGGCCGTAGCTCACTGTGGATTGGTACGCCCGTTACTGTCAATACATCTTTCTAATTTAATATTCAGTACAGTATGGTTGTTATTTTGTTAAATTTTGCATTACTAATTATCGATTTAGTAATAACTATACCCTACTGTTTATAATATTTGATATACCTATCACTGAGTCAGTAGGGCTTACCAAACTAAAGTGAGCTAGGTCCTCAGGTTTTCGATTTCGAGAAGAATTTTTGAGATAATTTACAAAAATGAAACTTCAGTGCGATTTTTATATACTGAGAGTATCCCTCAAATCCTTAAGCACAAAACTTTGCTGCTCCATTTACCTATTTATATCCATTCTTCTACATCGATAAAAGTACAGGCTTACATCGATTATGAAGATTATTGCTTTTTTTAAGATTTAAATTCATTTTTTTTTAAATTTTTCATTCCAAGCAAAATTCATCATATTAAGTTTATGTATCCTTTCTTGACAAGTGAAAAAAGTTGTGTTAACATCAAAAGCCGCTGGCTGTCTATAAACTGCAAAATGTGTCGTCTCTATTTCCTCTGTGAAACATCTTCGCAGAGTCGATAAGACCTGCGCAAACACTTATCATCCCCCTTGAGAGATCTCATCGCATCGCGCACTGTTATTTGTACACTGACATTAATATCGCCACCAAACCAATAATACGAATAACTGGATGGTGGCTTCAGTTTGTGTCAACCAATATATCTACGCTGACGCACCGGCGCCCTTTATGCTTGTCTTTATATATTAGTTATTGTCAAATGATGGCCATCATTTAACTGTGTTCGGACATTTCAGACAGCTGTTTCGTCTTTTCTATTTTAGCGTTTCACTCAGGTTGTTATGAGATTGTAACTTGGTAAAAAACGGTAAAAACTTCACTTGTAATTATATCTATCTTATATAAATACAAGGGTATATCTTTTTTTTATATATTATCAATATTATGTTTCTTGTAAGTCATAAGTTCTCATAACCAAAGCAACGAAGCAACATTTGCATTTGATTTATATAAATTTGTAAGTATTATTATGTATGAGAGCATAATATACATGTAGTGTTTGATTTCTTATGTTTTTCTCGGATTTTATGAATGCCATGAACTTATTAAATTAAGAAATATTGCTATCAAATTATGTTAACATTTCAAGATACTAATCTTATTTCTTGAGATTTTGTCGATCTCAAAAATAAATACTGTAGCACCATTTCCAATTGGTGTGTTTTCATTAGCGAAAGTGTAAACAGTTGTCTACTCTCATAATCTAGCACGGCGAACGTATGTAAGCATTGATGATTGAGCTGTGAATCATGGAGACTTATCGACACTCTCAGAATGATCTACAGTGGACTCTTAACAATCATTGATTCCCGTATTTCTTTTCATTGACGATCCGTTGCCGACCGACCCGCTGAGGTTGTTGACGGTGGGAACTATAATTCTCCGAGGCCCCCGAACTCATTAAAATGTAGATCGTAAAACTTCGTAAGTTCACTAGTACAGTCACCGTGGAAAGTCGGTGACGTTAATTTGTACGGAAGTTTTTTGTCTTGTTTATTTAAGTCACGATATCAGTACGGCCTAAGTGGGCCCAAGTTCTAAATTCCAATATTTCCCCACCACCTTAACCCATGTTTTAAACTTTTAAGATATTCTGTAAAAGCCATGCAGGTACATTAGCTTTCTTTTAAACTCTTCACTTTCTTTCTTATATTGTTTACATACACGTAACTTCATATTAGTCCGTGTTCTGATTTAAAACAGCTCATATACACACATTATCTTTCAAGATAACCACGCAAACGACATAAATATACCTCATCTTTTAAAACGGTTGAATTAATAAACCCAATCATGATCTGGGGTAGAACAGTTCTAAGGCAACCCTACCTGTCATACGAACAAGCCGTGCATATTTTACAACCTGCAAGTTTACTGTGCAACTTTTATCCTGGCTTTATTTATCGTGTTATAAATTTTATCACCACCATTTCCATGATGAACGTTCTCTATTTCTTTGATACGTCCTACCGTGATTAAATTAATAAGAAATAAAAGCTTTATAGTGTTCTGAGTGTCAGCTGTGATGAATGACGCTGAGTATTTTGTCACGCCATCCACAGAGTTGCTAGATTTTCATCAAACACCTCGGGCGGATCTTGAGTGGCGGACGGGTTATACATTGAGGCTGAGCGGAGTTTTGAGTGTAATGGAGACCCAGACCTATCACAAAATGAGACACAAGTCAGATTTACAACATTAGTTTTCAAGTATTTAATCTCTGCCTTCTGGGGACATTATATTATTACCGGATCGTTACTACGAACTTTAGATGATAGTTGAGGTTTTACGGCTCATACTTTTGCAACGAGGCTAATCGAGACGATGAGTGGATGATTATGAGGATGAAAAAACGTCACATAACACCCATGCCCAGGCCAAGATTCGAACCTGGAACGCAGCGACCGCGGTTTACTAGACCAACGCCTAATCGACCTCGGCCAACTGCGCCGGCTATTACGAACTTAAAGATTGTTCGTAGATTAAAATTGTTTTTAAATGATTTCTTTCTACACGTGCTTGAATTTTGAGTGAACTGTTTCGTAAATTTAGACTCATGTTACTCGGATTTAAAAGTAGTTCCAAGAAGAGAAAATGTAAATGATAATATAGAGAGGAAACTATAGCGTAATGTCAATAAAACTTAGTACCTACGTTTCTAAAAAGCACTCTATTTAAAAAAATACAAGTTTCTGTAAGATTACAATATAAAATGTTCCTTCAAAACATTTCATGTAAATCTTCCAAACATCATACATGCCATGTAAACTTCGTTAAAATTGAGAAGGCACAGTTTTTATCTCAAACTAAAATATTCATTGAACATAACTTGTGCAGTGTTTCACCCAGAGAATCACGTTCTGAGAAGATATTGGTACTTTTACTTATTAATGTTAAAGTTTAACTTGTTGTTTATTTAACGTTTATCGTATTCAGTTTTCAAACTGATTTACAAAGGAGGACAATAAATACAACTACACCATGTAAGGCATATTTTAATGGATTCTTGCCAAAATGACTACACAACTTAAGGCATTACTAAAAAAATTAAAAATTTTGAAATGTAATGTAATGTAATGTTTCTTTATTTAAGGTTTGAGTTTTCACTCTTTATAACCTAAATTTACATGTTACATTTTGAAATTCACTTGGTTTCTTAATTATTCTAGTACTAATCTAATGCATATTAACTAACTGTAGTATAACAAGGTGATACATTAAAATACATCTGGCTAAAATAACACAGGGCTACTATAACCACAAATTACAGCTATATTTTCCTACGAATATAAGTCCAAGCTGAAAAATGAATTTTCCGACACCTTTTTTTATAACCAAGTGCATCTATCGAGACTATAACATGTATAGAAAGTCTCACCTTACTAATTTTGTGTAGCTCTCCGTTTAATTTCTTTGCAAACACTCTCGAGCCAAGAACATAAAACCCCAAGCCAACGCATTTCACACAGCAATTGAATGCGTCAAGCTTCCCTACCCCACTCGACGTCTTAGAAACCAAACTAGGCAGCGGCGGCGTTTACTTTTCTTTACACTGACTGAATGAAACTTTCCTTGAAAAGAGCCGTGAGAGTTGTAGAAGAAGAAGAAAAAGAAATATTTAATAAACAGATTTTAATTTTTCAACGGTTTTCAATGTGAGTGGTCAGAAACTTTGAAACGCACGATGAGACTGAGCGTGACACGATACACGTATTACCCGGCGTGTTGAAAGGGGGGGGGGGGTAGGGGGGTAGGGGGGTAATGCTTCGTTTCTCATGCACGTTCCGTCGCACCCCTCCTCATATTCTCACAGACACATTTTGTTCAGAGAAATTTGGTTTTCCTGAGTCATTTCGTACATTCAAACAAGAAAAGCAGCTGGTTATAGTATGAATATTCTCGGAAGATACTTGATTTTTCCAATTTGATTACATTCATTTCAATTGACTTTTACTTTTTTTTTTAAACATTTACTCATAAACGAACAAACCGATATCTACCAACTTTTTACCACACATAAATAGTAACAAAACCAAAATATGGCGGACAGAGAAAACATCTCCTTTTCACGCGTCTTCGAAAAAAGTGTCGCGGAAAATTCTGTTCCCGCTCAATATTCAGGAAATCGAAATAACAAGTTCCTTCCTCTCTAAGCAACGCGATGCTTTGCACCCTGTCATTAAACATTCACGACCAACACAAGTGTGAACTTTGTGTGGGGGAGAGGAGGGGGGGGGGGGGAGAGTTTCAGGAAGACAGAAGTACGATACCACAAGATCTGGTTGGTTGCCGTTCCGTTTGTTTAGGCACAACTTTGAAAGAACACTCGTCTCTTGGTAACAAAACATCATTTGTAAATTGCTTCGCGAGATCTGATTTCCATTGTTGACACGTTTCTCGTTTGTATTTTGCGTTATCTGGGTAGTTCTGCTTTAGTCAAAGATGTTGGGATAGTTCTATAGAAGGACAAGCTGTATTGGCGCTGCAATACGGCATCACATGGTTTTATTCCAGACTACGTGGAGCAAGATGTTTATTTTTATAATTTGTGTTTTAAATAATTGAAACTGCTTTTATACAATCATATCACAATAGGTAGGTCTTACTGTTAAACAAGCTAATCGTACCAAATAACACAACAGCAACAGTTTTCCAGCGCAATCTAGTGATTATTCCTTCCTTTATTTTTCATTTCAAAAGTCGATTGCGATAGAATGTCAAGTCTCAATTGATTGATTGATTAAAAGTAGAGTGATTATTCACCGTATATACACATGTAGTGTTGGTATGTAGTCAATATATTTTCTGTCGTTCTCTTTGTATAAAGAGGCTAGAACAGTTACTATGCGTAAATGTGAAACAAGAATGTTTGTTGATGAAGAATTGTGAAATGGAATTATTGTGGCGATGTTGTGAAATTATTGATATCATGCCATTGAAGTACCAACGTGCCATCTATATGTTTAGCTATAAACTCGATTTATGCTGTTGTATCTTGTTCAATTATTTGTGGAATGAATGAATGAATAACTAATGAAACGTCTATCGCGAGACAACCAGACCATTTGTCAGTTTTTAATCGTTTTGCTAAACATACTTCGTAAGGTATTATTATCCGGCAATAAAAATGATAAATCTATTCTTTGTGGCAATACTGGCGTCGATTTTCTGAGTGAGTGAGTTAGCGTGCAATGTTGATCAGCCTTTGGCTAACTTCAATACCGACAAGTATATTTATAACACAGATATTCCTCATCAATAAGCCCTAAGAAGTTAGTCACATTGAAAGTTAACATTTTAAATTTTAAAGAAGAAAAGCTAAATATAGGGAGAAAAATTGATTCTAAACAGGTCTTTGTGGGGAAGCAGGATTTTAGTACTTGATATGTCAAATTGTATTGACTGCTGTGACCATACATTCATTTTTATCATCAAATAGACATCAAAATAGAATGCTATATTTAAAGTCATCAATAAATCTACATTAAAAATCCCAAAATAAGATAAAACTACAAAGAAAGTCACAAAAACTTCAAAACGATCAATTAAAAATGAGCTGTGCATGTTTGTATACTGCTTAGAGTAAAATAGAAATCATATGATTCATAATTCGATTTAACCAAAAAAACATAATGCAGTGAGAGGAGTATAGTTATATAGAATAAATACCTGTTTTGTCCGACGCTTCATTTACTTACGTAGACGAGTGTATCTCTTTCATTTCTACACTGTTTACAACATTTATACCGATCATTTAATGGCATCTCGCTCTAATACACAGTCATGCAGGTATATGACATTTAAAATGCTTTTTATCTCCAATGTGCACCCACACAAACGACGCACATAGTAGAGTGTCTATTACCGCCAGCATTAATATGCGCAGTGATGAACCCGTCATGTTGACCGAGGTTATTATCAATGCGTCCAGACGTGAACGCGACCGACTATTGTAGGCTGTGAATTTGAAATTGCAAAGCGTTTTCATAGAGCACGCATCATATAGATGCCAAACTGGACCGTGTATACGATCTGTCTATACAACTGGACTCGCCATTTCAAGCGCATAAACTCTACGGGGTGGTATTTATCTAGTAGTTGTCGATAATCGTGAAACTGTTAGTTTAGTGTACATTTAGCAGTAGCGATGGTTGGCAAATATTGGTTATACGGCGTGACTATAACTCCCGAAGTTTGAATGTGCTTAAAACACAGATGAAGTAAAAAGTTTCGAATGTCTGTTTCTGTACATTATTTTAACTTTCGGTCGAGATGGATTACCAGTGTGGTGACCGGTGCCTGCAAAGAGGGTTTTCGTGCACTTCTTTTGATCTGTTTTTTATCTCCATCATCTTGATAGCTTTGGTCATTTCTTCGCTTTCTACTTTTTTTTTACATAAACCTTCTTAATGTGTAGGCAACCCTTTTTTCGACCTGAATGCCCGCAACCCCCCACGCCCCCCGAACTGTGGAATGGATTAATTCGGCCGACACTATATTTGACTAAGAAAAATATCTGTAAACTTCAACACGTCAACATAATCACTAATCACATAATATAATACTTTAGCTCTTTCAAGTATTTCATAATTTGCTACTGTACAACTAAACGATATACTTTAGAAAATATATAATTCTGGTATTTTTAGGTGAGGATCTTTCTATTTTACAAAGCTGTATATGTATTGAATATGAACGACACAGTTTCCTATTTCTACGAGTAATACTAATAATTGTCATCAATATTACCCACAAGTCATCAGCAATTACGGGTGGAGGGGACCTTCTCGTGTGATCACAACACCTTTCAATCTATCGAACAATTTACTTGCATGCTAGTCTATCAACCGGTGCGTAGTAAATGGATAATAATTTAGTTATTACTAAATATCCGTGGCTCCGAACCTGAAAGTTGTTTGGCACCCATAATCACGGTACGCATCCTGTCAAACCATTTGATGACTTTCGGCTTTTAATGACGTTCATCGCAGATGATTTATCGTCTAGTACCACGGGGATCTTGAACGGGTTTTTTTCCCAGCACGATATACGTATTGTTATCGACTTGAACTGAGTCTAGTTCACAATAAGACGGCCACTAGCTTTGTACGATTGTTCATTAAAACACTTCAACCTAAGAATATACTTTCTCTCTCTCTCGCTCTCTTTCTCTCTCTTCCTCTCACTCACTCATTCTAAACATGAATGAAATTATTAATGTTGTTTACGTGAGATTTGTATGGCTGAATTGATTATCCGTATTAGTAATAGTATAGTACGGCTTAAAAGCTTAGCATTTTCATGGTAGTTAAGTTTTTCAAATACATTTGCCATCGCGCAGGCAGGAATACAAATGACTAGTCTACGTCTTAGTTAGGGGTTTGTGTTCGGGGTGCCCGCTCGAACAATGGGGTGAAGTACAACGTGTGTTTTGTGAGGGGGGGGGGGGTGATACCATCAACAGAGCCGTTCACTGTTTTGCAAGGGAATTAGCATTGAATTATGTATCTATAATTTATACTCTTGTTAGGCCATTGTTTGTTTACCTTTATGTAATCAAGCCGGGGTAATTATAGTACTTATACGGGTTGTGATATGAGTGGTGCTTGGTGGCCTGTCCGCTATTTCCATTGTGCGCGGGCTGGGTTTGATCATTGAACACAAAAATGATGACAATAATAATACCACTGAAAATCAGTCTTGTTACTGAGTGGGTAGACTCTAAATGTGATTTTATTTAATAATTTCATCTGGTTTTATGGTAAACCCATACAAAAACGGCCTACTTGACATTTTCCTTTATTCAGTATGTTAACAACCGGTTGGGCCAGTTTTACAGTAATACACCAATAAACAACATAGAAATTAATGAAAAAAAAATAATGATAATAATCGTCAGATACCCCTTAATTGAAACGAATGTATTAATTTTCAAAGCATTTCCAACAAGCTTTCATAGGGTCTAAATTTCCTCTTCTTTTCTCCAAACTAAGTTTCCCCACGCGGCAACTTTCCATCGGTGAAAAACAAACCCTTATGTCGCCAGCACAGACATATCGCCGCGTTTTGTCACCTGTCATTTCTATGATTTGCGCTGGAAATCGTTTGGAAATGTATCACGACCGTCTTTGTCTTGTCCAATTATTAAACTTTCTTGCTCGCTCGAACGAAATATGAGCACAATTATTTCTTATACGAGTGTAGCTTTTTTCTCTTTATAGTGTGGCCATCATTTTTACAACTAGGCGTAGTTTGTGATCGTCGATCGCTCTTATAGGTAAACACATGGAGGCTGATGATCCTCAGTCTTTATCTGACTGAGGATTCTCGTCATAAATAAAAAAAGTGAGTTTGGTGAATCCTTTCTATTGTTAAAATACTAGAACGCCAACGCATAGATATTAAAACATCGTATTGTCACCTTGTCCGAAAGTTGTCCCCCGAATACAAGAGGAGAAATTGAACCGTGGCGCTATCTCGCGGATTTGAATCAAGTTGGCGCTCTCTAGAACCTTACCTTAACATTACCAGTAACTTATAAAATTCTGGCCGGATTTTAATATCGTATATTGCCGTTTAAGAAGGTTCCTATACTGCAGTTTTTCTTTTAACTTTTATTTGAAGCGTGGAAAAAATATAATATGTAACTTGGGAGCTCTTACAGATTGTCAAAATGCCCCAGAGACACATTGTACGCTACAACTGATGCACCGTATAGTACATTTACATTTTTATGTATTAACTAATGTCACAATTTAATGAACACGAATCTTAACCCAAACAACTAGCCTCATTAAACTAGGTAATAACATAGCCGGAACTTGGAATTCGATGAAGAAATTAAGAATTGGTCTCATATTTTGTCAAAGATACAATAAGTGTGTTATTAAAAATATAGGACTATACACTGTTTCTTGTCAATTAAAATAATTATAAAACGGCCCATATAAATTTATAATAATTTTAATTAACAAGAAACCGTCTATATAGTCCTAGTTTTTTAATAAAACATGTACCTGTTCTGTTCTACTGTTTCCGTTTTTAATACAATAAGTGAGTGATTTATGAAAGTGTGAGAACCAAAGCTGGAATGTAGGATGATAATGGGCTCATGATCGCGATGGTCCTCGTTGCAACTGAACCCACACAATCAATAGGTATGTCGTGTGATGGATATCTGGAGGTCAGCGAAGCGGTCACCTCATCTCACTCACATTCCACCCATAGCTGTCTCGACTCTCCGGGCTGGATCGCTTCGATCAACATAGTCGACATTTCGTCACAATGAGGTAGTTAGTGGGGTCGCCGCCGCAGCCACTGGGCAATATCTGTTGCACAATCTAGCCGTCTATTTATCACTTGGATCTGACTCCCACGACGTTAGATGCTCATTTCGAGTGTTGGACACAAATAGCTTATTGGAAAGCGTGAGAGTTTGTTTTTAAAAACTACTTTCAATACACAAATTTTAGAATAGTCTGGTTCTCGATATTTAAAAAATCTAAGATACTTAAAAAAAATTGATGTAAAATTGATTGTGTTTGGATAGAATTAGACAATGTCGATATAATCTTGAATTTTCTTTGATCCAAATGTAATAATACATATTGAATTATCTTTTTGAGAATATATTTTGTTGATCTAAATAATATGTAGGCCCAGTATTATGAAATATTTTGTAAGCTACTAACTGGTTTTCATCATGGCAACCATGCTTTCTATTGAGAGTTGCCAAAGTGAAAACAAGTTAGTATCTTACTTAATAATCCATGATACCACCCTACCATACCAGTTTTTTGTTCATACGAAATTGTATCATGGATATTAACAATTTTTCAATATAGTGGGGCCTTGTTAGCTATTGCTAAAAACAAAACAGAAATTTAGTCTGGATATATATTTAGTATGGATTTAATAATATGTGGAGTGACCCTCCGCCGTAAGGGTTAGTGAACGGTTTCTATGGCTGGAATTTACTCATCAAAATATTCGATATATCCTTGAAATAGAATATTTTCAAAAACAAGAGCGGCTAAGTAACCTTACTTCACCTTTGTAGTTCAACTACTCAAATATTCAACAAATTACAGCTAAACTCACCTTCCTGTAGTTCATGTTAATACCACCAGAGTGCATACAGTCTAGTTTACTGCTATTCTAGCTCATATTCTTTTGCTATTATTTTCATGGTAAACCAACGATTTTATTTTTCTATTGGTCAATAAAGGAAAGCGTGATTAACTGATATATTCCACGTTGCTTGAATATGTATGAACGTTCTTAGTATAAACGACCATTAAAAATAGTTCCAAGCATGTTTCAATTTAATTGTGCATTCAAACAGCTATGTGTCTCATTTTTGTTTTTGTTATTCGAACGGACTGTAATAAAAGGTATAGTTATAAAAACAAGCATTATTATTGTTAAAACGTATACATCGAAGTAATGTAATAGTCTGCTGCTGGCGTACATTATTGCAAATGGAACTGTTGTAATATTCAAATAAGAAAAGTTACAATCTGAATTGTTCTTCCGTGTTAGCAAAACTAATGCACACGGTTTTTAATATCAACTATTTATTAGACATGTGAATGGCACATGTTACTCTATAACTGATCTCTGTTGTAATTTATAAGTGTTACGGGAGTAAAAAATATAATTACACGAAATGAAGCGGCCTGTTTAAACTATACTGATACACAATCTACTTGACTGTTCATATAGTCATTTCACAAACGATGTTCTCTAAAAATCTGTATAATATTTACCTAATGCTTCTCAAAGTGTGGGATGTAAATGTAACTACTACTCAAAGGTTTCTGCCATTGCATTGCATAGTTTAATTAAAAGTTATGATTTTTTGTATTATTTTGCATGTTTAATCAAATTGGTATGTGTATTTGAAGTAATATAATGCTCTGCTTTTTGGTTGAGGAACCTACTGACATTGGTTCTTCTACAAAGATGAATGTTAAATCCCACTCTGTTTGAAAAGATCACCACCGCATTTGGGTTGATAGATCTACTTGACTATTCATTCAACGTTAACTAATGAAGGTAACAATTGCCACACACTAATTCACTTAAAAAACAAAAGAAAAAATAACTGAAATCCGTGGGCTGAAGTGGCCGCCTATTGTATGTTGGGGATGTACCGACATAATTGTTTTAATCGAATGACGATTTATTCTATTGCATAACTATTGCGGTTGAGCCAATGTCCATTGTTTTAGCTATAGTGGTTGATAGACCCCTACTAGTAGACGCGAAGTATACAATTTATGTCCAGGACCTGGTCTCACAAGAGGTCTATAGTATTTTTTTGGTCTATGCAGCCTAACTTCTTGTGAATTCAAGCCTAATTGATGGTGGGAACAAAAACACAATGAGCATGCCAATAATGTGTTAACAATTTATTTTCAGATTACTGCCTGAATTCTCAAGAGATCCAAATTTAGACTGAAGACCTCTAGTGAAATCGATGCACCAATATTGAAACACAACATTTTCACGGCCGTCTGAACAAAAAAGAAACGCAAGCTTATGAGCAACATCGTAGCTCCCCCCCCCCCCCGGAAAAGGGGAGGGAGGGAGGGGGGGGGGGGGGGGGGTCACGTGATCTCCTCCGCTCCATCTGTTTGCTGAGTTTCACTCATCCGTGACGTATCGCGTGTCCATTTTACTTGTCAATTTTCATCTGATATCTTTTTCGGTCGGAAATTCGGCCGACAATGCAGTTTCATAGTTAATTGTTACGTAGGCTTGAGTAACAATAGGACGCCTCTCTGGTAGTTACATGGGAGATATCGGAGAGTTGATCGCACATTACTTGAAGAGATTTGCATAAAAAATACATAAAAACACTACTCGAAAATATAGAAATGTGATTATTTTCAAAACAACTTCATTTTGATTCGTATAATAGTCCAGACTAGGGTTGTGTAATCTGATAAGTGGGGTTTCTAGCCGTTTCATATACAAAATGTATGGGTTATTATTATACGGCATTGGATTTAGGGGTGCGGAGTTGAAAAATGGTAGATAATGAAGCAATTTCATCGTAGTTATAGGCAAGGTCATATACATTTCCTGTAATGTAAAAAATGACTAATATGTTGAACGCGTCACTCTCCCCCTTACGAACCCAATTACACTCCCTCAATTTTTGTATAAAAACAAGGGTAGTATGATGAAATATATTCAAATAAACGTAATTTAAAAATAATTACATCCTATGGGCATTATTCTGTTATAGAATTGACTCATAAGCAGCATTAAGTTTACACCCTTGTTTCCGGATGTAAAAAACACTGGTTAGGGGTGGATCGCCTGTCAACAGCACCATAAATAGACGCAGACATATTTCTTAATAAAACCGGTGCTCAAATTTATATGATAAAACGGGAATTTTGATATATTTACAACATTTTTCAATTCATGCAGACAAGATAATTTCTTCGAAAAAAAAATGGTAAACACCTCCATTTTCAAATGAGCCGTCGAATTTCACTTTCACCTCCTCCGCCCCCCTTAACCGCTACTCCAATAATTAATATCCGTAGTGTGCCACGCCCCCCACCGGCGTTGCCATGGCAACATGGCGGGAAGTACGAGAAGCGATGCTCCCACCCCTAGCGTCGTTCATCGGAACTAATCTTGTTTAAAGACTATATATAGCGACCCGTGCGAGCACACACACACCACTGCACTGATTTCAAATTGATTTAGTTATAAGGGTACAGTCAAAATTAAAAATTATATAGCTATGTACGTTTTCGAAATGTTCTAGAATTGGAATCTGTCACACGCAATCGTATCAGATTTCAATCCACATTTTTAGTAGACACAATTTCGTTGAATGCAATCTGTGTTCGTAATGAGAATTTTCTGGTTTCATTACAATTCAGTATGATTGCATCGTTGTTGTTGTTATTTTGGGTTTCCTATGAGCTGCAGGGACAAATTATTCACTTGAAATGCGGTTCCCCTTTTGAACGCAACGAATCAGTGCGCACTTCAGATGTTGAGTACTTTCACGCTACATTTGCCGTTGGCAAATTGAGTAAAAAATATGCGTTGGGGAAGAAATTTAATAGATATTTCTGATTTCACTGCACTCATATTAGATATATTGGCTCGTGTGCAGAATTGCCGGGAATATAATATTGAAAAGCATGATTTTATGTGAGGAGGATCTTTTCATTGATGCTTTGCGTATGATATCGTGAATTGAATTTCAAGCACTTTCAATTTAAACTTTATGGAGATATTATTACTTGCTACTGTCATAACTCATACGTCATAACGATATCTTACATGGTTTTACAATGAATTTCTACTTCGCTAAACTAATAAGCTTAAATACATGTATGTATGTATGTATGTATGTATGTATGTATGTATGTATGTATGTATGTATGTATGTATGTATGTATGTATGTATGTATGTATGTATGTATGTATGTATGTATGTATGTATGTATGTATGTATGTATGTATGTATGTATGTATGTATGTATGTATGTATGTATGTATGTATGTATGTATGTATGTATGTATGTATGTATGTATGTATGTATGTATCTATGTATGTATGTATGTATGTATGTATGTATGTATGTATGTATGTATGTATGTATGTATGTATGTATGTATGTATGTATGTATGTATGTATGTATGTATGTATGTATGTATGTATGTATGTATGTATGTATGTATGTATGTATGTATGTATGTATGTATGTATGTATGTATGTATGTATGTATGTATGTATGTATGTATGTATGTATGTATGTGTGTATGTATGTATGTATGTATGTATGTATGTATGTATGTTTGTATGTATGTATGTATGTATGTATGTATGTATGTATGTATGTATGTATGTATGTATGTATGTATGTATGTATGTATGTATGTATGTGTGTGTGTGTGTGTGTGTATGTATGTATGTATGTATGTATGTATGTATGTATGTATGTATGTATGTATGTATGTATGTATGTATGTATGTATGTATGTATGTATGTATGTATGTATGTATGTATGTATGTATGTATGTATGTATGTATGTATGTATGTATGTATGTATGTATGTATGTATGTATGTGTGTATGTAGGAGACAAACCAACGACACTGTCTTTAATTCCAAAGACATTCAAATTTATAAAACATCCACACATTGGTATCAGGTATCAACCACAAACGTGAAAACGTATTTGATAATACAAACATATCATGTTATTCTTTGGGATGAATTATTGTGATCGGTGAAAAAGATCGATTCAGATCTATTTCCTGTCTGTATTACTGGCATACTGTACTGGAATATTTGACAATAAATAAATGCAACTGTAAACTGGAAAATGAACGAATAGTAAAACACTCGAGAATAGAGCGTGCTATGAACAATTTCACACAGACGATATAATTCATACGGTCACATTTATCATTTTCTCTTGTTTAAATTTCAATTTTCTGAGCTTTTGATTTAACATGGTGGAGGTGCTGAATGTATTCTGGTTCAGACTCAGATGATCTATTACATA